>JAFMOD010000239.1:2221600-2261070 GCA_019802435.1 Corydoras maculifer
TGGATCAAGTTAATTGAATTCTCAAAATTGCCCCATATAGAGTGTGTCTGTGTGAGTGAGTGTGTGCCCAGCGATGGATTGGCGCCCTGTCCTGGGTCTATCTGCCCAGCGCCCGAGACGTTCTCCCCTGGATGGGCATGGGGCACCCCACCGCGACCCTAATAGAGGATAAGCGGGAGATAATGAATGAATGAATGAATAATACAAGCATGGATGTACCGAAACCTTACGAATCACCATACGGAAGGTAAAAGCGGTAATTATTTTTGTTATTCTTTATAGTGTAAAATTAAATTAATATCATGGCTTTTATTCAAAGCTGGCTTATGTTTAACACTATATTGTAGATGTGAACTATTCATTTACCTTAATTTTGTGTCAGTTAGCTCAGCTATGTTTAACAACCTTTTTATTAACTCTGAAGAATATTTGGATGACATTTTGCTCATAATGCCACTATGCAAACACAGATTATTATTATTTTTTTACGTTCATTTTTATTTTTATGAAGGCAAATGTTATATCTTTCATGATTAACATCTGCACTAATTAAACTTTAAATATAGTGGAGGTATTTATTTCCCCTCTGTGATCAAATAATTTTAGATTGCTTACAGTACATTGGTGCAGAAAAATTGCCTTTTATTAAAATTTGTTTTAAGGGATTAGGTCTCATGTGTGTGTATCTCTGCTTTTCACTCATCTCACAATCCCCACTTTAAAATAAGTCCATGTACTATAACGGTATGATGCAAGCAGTATTGTAGGATGGAATCCGTTCATGGTTTTCTTCTTAAGGAACAAAAAGAATCTCACAGCCCAAGGCCATTCTTTCCCAGGTACTTTCTCTATATTAAGTAAGAAATATGGTGCTGCTAGTGAAGCCAGCCTCTGTAAATTTGATTCCATGAAATAAGATCGGGTCAGAAGGCTTGTCAGAGTAACAGCACAGCTCAAAGCATTGACTGTGCTGCAGTGAAGGCTGACAGATGTTTGGACCCTTGTGGAAGAAGATCATGAGAAGAAGATCATAATTGCTTTTATTCTTTAACAAAGACAACCTGGCCGTATTTATAGTAGCAGTAATTTATGTTAATGAGCAGCACTGGCCCAGAAAACCTTTAGCCAGATTTCAAAAATGGGTACGGCTACAATCATTACTTTGAAAAGCAAAATTTGCCCTGGCCACTTATAACATTATTACAAATGCAAGACAGTTCTCACCTGTGCAGCACTGACTTTATTTTGGTACAAAACCAAAATGGAACAAGGTATAAATGAATTTTTCCTTAAAACATTACATTGACTTTCAGCCTGATATTACGTGATTGTGTATTTCCACAATCTGATAATTTATGATTATTGTAAAAGTGGGATAGAGACAAAGATAAAGTGACTTTATATATATGGTCACACTAGAATGCTGTACTTTACTATGGGCATTTTATTTGTTTTGGGTCATATTGCACTTTAAACAAAAAAATATATATAGATCAACATTATATAAATATATAAATTATATTTTGTTATTATATAAATATATAAATTATATTTAGTAATGGGGGCACGGTGGCTTAGTGGTTAGCATGTTCGCCTCTCAGCGCTAGGGATTCCCGGTTCGAATTCTCCCTGTGTCCGTGTGGGTTTCCTCCGGGTTCTCCGGTTTCCTCCCACAGTCCAAAAACATGGATTAAGTCAATTGAATTCTCCATAATTGCCCCATATAGAGTGTGTCTGTGTGAGTGAGTGAGTGTGTGCCCAGCGATAGATTGGCGCCCTGTCCTGGGTCTATCTGCCCAGCGCCGAAAACGTTCTCCCCTGGATGGGCATGGGGACCCTACTAGAGGATAAAGTGGGAGATAATGAATGAATAATGAATATTTTGTAATTATATATATAATTATATAAATCTGAGATAAAATGGTAATGGTGGCTTAGTAGGCAACACATAACAAAAATACCGTGGGTTTGTTTTACAGTGCAGGTTGCTTGAGTCCTGTCTATTTTAGTTGTCTATGCCTGTTTTGTTTCTCTCCAGTGGTACCTTTGACATTCTTAAGGGTGTACAAAATGTGATATGAATTGGAGATACTAAATTACCTCTTGGTGTGGATGTGCTATTGGTTGCATTTGCTTGTATGCCAATAATAGATTGGCAACAAGGTTTTTTCTATTCCTAATTCCAGAGTAATCCTTGAGTAGGAATCTTGATATAATTATTGGCCACCTGTCACGAATTATGTTAGGATATATAAGTGACAAAATGGATGAATTAGTAAATGAATAAATTATTATAAATCTAATAATTCAATTATATGTAGTGTTTATATTACACAATTATATATAACTGACTAATAGAAGAACCACATAGGGTTCTTCCCGCCTTATGGTGTTAGAGCCCAAGGCAAATGTTTCCATAACATAACATACAACCTGATTATACTAATGTGTTTATTACTGATTTAATATTAATTGTAATAAAGTGGAATCTGTAGTAGCAGGATTTTGGGAAATCTGATTTAGGCAGTTGAACAATGGCTTTTCTCAGAATTAACCTCCTGTACCACAGGAGGAGTCGATTCTGGGCTTTTCATAGCTATTGCAAGAAAGTAATTGTTTAATGTAAAATTGCCTGCCTGTTAAAAGTTTCTGCAAGTGATATTTTAATTTCTGTTAGCTGTGACAAAGTACATTTATGTCATTTATTTATTGTATGCAAATACTTCTTGGAATCTTAATGTTCTGTTCAAACGTAATGTTGATTATGTACACATGATACTTTATTAATGCATAATTTAATTATTTAAAGCAGGAAAAACCTTTTTATCATATTTGTGTAAAACCTGGCTATTAATTATGTCACAATAAAATGGGTAGTTCCAGTCCTCACGCACACCTCTAACGCACACCTCTGAGCTCTTTTGTATAAATGCGTGATTATACAATACATTGTTTTCTCGATGTTTTTTATGAACTGCAATCTGTAATTGCAATTTGTAATTGCCACCCCAACTCCTTCTACATGCAAAAATGTCTCAAGGGCATACTGTCTCAAGTACGTAGCTCCAACACTGTCCCCAAACAGTGCCTAATGTCCATGTGACACATGTCCCAGGCCATCTGAAATCGGGTGTGGCGTTGCCACCCAAATGTTGTGATAGAGATAAGGCAGGACTGCATCTCAAACAAACACCCATTGTCCTTGTTTATTTCGCTACGGGACAAAAATGCACCTCTAAAGGTAAATGCTCTCGCTCACCCCTGACCTCATGTGTCTCTCTATGCATTCCCCTCCTCTGTCTGATAGCCCCCACCCTGACTAGGTTGAGGGATCAAAGACTGTCATTCTGATTGCCCCAAGATGGCCCAAAGAGTCATGGCTTCTGGCGATCATCCTTTACACCCAGTCATGTGGTCAGACTTATTGTTCAGACGAATGATAAAATACACCACCCTCACCCAAACCGACCTGCTCTCCAGGACTGGCCTTGACACGCTAGGACTGCCCACTGGCTGCCAGGGACTCATCCACAAGATCATTGTATGGCGGGTGTTTGAACAGTGGTATGACTCCTGCAGGCGGGTTGCATACCAGTGCTCTGTGTCTGATATACTATGCTTCCTGCAGGACCTCATGGATAAGGGAAAATTACTCTCTAACATTAAGGTCTTAGCAGCATGCCACGTAGGTCTTGATCATGCAACCGTGGGGCGAGGTTCACGAAGAGTGTGCTTTGCGCCTTGCCGGTCGTGAGACATGTCGTCCCGGACTGGGACCTCTCACTAGTGATGGAGAGGTTGTGTCAGCCCCACTTTGAGCCACTGGACAGTGTCAGTTCTAAGCTTTTGTCTTTTATGACTGTGCTTTTGCTAGTGCTGGCCTCTGTTAAGCATGTTAGTGACCTGTATGCATTCTCAGTCTACCCCTTTCAGTTCTCTCAGTTTCAATCCATTCAGTTCTCTCCTAATCTGGAGAGCGTCTCTTTCAGGCCTAACTCTGCCTCCATATTGAAATGTTTCCCCGCCTCCACTTGTGAAATCCTGTAGCTGCGGGCATTTCACTCATCTCCCTTCTCCTCTACAGAGGATAAGAGGCTAAATGCTCTCTGCCCTGTGTGAGCTCTGTGCACATACCTGAATAGGACCTCAGCGTTCAGAAAGAGTGACCAACTCCTTATTTTCTGGCCCCCCCTCTTATTTAAGAAAGATCATCTCTAAGCAGCACTGTACTGGCTTATAGAGGCTATTTCCTTGGCTTACACTTCTAGGGGGCTTCAGACTACCCCAGGTCTCAGGGCTCACTCCACCAGGGGCATGTCAACTTTATGGGCTTTTTTCCAGGGGGTGTCACTGGAACATACAGTATGTTGGCTGCGAGTACTGTTTGGCTGCAAATTGCTTCTCCGCACACCTTTGTGAGGTTTTACCGAGGTTTTACCAGGTCTGATGTGGCTGACACTGTGTGTGTGTTTTCTTGGCCGGTAAATACATCATTCTATGTATTTTTACGGCCCATGTGCCATAGTATACTATGCTGGGCTTTTTCTCCACTTAATGTTTCAGAGAACTGGGGTTACAGTAATGATAACTTATAGTTTGCAAACGTTTTATGAAAGCAAAAAGCTCAGGATATAATGAACTCCGCTATACGTCTTGCCTAATAACACCTCTTCTCCATGATTCATTTACAATAATGCACACCCTCTCATGCCTTATTGCTTTATTAACATAATACATTAATAAACTGTACAGGAACTTGCTTATGATATTTAAATAATAAAATAAAGTAAAATTTATTTTAGAAATAAAAGGCAATGCTGTAATGCTCATACACTTGAAATCAAACCAAAAATCAAACCAATGGGTTATAAGAGAACCGGTACTACACACAGTCATCCACACAAGGTTGCACATAGGACACTCCCAAATGATGCACACTTGCTTACAGGAGAAGCACCTATTTGACAAAATTGCAACAAGACTCTGACAATTAAACATATTTTAATCAAATGTCCTGCCCTACAGCCACAAAGACAACACTTACTTGCAGACAACACCAAAGACATTTTTGACAAGACTTAGAATTAAACATAGAATTACTTAACATACCTCACGCTAGTGCAGCTAATATTGTAAAAAATACTAAATCACATTCCACCATAATATGAACTTGTAATGTGACATGCCACTTATATAGCCATAATTGTGCTGACATAGCAATAAATCCCAACTATCTATCTATCTTATTGCAAATCTTGATGCCATAAGCCAGCATCGGGTTGTGGTAAAAGTTTTCATAAGCAAGAACTGTGACTGTTTGATGAGTGTTGTTGAGAAACACAGTTACACAGCAGGAGCTCTCATATTCTAATTTTATCTTGTGTTTTTTGAGCTCTCATTTTCTAATTTTAATATGTACAATGGTCAAGTTAAGAATCTGCACACTTTCACAAATCAGAAGAGCATTTATGGGATTCTGGCAGTCTAAATGATGCAGCCTCTGAACCTTTCTTTCTTTCACTTTTTCAGAGTTTCAAGCACTAGTTCTTTCTCAGCTATTAATGTTAGAAAAGAAGCAAATTACACGTAGCAGCTAAGAAGCAAGGGAAATGGGTTTTTTAACAGTTGGAGCAGCCAGCACAGCTCTTTTTAAGCCAAATCATCCCTTTATCAAGTTCCCCTCCTTCTATCTATTGCACCTCCCTCTGATGACCTCCCTTTCCGTTTCATTCTCCTGGCAGGACTTCATCTAAGCTCTGTGTGTTGTCTGCCACCTCAAAAGGGAAAAGCAGAAATGATGCTTATTCCACTGCATGATTGCAAAAAAGTAATTGGATCTGTTCGACCTTTAAAATGCATATTATTTGCAATAATTCAACACCTTTTCAAACACATTTTAAGAAGTCCGAAAAAGTAAGTTTTTTTTAACTTATTTTTGTACTTACATTTTAGTGACTTCCAGTTAGTAAGGTTTAAGTGCCTCCATTCATGAATATAGATAATTTAGAGCGAGATATCCATGTGCTGAGTAATACCACTACGGCCTCTAGGGATTCTGGCTAATTAGAAAATGCATAAAACATACTGAAAATGCCAAGGAAACAATGGACGAAGTGCTGAATTTAGCTCTGACATTTATATGCATATCTTGCATAATTCAAGTGTCTTTATATTTACCCTCTCCATCCTGAAGGGAGACTGGGATAAAGATAGTGGGATCTTGAATGTATTAGCAAATAATTTGGAGTTATTATGAAATGCTATGGGTTCCTCCAAACTAGTAGCTATATATACCTTGCCATTCTTAAAGACATTGAAAATGAGCCTAAATTACCTGGCAGGGTGAGTTTCTGCAGGCCCTTGGTTACATTTGAAGGATTTAGCAGTGGAACTAATTGATTAGATAACACTCGTTGGGTGGTATGAGCCATTGGTGAAAAGCTTGCTTAACACAGGAGCTTTAAAGGATTAGCTTAGTGCTTAACTGACTCCGAAGTCCATGAGATTCTGAATTGCAGTAGTGATATGTCTAATTTTATCTATCGGGGTAATTTACAATCACCTGAAGCAATACAATGCGTGTAAATAATGAGGTGACTATCTGCCATTATGAATTTCACAACCATCATGTCATTAAAACTAATCTGGTATCTTTGTTTGGGTCCACCTCTAGCACAGCACTGAAAGGAAAATGGAATTCATGTGTCATATGTCAGTGTTCTTGTATTTTTAGCTTTTTTTATATATAGAAATCCTTTAATCCACCTGACATGCCATATTCCTCAGTCTCGAAACCTTTAGTAAATACTAGTTAATAAATTTGTGTCTGTCCTGTGATGGACTTTTGTGGCCATGGTGTTTCCTGGCCTCTGCTGGATGGGCAGCACCCATCACTCCAACTTATTTCCATGTGATCCTTTTCAGAATAAGCAATTTAGCAAATTTATTAATAATTAAAATCCTTACTATTTCCAACAACATTTTAAAACCAGAAAATCTACCACATAGTTTGCCCTAAAATCTACATTAAACAACCAACCAAATAGGATACAATACATCAAGTATTTATATTTTAAACCCCTTATTATAATTGTGTCTGCCTTAAGCTGATATATTCATCAACAGACCAATGATAGTTATAGGTAATACAATTATTACAAGCATCATGCAATCTTGGTCTAGAAATATAAGAGGTACAAATGATATACGTTCTTTTCATTCCCCAGTTGAATTGTTTTTTGTACTCATGTAGTCTTGAAGTAGGTACAAGATATATAGTGGTTTGGAAAATAACAAGGCTGCATTGTTTATTCTATAAAACTCGTTTTCGTGTCTGGGACAAAATGAGTATTTTTTTACAGAATGAAGCATTAGGCTTTCATGTACTGCTGCACTGATATTCATTGAAACAACATGAAAGTTAAAACCAAATGGCTGAACTCTGTTTTCTTCCACTTTCTGAATTTTGTTAAAATGACAATTTAAATTCTTAATTTAAATCATTTGCAAGATAAAAAAAGATAATAATGTTTTGTTTTTTTAAGCACGAGATGTATTATAACCAACAACATGTAAAATAATAATTAGCTTTTAAATACAAAGAAATCAATTTAAGTCTTACATTATTGCAAATATGTTCCATAGTTGTATGACTTTATGTATCAGTGTAACTGATGAACCTTAACTGATTTAAGGTAATGTAATAAAAAAAAATATATTTATCTAATCATTAAAAACCACTTTATGACTTTATTATAAGTTTTAAAACCACTCCTCCTTGGATCACCACCTTACCGTGGTGGAGGAGTTTGCGTGCTTGAATGATCCTAGGAGTGTTAGGGTCTGTCACGGAGGGTGGTGCTTCTTGGGTAGCTTTGCCCCTTATTAGTCTGGTCTCCACACCCCTGTAATGTCATGTTTTTTTATTGTCACGTGGTGTGGGTTGGTCTTAATGTCATGTTTTGTTATTGTCACGTGGTGTGGGTTGGTCTGGTTGTTCACGCCACCGTAATTATGCGCACCTGGGTTCCCCTATCACTGTTATCTATTTAAGCAGCTCACTCCCATCCTTCAGGGCTAGTTGGTCTTGGTTTGTGCACATGCCCTTGCTACGCCTCGTCCACTCTGGCCCACATCCCTCATCTCCGATTCACTGCCTTGCCCCCCTTGTTTTCGCCTCGCTCTGTTGCACCTCGTCTCGTTTGTTCTGTGTTTTGTGTTCTATGTATTGCAGTTCCCCATCCTGCCGCTGTTGCCTGGTTTTTAGCCACACTCCACCATTGTGCGTCCTGTGGATTGGAACACGGCCCCGCTGACGTCTGACGCCACCTACGCCGTGACGTCAGACCCCAGCTCCGCAGTCCCTGTGTTCCCTCTTTGTTACTTCTCCCTAAGTACTGTTTACCCGTGTGTGTGGCTAATAAACCTCTGGTTTGCAACTAATCTCCGCCTACAGACGGTGTCGTTTCCAAGTAGCGGATGTTGGATGAGGAGACCATTCCGCCTGGTCGTTGTACCGTAACAAGGAGCTATGTTGTCTGGGGCAAAAAGGGGGTCCCCCAAGGCAAATTGGTCCTAGGTGACGTGCCATACAATGAGTGGTCCAACAAAACCCCTATGAAAAGAAACATCAAGAGCAAGTGTACCCAGCCCGATTTAGGGTCATCGGGGCCCCACCCTGGAGCCAGGCCCGGGGATGGGGTTCGTCAGCGAGGGTCAGGTGGTCAGGCACTTTCCCATGGCCAGTCCTAGCCCGAAGGAGCTACATGGGTTCCCCCTCAAATGGGCTCACCACCTGTGGGGGCGTAGTAATAGGTGTTCGGTACAGTGTGGATCGGGCGGTGGCCGGAGGCGTTGGCCTGGGCGTCGTGATCCTCGGTTGCTGAAATTGGCTTTCGGAACTTGGAACGTCACTTTACTGGCAGGGAAGGAGCCTGAGCTGGTGCAGGAGGTTAAGAGATACCGGCTAGATATAGTTGGGCTCACCTCAACGTACAGCTCGGGTTCTGGGTCCAATCTCCTTGAGAGGGGCTGGACTCTGTTCTTTTCTGGAGTTGCCCATGGAGAGGCATCGGGCAGGTGTGGGCTTTCTCGTGGCCACCCAGCTTGACGCGTGCATGTTGGGGTTTTCCCCGGTAGACGAGAGGGTAGCTTCCCTACGCCTTCGGGTTGGGGAACGGGTACTGACTGTTGTCTGCGCTTATGCGCCGAATGGCAGTTCAGAGTACCTAGCCATCTTGGAGTCTGTGTGTGTGTGGGGGGGGGGGTACTGGAAACTTCTCCCTCGGAGACTCTGTAGTCCTACTGGGGGACTTCAACGCCCACGTAGGCAATGACGGTGAGACCTGGAGAGGTGTGATTGGGAGGAATGGCCTCTCTGATCTGAACGCGAGCGGTGTTCAGTTGTTGGACTTCTGTGCAAATCACGGTTTGTCCATCACGACCACCATGTTCGAGCACAAGGGTGTCCATAAGTGCACATAGCGTCAGGATGCCCTATGCCGCAGTTCAATAATCAACTTTGTAGTTGTGTCATTGGACTTGCGGTCGTGTGTCTCGGGTGAAGAGAGGAGCTTTGCTGTTAACTGATCACCACCTGTTGGTGAGTTGGATCAGATGGCGGGGAAAGATGCTGGTCAGACCAGGCAGACCTAAACGTATAGTGAGGGTTTGCTGTGAACGTCTGGCAGAAGAACCCATCAGACGGATCCCCCCGGAGTTCCTCAAAGCTCTGGATGTTGTGGGGCAGTCTTGGCTGACGCACCTTTTCAACATTGCATGGTCATTGGGGGCAGTGCCTCTGGACTGGCAGACGGGGGTGGTGGTGCCTCTTTTTAAAAAGGGGGACTGGAGGGTGTGTTCCAACTACAGGGGAATTACACTCCTCAGCCTCCCCGGCAAAGTCTATGCAGGGGTACTGGAGAAGAGAGTCCGACTGATAGTCGAACCTCAGATCCAGGAGGAGCAGTGTGGTTTTCGTCCTGGTCATGGAACACTGGACCAGCTCTTCACTCTCTCCAGGATCCTCGAGGGTTTATGGGAGTTTGCCCAACCAGTCTACATGTGTTTTGTAGATCTGGAGAACGCTTTCGACTGTGTCCCTCGGGGTATTTTGTGGGAGGTGCTTCGTGAGTATGGGGTACATGGCTCCTTACTATGGGCCATTCAGTCCCTGTATTTGCGAAGCAGGAGCTTGATTCGCATGGCCGCCAGTAAGTCGGATTTGTTTCCAGTGAGGGGTTGGACTCCGTCAGGGCTGTCCTTTGTCACCGGTTATGTTCATAATAATTATGGACAGAATGGATGGGTGTCTAGTTTGGTGATCTGAGGATCACGTCTCTGCTGTTTGCAGACGATGGGATGAAAATCAGCACATCCAAATCTGAGGCCATGGTTCTTAGTCGGAAAAGGGTAGAGTCCTCTCTGGGTCAGGGATCAGATCTTGCCTCAAGTGGAGGAGTTTGAGTATCTCGGGGTCTTGTTCACGAGTGATGATAAGATGGAGCGTGAGATTGACAGATGGATCGGCGCGGGGTCAGCAGTGATGCGGACCTCATACTGGTCTGTTGTGGTAAAGAAGGAGCTGAGCCACAAGGCAAGGCTTTCGATTTACCAGTCCATCTACGTTCCGACCCTCATCTATGGTCATGTGCTTTGGGTAATAACTGAAAGAACAAGATCGTGAATACAAGCGGCCGAAATGGGCTTTCTCTGCAGGGTGGCTGGGCTCTCCTTAGAGATAGGGTGAGAAGCTCAGTCATCCGGTAGAGACTCGGAGTAGAGCCGTTACTCCTCAGCATTGAAAGGAGCCAGTTGAGGTGGTTCGGGCAGCTGGTAAGGATGCCTCTTGGGCGCCTTCCTAGGGAGGTGTTTCGGGCAAGTCCAGCTGGGAGGAGACCCCGGGGAAGACCCAGGACATGCTGGAGGGATTATATCTCTCAGCTGGTCTGGGAACGCCTCGGGGTTCCCCCAGTCGAGCTGGCGAAGGTGGCTGGGGCGAGGTCTGGGTCTCCTTACTTCGGTTGCTGCCCCTGTGACCCGAACCTCGGACAAGCAGAAGATAATGGATAGATGGATGGCATTTGAAACCAACATCTCTTGAAGTGTGTACTGACTAACTGACAAGTTCCACAATAAAAAATACTACGTATTGTATTGTATGTCTGGTGCTTTCTGATACAAGTCAAATAAGACTGTGATTCTTAATTTAATGTTTCATAATACTTTGGAATAATCAGTGGAATGTATTCTGCCAAACGTCATATGAAAACCAAATCACACTTCAACATGCAAGAATCTTGTGGCAAAATATAAACAAAGATTTGTGTTTATTTCTTTTATGATATTTCACATAAAATAGTTTTAAACTTTTAATTTTTATTTAGCTCTATAACACCCCTTTTTATATTTACTATATGGCATGTATTTCTACTTAGATGGATGGATGGATGAATGGATGGAATGGAGGTCACGAAAACTGCCTGTTCCTGAAGGTTAATTCAAGCCCTTATCCTAACCCAGCTCTTGCTTGCCAGTCTTCCAGCTTGCACAATCAAGCCTCTACATCTTGACTGCAGCCCGACTTGTGTTCAACCAGCCGAAGCAAACTCATGTCACTCCAGTACTCCTCTCTCTCCATTGGCTCCCTGCAGCTGCTTGTGTTTAGTAAAAGACCCCGACTCTGGCCTACAGGACAATCTCTGGATCTGCCACCTCTTACCTTCAATATATATTTCCAAAATACACTCTGACTCATTTTGCTCTAGAGACGATTGTTACCTGGTGGTTCAACTTAACCGTGGTGCTAATTCACACTCCGTATCATTCACCACTGCTAAATGGGGGATCGATCTTCCCAACTCTTTTTTTCATAAGGTTGAGTCACTTAGCATCTTCAAGAAATATCTGAACACACATTTCTTCCACAACCACTTCCTACAAAAAAAGATCTAAATAAATAAATGACAGTTTTGCCAGTTAGTTCTATCTTATTTCCAGCTTATGGTTGCCCATGGTATTGTCAATAAATCAATATCTAGCATGCCTGGTACATCTTTGGGGCTTTATCAACACTTTTATGTCTCATATTATGCTGTTGCTAACCTTCTAGGCACTAAATTAAAACCTTATCCAGTGAAACTAAACATCTGATCTTAATCTGTTTTGGATTATGGAAAGCATTCCCTCTGTTAGCATTGGCTCTGTTTAGATTTGACAAATGGACTGGTACTTCTCTCATGGGAAGCGGTTAAAAAGGAACCTGGAGCAGCACTGTGCGCCTTGATAAATGGTATTAACACAGTAATGCTGTTTATCATTTCTTAGTGCTTATTATTAAACCAGCCAGAGTACACCTGTCTGGTTTTACTGCATCGCAAGCTGTGAATACTGAAAATGTTGTTCAGTATATAAAACACAGCCTTAAATTCGATAAAGGTTTTTGAATAAAACAACCAGGTGTATCTTAATGACTTTCTTGTAGTCAGCTCTACAATTACAGGAATTTCCTTCTTCTCTTTAAGGGTTTGGGCTACAGCTCTATTTGCAAAAAAGCATCACATGTTCTCATCACATCACAAATACACATAAGACTTATTTTAATTTTATCTTTGTGCCAGCAGTTTTTTATAATTGTATCCTTTTCCAAAATATAGCTTGCCCTAAAACATAGTTTTCGATAAATTTAATTCTGTGCATATTCACCTGAATACATTGAATTTGTGTCTGTGAGTAGTGTTTATTTGACTTGATAGGTAAATATCAAGGGAGACATTTTAAAATGATGTAAAATATGCGTAGGCTGCTTTTGAAAAGGAAGGCAAATTTGTCCAAATGCATTTGAAAAAGGATGTCAATTATAATAACATAGGACTGATGGTCAGGTCTCCTGTCTTTTTTTGAGTGTAAGGTGAGAATTTAATGTACAGTACTTTTACACCAAACTGGATTTTATTTTCTGTAAACAAAGCATATTTCGCATTGACTGTTATGCAAAAAAAGACTCGACTTCATCGTTTTGGTTATATAAAAACATGAGAGGACATTGTATAGAGCGGTGGAGGAAAATACATTCTGCAGGAAATGTGTGGATAATTTAATTCCCAGTATTAAAACAACCAGGCTGGGAAAGAAATGAAGATGTTTTCATAAAAAGGAATAAGTGTAAAGCAGAACAAACAGCTAGGAAACATAGCCTACGCTTGCTATATGAATTGTGAAACACATTATTCTGTGTAAATAGACCATATGACATACAGAGAACTGCATTATGCATGGAAGGTTATTATCAGGTTTTAAAGAATGCTTTATATTTGTATGCAGACTTGCTGCCTGCCCACTAATTGCCTTTTTTCTAAACCCACAATAGTCCCTAGCTCCATTTTCAAATGAAAGCAAAGTAGTTCATACATCGTTAAGGAACCAAATGCGCATCTGGTCCCAGTGAAATTAATCTCTTCTTGTAAATTTGGAGAAGATTAGAAAGCAATGTCAGGGCATATTGATGATTCCAGACCTCCCAGTATAATAAGTGCTTCAGTGCATTAGTAAGTCACCTCCCAGAGCCAAAAGCTTCATGCCTGCCCCTTTCTTATTAACACAGCAGACTTGTGGCTCTTGATGATTGTGAAAGAAACTTTACCTTTGATGAACTATAAAATATTAATGTGTTTTATGTGTTGCAAGCTAAAATTTGTGTTTACATATTTAGTTAAGGATACTGAGCTTGTGCCAGTACAGCCCACTACTATAAACTGCAATAAAAAGTTATTGGACATATTACAGTTTTATATTTCTAAATTTTATTTTTTATTGTTAATGATTAAAATGAATGATTACATTACTTAATTTACTTTATTTTATTTGAAAATATTGCATATCAAAATCTAAAAATATGTGTTTTTCAGTTTACATGCAAACTTAAAGGTTACAGACACCAAAATCAATAAAAAATTCCAACAATAGTGACATCCTTTTCAAAATGTAAAAAGTATGTATTAATTAAAAATATTACTTACCCAAAAATTATTGTTCATGGAATTAAAAATAATATTGCAAATATATTTAGTGACAATTTACATCCATAATAAACAGTGGTCAAAGAATAACATTTTAAAATCTCCACCTGCCAATCACTATGGTGTTTTAATTTCTCATTTTATGGTTTTTTTAGGGCGGCACAGTGGCTTAGTGGTTAGCACGTTCGCCTCTCAGCGCTAGGGATTCCCGGTTCGAATCCCCATCTGGGTGGAGTTTCCATGTTCTCCCCGTGTCTGCGTGGGTTTCCTCCGAGTTCTCCGGTTTCCTCCCACAGTCCAAAAACATGGATCAAGTTAATTGAATTCTCAAAATTGCCTCGTTTAGAGTGTGTCTGTGTGGGTGAGTGTGTGCCCAGCGATGGATTGGCGCCCTGTCCTGGGTCTATCTGCCCAGCGCCCGGGATGTTCTCCCCTGGATGGGCATGGGGAACCCCACCGCGACCCTAATAGAGGATAAGCGGAAGATAATGAATGAATGAATGAATGAATGGTTTTTTTAAATAAAGAAATAAGGGAAAAGAGGGCCCGCATTATAGTGAATAAATCAGGGAAAGGGTTGTGTTGACAGGCTGTTGCACCTCTTTCCCATGATTTATACACAATAATGCACAACCTTGAATGTCTAATTGCTTTTATGAAACAGTTATATAAACATGAACAAAGTTTAATTTATAAATATGTTTATTTAAAACAAAAGTATTAATAAAATGGTCTTTCACTGTGTTATCCAGTCCATTTTTTAAAGTGAACATTAATTTTTCATCAACGGGATACCGGCTTAGTTCTCATCTAAAATCAGACCTGAATGTCTGTTAATATCACATGATTTAAAATAATATTGCTGGTGAGCTGTTTGGTTTGGCGCTCATAAGAATGTTACTCCGACATCTTTATTTAGTCAAGTTAGGATGCATGATTTGCTTCCAATATAAAAAAACTTTGCGTTGATATAAATGTGAAATAGTAAGAGGTGTGCATTATCGTCAACAATGTCATGGATGAACAAATGGCTCAGCAAATTATGGTTAACTGGAACCATTTTTTAAAATGTATGTACAGTATTATTAGTGCACTACTAGTATGCACATTAACTACTTTGGACTCTGGACTGGAATTGCTGTGTTTGACTTTTATTTATTAGTGCAAATGTTTATTTTTCCTTTTTAATATTGATCGTTGACCAAGGAGCATTAGTATGTTTTTTAATGGTACTGTCACACCACCCTCTACCGGTCGCTGGTAGTATTACCGGCACTGCGGAACTGGACATCAGCACTCCTATTGGGTCCTGATATTATTAATTGTAATTATTGCAGATCTGGTGCTGCTGTGTGTTTTGTCACGTGACATTCCCTTACATGTTTAAAAGTCCCTCCTTCCCCATGTTTAGTGTTCGAACTTGTCAGTGTTACTTTATGTCATGTCGCATGCTACATGTCTGTATTCATCCGGTGTCTTCTGCAATAAAGACTACTTTAACATCTACAAGCTATGGACTTTCTTCTTTCTAGCCATGGCAGATCAGTATTTTGTGATAGTTACCCAAGAAGCTAAACAAAAAATGAGTTAATATTGGTCTAAAAATAGGCTATAGATATTATAGTAGCATGCTGATATTTAGTCATAACTCTAAAGGTGAAACATAAATGTTGATATTTTAAATAATTACTACTTTACTATTACTATTACTAATAGTTATAAAATAATTATAAAACTATAAAAAAAACAACTAATTTAGAAACTTCTGCTTTATTTTATTCTAAATTAAAATTTATTGCTAAAATATTTCTGTAGTTTTTAAAAACATATATGTTGTAATATATATGTTTTTTTTTATATATAATTAATTCCATTAAATCAACTTTGCAGTAAATCTAATAAGAAATGCAAAGCAAAACAAGTGACACACTTGTCTCTGGGCAACATCTAGAAATGTTAATTTAAAGTATAAAACTGCTATACTTATGCAGACCGTTATAATGAAATCTGACATCAACTGTTTTTACCTCTTGTTAATCATAGGTGTGGTGGGATTGGCAGAAGAATGCTGGTCCCAGGCATCCAGGGGCAGGATGGCGTCGTGTTGGCAGAGTGCTGTGAGCGTTAGATGGTTTGTCTTGATGCTCGTGTGGCGCTGGGCACCATTAGGTGCTCTTAGCTGGCTTGTGGCCTTGGCTGAGCGCCCCGAACCTTCGCCATTCCTCTCTCTGCCTGGAAAGGGCAGCGTTGTTCAGCTGGACTGGCTCCTATCTGACAAGGGTCCTTTTCATCGTTGTCCAGAGTACACTGAGTTTAAAGAGCGATTTCAACAGGGTTTTTCAACACGTTACAAGATCTACAGGTAAGCCGCCATCCTACAATGTCGTACAGTTCATGACTAAAATGCAAATGAAAAGTCTGGAAGTTTTTGCATTATAATGCCAAAGTTATCTTAATTACACAATATAGAATGTACAGTACTACTCAAAAGATAAGATACACCTTATTTTTTATCCAATTATTATTAATTAGTTCAACTTACTGTCAAGATGGACTTTGTATTTACAGAGTAATTACAGAGTGTAGTCTGTTTGTGGACTTAATGTGTTAGCCTCCTTTTCTCTGTTCTCTAATTTTCCTGACCAAAAGCTAACAGAAAACCAACAGAAGACTAACAAAAAAAAACAGTACTACAGTAATACAGATGTACTACAGTCTGTAATTGTAAAAGGACAAAGTCCATCTATAAGTAGAGAAAATAGACAATGGAGCAAGAAGGCGGTGTGTCAAAACGTTTAAATAAAGTGATCTATTTTGCCTACTGTGCTCAAACAAAAAGGAATTTGTCCTCCACAAATAACCCATTCGTGCAGTGAAACAAAACAGTTGATAGACACAAGTGTGGTGGGCAGCCGTGGGGAGCAATTGGCTTACGTGCCTTGCTCAAGAGCACTTCAGTCATGGTACTTAGTGGGACTGGAGATCATACCAGGGACCTTCAGGTCACAAGGCTGGTTCCTTAACCACAAGCCTACGATCAGTACTGTACATTTAAAGTGGTCATATGCAAATTTGCGTCCTACCCCCTCTGCACCAACAGGTCAGGTTAATTATTTCTATTTCTGTCAGTTATTAGCTGACATTTTGTTTATCAAAAATAAAGCAATAAACTGTTAAATAAACTGCCAAGTACTGAAAATGTAAAAAGAAATCTGCCAATTACAGTCATACAAGCTTCGGTATAAACTTCTAAAAGCTGCAAAATTATAATAAAAAAATCATAAATGTGTCATAAAAATGTCAGCCTAGGTGCAAACACATGACATAAATGGGCCAGACATCTCCCATCTTATTCCTCATGTTCTGCAATGACTAACACAAGTGACATTCACACTCATTTTCATGGCTTTCACTGCACTAGTGTGAACGAGCCCTATGAAAAAAAATGCATGTTGAATGTTTTGTCACTTTCACAGCACCGGAATCCATCATGCTAATATGTCCTGCTTTGTGCAGAATTATGTTTAAAGCATTGTATTATAGCCATTTAGCAAAGTGGAAGTGGGTGAGTCATTATACATTAATAGAATATTTTATTGGCTCTAAAATTCTAACTCTAAAGTCATAAGTGTTATAAGTAGCACATTGCTAACATATATCAGGTTTAAATAACACAACGGTTAACGGACAACAATGGACTTTCAATGTATAAAATGTGACCACTAATACAAAAACAATTATACAGCTTCCTGCAGAGATGCTTTTAAAAAACTGTTCATGTGTTATTTTGAAGAATACTATGTATATAGTAATATAAAACAAATTATCTTCCAAGTAATTCCTATCCTAGGGACTAGGGTCAGGCGGGTGGACCATGCCCATGCTGGGGAGAACCTATCTGATGCTGGGTAGATACACCCAGGACAGGGCACTAATCCATCGCTGGGCACACATTTGCTCACACAGGCATACACACACTACAAAGGGGCAATTTTAGATAGATGTAATATAGAGCAGCCAGATTACCTTAAATCCATGCCTTTGGACAGTGGGATGAAACCTACATAGACATGAGAAGGGATTCAAACCTGGGTCTCAAACATTTTCTGTCATGCCCACCTTTTGGAGCATCCCCCAACCCAACAAAATGCTGACAAAACAGCCTTCAGTCATTTCTGTTGTGCAACCATTTTGTCAGTAAACTGCTCCTTCAGTCAGTTCAAACACTTTGCAAGAAAAAAAAAGGTTTAATCTTTGCCAAAAAGTCATTTGTAATTGTAACTCTTATCACTGTAAGAAAGTAACTACAAAATAAATCTATCATTTAGCACATTTTAAGAAATGCAGTACTTACCTAAAACCTTCTCTAGTTTTCACTGTTTTCAATGTTAACATATTGATTTCTTGCTTAATTTTGCTGCCAGTTTGATGAACAATTAAGAATTTCTCAATTAGCAGATGATACAACACTTTTTTTTAAAACAAGATCCTCTATGTATGACTATTGATCTGCTTAACCGATTCTCTAATGCTTCAGGTCTAATTAAATCTGGTCACATGTAAGATTCAGTATCAGCATGATGTAAAGACCTTATCAAATGAAAATTCCTTTAAAGGACTTGGACTAGGAATGTGCATACCTAAAAACTAACCTAGCCATTAGTGGTGTATGTGTCAGTTCGCTCTTAGTGTAGCTTCCAAGCTTATAGGCATGGTTGCATAAGGAAGGGCATACGGTGTAAAACCTCATTACCCAGTTGGATAATGCCCAAGTTAATTTCAATTATTTTTACTGTTCTGTTAACAGGGTACTGGTGGAAATTCAGCTACTATTGGGCAAAGAAAGCGGAGGAGAAGCAGGAAAAACAGTAGGGTATTTAGGCAGGGTAGGAACGTTGACATTTTGGATAATATTTTACTCAGGAGACAAAACCAGAAATAGATTGGAGACTGTGTTGGCAGGGGAGAATGTAGTTAAAAATTGTCGGGTGTATAGGGGTTTGTTTGGGTACAAAGAATCAAAAGGAAGAAGACAAGAGGGTAAAATTTCAAGAAGCAGTAAGACGCTTGTCTTACTAGATAGTTGTAAAAGAGAG
Organism: Corydoras maculifer; assembly: GCA_019802435.1. Classification (NCBI taxonomy): domain Eukaryota; kingdom Metazoa; phylum Chordata; class Actinopteri; order Siluriformes; family Callichthyidae; genus Corydoras; species Corydoras maculifer. The sequence goes on from JAFMOD010000239.1 coordinate 2,240,712, forward strand.
CAACTACAAAACAACAACACCAAAGTCAGCTACAAAGTTTTTTGGTGTGACAATTGGACAGAGAAAATTTATGAAATGAGACTTGTTGGTGGAATGAGGATGTGCAGGATAGTTTATGATGGGTGAGGTTGGCAGAATTTGGGTGTGATTCAAATGAGTAAGCAGGAATATAGAAAGATAAAGCATAAGGCAGAGCAAGAGGTGGCAAAGGCTTAGAAAAAGCTGTATTTAAGGATTTAAACCTTAATTAAAGAATTCTAACCTCTGTTTCCATTGACTAAAAGGTGATGCAAACAGACAATATACACTTACATACACTCACTTAACACATTTATACCTGGTGAAGGGAGAACAGCCACCAATATGTGACATATGCAATACACAAGCACTATTAAGAATATTTAATATATATTATATATTATATAATAATAATTATATATGCGTCACGGTGGCTTAGTGGTTAGCATGTTCGCCTCTCAGCACTAGGGATTCCCGGTTCAAATCCCCATCTGGGTGGAGTTTCCATGTGCTCCCCGTGTCCGCGTGGGTTTCCTCTGGGTTCTCTGGTTTTCTCCCACAGTCCAAAAACATGGATCAAGTCGATTGAATTCTCCAAATTGCCCCATGTAGAGTGTGTTTGTGTGCGTGTCTGTCTGTGTGTGTGTGCCCAGCGATAGATTGCCTGTCCTGGGCGTATCTGCCCAGCGCCCGAAACGTTCTCCCCTGGATGGGCATGGGGAACCCCCCAGTGACCCTAATATAGGATAAAGCGGAAGATAATGAATGAATGAAAGGATATAAATAATTATATTATATTTCATGCATTACCAAAATGCATGAAATATAACATGGAGCAACAAAGATATGCAATTCCAGCCTCAGTGTTGGGCATTTTAACAAAACCAAAGCATAGAGCCAAATGAAATTTCTACAAATCACAAAACTAATAACTCACATCTAAAATGAACTGCCTTTTAAAATACCTATCCTGTCATGAAAATGACTAATGTATCAACATGGCGTTAAAAAACAGCCATCAACCAACCAACTAAAAACCATTTCTCTTTCACTAAAAAAAGATTTACAAATTAATAAATTTACCCTGCCACACTAACCTACGAGCAGTTTCTGGATCACCGTATCCAGACATGTTTGGGATGTTTGGTGTGCTTGATTAGCCGCGAGTCCACCTTCGTCTGCTCACAAGCTCCCGAAGTCCGGGTCTCCGATGAACCTCTAGTCTTCTGCTCCGATGCGCAATGCCTTGAACCTCTGCTTGACCTTCCCACTCAGCTTCACTTTCCGTGAAAGCCAAAAGATGTAGGAAAGACCTGTGGAACTCTGCTGAAGAATCTCCTCACTCCTCCCAGGTTTCGGCACCAATTGTAATGGGAGGATGGAAGGAATGGGATTGCTCCCTAATGAATGCGTAAATTCCAAAAAACAGCATGCTTTTACAGCATTATTCTCACAAAAACATGTTGTGTCCACCGTCTCACCAGCTCGTGGTCGGTCTATCTCCCCAATGGTTTATGATGTTCCTGGTTTAAAAAGAGAGCACACTCATAAGGTGGAGCTGTGTCAGAGGCATTAATTAATTAGGCATTAATGGATTAATGGATTAATTAATGGATTAAGTCCATCAACAACAACTACTTTTTCCCACCGTGCCATAATGATTCTGCCACAATAGTGTTTTAAGATAAAAAAATAAAATATAAAATACATACATATATGACATATGCCAGCTAGATACATCCACTCTTATTAAAATCACAGTTTTGCAACAGTGGGAAGGATTTGATAAAGAATAATAGGTTGTGTGAGAGGATGGACACAAAAGAATGTGAAGAGGAGTAGTATCGATTGTCTAAATAGAGAAATGGAGATTGTTAGGATTTACAGCAGGTTAGAAAGAGAAAGGAATGTGGATTAGAATGTTTATTTCAAAGAGGAGGATATAGTATAGTATATACTTAGTAGGTGGAAAGACATAGAAGAAATAGAAAATGTTAGATGATGTACTGTCTCAGATGGGCAAGGAGGAAGTCAGGCCAGCTATAATGAAGAGTAGAAAAGCACTGAAATCGTTTTCACTAGATAGTTAAACAAAATCTTAGAATGTGATCTGTGTGAGGAATGGAGTAGAGTAATGGTTTTGATTTTCAAAAATTAGGGGCATGTGCAGAGCTGTGGTAACTACAGAGGAATAAACTTAATTAGCCACAGTATGACGATCTGAGAAAGAGTAGTAGAAGTTAAAAAATAGTAGAAGAAAAAAAATAGGTAAAGATTCTGAAGACACAGCTGCATGTGGGCTTTCAGAATATTTTAAATATATGGCAGATTGGAAGAAGCTGCACTCTGTGTTTGTAGATCTCGAGAAGGCTTTTAATAAGATGTTGAGAGAGAAACTGTGGTATTGTATGAAGAAATTAGGAGTGGCCTCGCAGGGTATGCATAACGACAGTGTGACAGTGGTAAAATTAGAAGGGATGGATTACAGATCAGGAGTGGGGAAGTGGTGATGTATTGATGCTGTCCAGCCACTCAAGGAGGAGGAGTCTACCACTGAGCCTTGGTCCTCCCAAGGTTTTTTCTTATAAACCCAACTTAATGTAAAAAACTTTTCTTGCCACTGTTGCCAGGGCTTCCTCTTTAAGGGTTTATGCTTGGAATACTGTAAAGCTGCTTCGAGACAGTGTACCATTGTAAAAAGTGCTATATAAAGCAAAATGACACAAAAGGGCATGCATTATTGATAATAAATCACAGGAAAAAGGTGTAAATAGGAGTACAATTACACCTCTATTACACCTCATGATTTATTCTCATTAATGCACAAATTTGAGTGCTTTATTGCCTTGGTTACAAGCACATTACAATAAAAAAAGCTTTGACTTATAAATGTGTTTATTCAAAGCATAAATGTTTATAAACTAAACTTCTGTGATGTTATCTAGTCTTTTATCTAGTTTTTTTAAGTGATCGCTTATTGACAGTTTCTAGTTTCTCTAACAATCAAATACTAAAAACAACAAAACAATCAAATCATACTACAGATCACTGTTTATAAAAACATCTGGGAAAAATGTATTGTATATCATGCGTTGAAACAAATGTGAAGCAGTCAAAGTTAGCATTATTGTCAATAATGTCATGGCTGGACAAATGGCTCAGATTTAAATACATAAATATTTACTTAAACTGTTTAAACATTTACTTAAACTTAACAGAGGTGGCTTAGTGCTTAGCACGTTCGCCTCTCAGCACTAGGGCTTCCCGGTTCGAATCCCAATCTGGGTGGAGTTGAACATGGAAACTCCACCCAGATTGGGATTCTGGGTTTCCTCCGCATGGGTTTCCTCCGGGTTCTCCAGTTTCCTCCCACAGTCCAAAAACATTGATCAAGTCAATTGAATTCCCCAAATTGCCCCATATATAGTGTGTTTGTGTGAGTGAGTGTGTGCCCAGTGATAGATTGGCGCTCTATCCTGGGTGAATCTGTGCAGCGCCCGAGACTTTCTCCCCTGGATGGGTATGAGGAACCCCCCCGCAAACCTATTAGAGGATAAAGTGGAAGATAATGGATGGATGGCTGAATGTTGTACAGATGCATGTGGTCCTTTATTTTTCGTGATGTTCTCTTACAGGCTGACAGGAGTTTGTTTGGAAATTCTGTGAAACATGATGTTTGTGGATGACATTGTGATGTTTTGTGAGAATAGTAAGTGGGTAGATGAGATCCTGGAGAGATGAAGGTATGCATAAGAGAGAAGGGGAATGAAGGTTAATACAATAAAGGCCTGTTAATGCAAGCATTCTAAATCTAATTCTAATTCCAATCTGATTTAACTGCCAATTAAGTTTTATATCTATCAGTGCCTGAAAATTTATTTAATTATAAAATAATACTTTGCCCACAACATGCAGGTGGTTTAAACGGTCTAAACACAGCTTTTAGTAACCAGCCACTGGGCCATAATAATTCTCTGTTCAATTCTATAAGCCAGTTAGTTGAAGCTACCAGCAAAAAGATGAGCAGTCGGCAGAGCTTTTCAGCATTTATGCCAACCCAAAAAATATATTAATAATCAGCCAAACTCAAAAGTGGATCTTCTATTACTTCAAGGGACTTACTGCAATTTGGTCTTTTTATTATTAATTTCTTTGTGGAAAAATTCAAATATGTTTTTAGATCATCCTCATAAGTGTTGTTCTCTTTTCATCCTATGAATCATGAATCATGTTGGTGACTAAAAGAAGGTGAATGAGCCAGCTTTTATTTTTGCTTTTCTCACTGGTAGCTCTGATGTTCTTTTTGAACTGGCATTTAAAGTGATAAAGTGATTTATTTTGCCCACTGTTTACTCACAGGAAAATTTCTGCTCCACATTTAAGCCATTGGTGTAGTGAAACACACACACACACACACACACACACACACACACACACACACACACAGTGAGCACACATTCCTAGAGTTGTGGGCAGCCCTGGGAGCAACTGGACTGAGGTGCCTTTCCCAAGGGCACTTCAAAAATAGTTGTTGGTGAGACCAAAATCCAAACCAGAGACTGTCAGGTCAAAAAACAGGTTCCTTAACAACAAGCCTGCTCAATTTAAAGGTGATAAAGTGACACTGGATATGCTCGTCACTATACTCATCACTATAGCTTTGGTTGGATTAAACTAAGCATGTCCAATCACTCGAGACTCACTGAATCCACTTCTCACGCAGCATGACATGACAGGCCTAATGCAGGATTAATGTAGGCCCACACCATGATCAGCAGTTTAAACAAAACTCTCCATAATCCATGCAATGCAATTTATCATGTCTGTCTAGCAGAGTGTTTTTGCCTATTCTGTGGCAATAGCAGGCATGTGGAAAAACGCTTCCAAACTTAATTATTCTTTTTTTTTAATGCCTAATTCTGTGCCTGTATTAATTGAATCCCGGGGTTAAGGATGATTTCATTGGGTCAGGGCTTAAGGAAGTTCCCACAGAACTTTAATTGTGCCGGGGGGGGGGGGGGGGGGGGGGGGGGGGGGGGGGGGGGGGGGGGGGGGGGGGGGGGGGGGGGGGGGGGGGGGGGGGGGGGGGGGGGGGGGGGGGGGGGGGAAAAAAAAAAAAAAAAAAAAAAAAAAAAAACTTATTTCTAAGTTAGTGTATTATAATTACACTGGGTCAAAAGACATTTTCTGATTGGATGGGAAACTTATGTTTTTAGTTTTTATATTTCACTGAACAATGTGTGATAATGAACCCTTTTGAAATATGCTGATTTAGCTAAGATATTCCTTGAGCACAATGAGAATTTGACTGCTCAACTGATTTGTTTGAGTAGCTTTTACACTTAAACTCTAAGTGTACCTCTTAATCAGGTATAGGTGAATGCTATGGAGGAGTATGTTCAAGAGATGTCGAAGGCATGGACCTTTTTGTCAATTAGTTCTCAACTTGTAATGTTATCTGAACTATCAACTGGTCCGGTTAAAGTCCCAGCAGCTTACCAGACTAAGCAGGGGTGGTCAAACACACATCAGTGTAGTTAGTGGGCCTTGCAGAAGGTTATTTATCAGATTCATTATCATCAGATGCACTCCAACTGATGTATTGCACGTGACACCCAAAACAATAAGTCATCACAGTACCAAAGATACACTGATGAACCCTAAATCAATGCGATGTTAAAGGCTTGATAAAGATTGTGAAAAAAAAGCTTCTCAAGCCATTTCTTAGTGGTTTTAGAGTAGATAAAGTTGTAAAGGGTCTAAAAGACATGTATGTCAAATTTCATGATAATCAAAGCAACAGTGTGGATTTGAATAGGGAACACACGCAGACACACACACGCATTTTTCATCTTGTATATATCATTGGTGGGCCCATCGTATAGTCAAACAACAATAAAATTGCAATGTTTTTTAGGAAAATGGCACAAATACTAATTAACTCTTGATTATTTGTACACAAAATCATTTTTTTCCTAGAAAGGAGTTTAATTAGTTTAATTAAGAAGTAATTTTTCTTTAGCCATCAAAGCTAATGCTGAAAGTTGAGTTCTATTTCTGTAATAAGTTTAATTTGCTGAAAATGGCAAAAGAATACTTTTGAGAAGGCATGAAGAGTAAGCCTTCTAGAAAGCACTGATATGGAGAACTCCAAATCTGACTTGTTGAAGCAACAATGGTTGATCAGCACTTATTTAATGCTACTGGGACCAGCAAAATTCATTCTGAAGGCATAGGCAGCAAAAATTTAAACCTGGTAACCAATGATGCCGAAATGAGATTCAGATATTTTTAGGCCTTCAGAAAAGGCTTTGAAGGACTTGATGACCCGCCACTGAATACTTACTGTATTATAAAATGAATAAAACACATGTGTGTGCATGTAGCCTATTTATTTATTTATTTATTTATTTATTTATCTATTTATTTATTTATTTATTTATTTTAGACCATTATTAGTTGTATATGCATGTTGAAAATATGATGTGTGTGCAGTGTGGCCAGCTCTGGACATCTGTTTGCCACCACGTTCCACCCCAGATAAACATTTGAATATATATATGCAAAACCACAGTGGGAACTGTTTTTTTCCAACACTGCTTTGCCATGTGGGTGGTTTTTATGGCCTTTATTTCCTCAACCTCCTACTTGTGTGGTGTTGGCTCTGATTAGCGCCTCGACACTCACATTCAGGAAACTGATGGCTCTGCTGAAGTGTGATAGTGATAGCAAAACCTGCCTTTGCCGGGACAGTTTAAAAGGCTATCTCAAAGGGTACCTTTCATTTCCTTATAAGCTATATCTCTTGAAAAGAGTTTGTGTGCATGTGCTGCATAGCTCAGTTTTCATGCATTAGTTTATCTGATTAAACTGTGAACGATATGTCAGACCCTGCCAGCCAACTAATATAACCACAGCATTTCTATATTGTATTTTCTAAAGAAGACCAAGCCCTACTTTGTAATTGACAGTTTACTATTAAAGGCATGTATGAATTTAATATGCATATTAAAGCAACTGTTTAATAGACATGGTGTTTTTTATGTATAATACTCAGTGGATTCTGATTTCCAGTACCACTAGGAGTTTCTGTTCAGAAGAGCATGACTGTGCTTGTATTTCCTAACATGGATTTATTCATTTGGCAGACACTTCTTTGTAAAATGACTGAAAATAAGGCAAATGCAATCCAAGCACGGAGCTTTTTAAAAACACTGACAGTGCCGCATGATTTCTTCAAGTTTTCACTATATTGCTCTAACTGCCCGGGGCACAACATGTATACATCACAAAGACAGAGATGGCATCTTTACTCATGGAGGGGAATTCTATTAGAATTATAACAGTAACTGAGCCTTGATACTTGAGGCTAGATAAGGGTATGAGCTAAAGCTAAATTCACAACTGGATAAAGTAAAGGCAGTAACTCGATTAGTTACATCATTTTATTATTATGCCACTAAATCAGCATTGACCTGTTGGAGCAAGAAAATTGAAGTTGCCTTATAATGATGCCAGAAGCAGACAGAAGAGAGAGAGAGAAAAATCGCATCAGCTATAGAAACGCAGCAAGTACACATCTGTAGCTTATGTGTGTTTCTTTCTTTTTCCTGCCTGCTTCTGGCCTCTTTTCACTTCACACCGAAGAATATTTATATACACGATACACACCAAAATATACGCTCACCTTCCTTGACTCACATATGAGCTTAAGTGACGGCCCATTCCTTATCCATAGGGTTCAATATGACATTGGTCCACCCTTCGCAGCTGGAACAGCATCAACTCTTCTGGGAAGGCAGTCCACAAGGTTTAGGAGTGTATTTATGGGAATTTTTGACCATTCTTCCAGAAGCACATTTGTGAGGTCACACACTGATGTTGGATGTAAAGACCAGACTCTCAGTCTCCACTCTTAATTCATCCCAAAGACGTTCTATCGGGTTAAGGTCAGGACTCTGTGCAGGCCAGTCAAGTTCATCCACACCAGACTCAACCATAATCCCCCAGAAAAATACTGTTCTCCTGGCAACTGCCAAACACAGACTCGTCCATCAAATTGCTAGATGGAAAGGTCCAGCGAACGTGTATCCACCGCTCTGGAGTCCAGTGGCAGTGTGCTTTATACAACTGCATCCCATACTTTGCATTGCACTTGGTGTGGCTTGTATGGCTTGGCTGCAGCTGCTCAACCATGGAAACTTATTCCATAAAGCTCTTTGCGCACTGTTCTTGAGCTAATCTGAAGGCCACATGACATTTGGAGTTCTATAGATTGTCTTTGCAGATAGCTGGCGACCTCTTTGCACTATGCACGTCAGCATCCGCTGACCCTGCTCCATCAGTTTACATGACTTAAAATTTTGTGGCTATTTCTTATAATATTATAATAAAATTATAATACAGACTGTTGACTGTGAAATATTTAGCAGCTAGAAAATTTCATGACTGAATTTCTTGCACAGGTTGCATTCTATTACAGTTCCACACTGGAATATACTGAGCTTCTCAGAGCAACCCATTCTTTCACAAATTTTTGTAAAAACATTCTGCATGCCTAAGTGCTTGATTTTATACACCAATATAATGTATGTTAATGAAAGACAGGTGTTACCGTTTACCTGATCAGTGTCCCAACACAGTCTCACATTTACAGGTCTTACCAAACTTTTAATTGATGTTGGTTTTATTGGAAAGATGAGTTTCCTATGAGGAGGTACTACATGAACACCCTCTGAAGTCGGAAGCGTCGAAATTTTCAATATAGGATAAAATGGTTGTTTTGTTTATATTCTAAGATCGGCTATTTGTATTTTTAAGATGGCTGAATTAATTAATTGATGCAAATAATATTCTACAATTTATAGGTTAACGGTTTTTAGGAACTGTTTTTTTTTAAACCTACTTTTTTTAAATCTACTATGACACATCTGCATAAAATCTGCATACGATATAGCAAATCAGTATCTATGTTTTTTTTTCTCTCTCTCTCTTTCTCTTTAACTTACAATACAAACCACATGAACGCGTTCAAATTTGGTGCACAAGTTTCATCTCAGAGAAACCTACTACTTGAAGTTAACTTGAAAATTCCATTAGCATTTGGTGCAGCCAGCATTTGGTGCATACCAGTCCTGCCAGACCCTATATGAGTCACAATAGTGTCTTAGTGTGATCAACTGCTGTTGCCCAAGTTTTGTTCCTTTTATTAAGTTTGTGTAGGGTGTGCAAAAGTATTTGTGCTTGCACACATTCAAGAGCTTTGTGAAAAGTACTGAACAGTAGACAAAATCAACTCAAAGGCAAAATGGGTGCACAACAGGCAGCAAAGTTTAAAGGAAAAAAAAAGAAAAACACATACACTTCCGGGCCTGCCGAGCATTTAGCTTTATTAAAAATCTAAAATAAACAGCTACCAAGTCAAGTCAGTACTGTACATGCGTTCCAAAGATGTTAGATCAGATTGTGATTTGTTGAATGTTGAGAACTCAAAATATGTTTTGTAAAGTAAAAAGACAATTTATCTCTTATGGGGCACGGCACACTTGAAAAACATGACGCATGACGGACTTAACCACATGAAGCAGAACACAAATACATTTGATATACATACATACACTACCTCAGATGCACACAAGATTACTACAAAAAAAAAAAATGTCAGATGGCGTACTGCTCTTACTACTACGCAACATTTACAAAACGTTTCAGAACAGCGGCCATGGAGTGTGACATGCATGTACAGGTGCAGCTAAATTTCAGCTAGACCTAAGTCTATTTACCACATCTATACTGCGAACACCATTGATAAAAACTGCATGGCTAGAGGTAAAAAAAATATCTAAACACATTACAAAATTTCAGGCATGCAGACAAATTAATTTACATTTCTCTGCTCTAGAATCAAACACAGGGCTGTGATTCCCTCATTCACCCTGATACAAGTAGTTGCAATGGAGCTGTCCGTGGTACTGGATCAATGGTGCCACATAATGAAGTAGCAAGTTATTCTGATAGATAGGACTTAGCATGTCTTGTTAACCTGTAACGAGTTAATAATGATTAAGCGTTCTAAAAGATAAAAACAGATACTAGTAATCAGAAAGACCATAAAGAAAGTATTGGTATTATACATTCTTACAAGTAAAGGTCACGGAAAAGTCAGCATGGCTAAATGTATTAAGAAGCCCGTCTTCCAATAAATTGCCTCTCACTATGCCAAAATGGTAAACAAATGTAGATAAAATGCTTGATTGATGTTGACTCCATTTATACCTGCTGCTAGCTGGAAAAATAAAAAAAACAAACAAAAAAATGTATTTGGATGATGTGCAAATTATCATTGTCATACTTAGTTGACCTCCTGCTGACATCAGCTGCAAAGCAGCTGCTCTTTTACAGTAGTCACAGCAAGCTTTATGCTAATTCATATTTAATTTTCACATGTAAACTAGACATAATACATGCTGACACAAAAGTCCATACATCTCTAAAACTTGTAAAACATCTTGTAAAACTTGTATAAGTATTTGAATTTAGTATTAACATTTTATAGGAAATGCCTATTATAAAAAGACAGACGGCTTTAAAACTAGATAATAATTAATTAACTGCTTTCTTCACATAGGCTGTTGTTAACTTTATATGTTGCTTGGTTGCAATTGTATGTTTTCTTTTCATGTTCAGTAAGCCAGTAAAAGATTCTTATAAGAAGCATCGGATAGGGCCTTGGTGTAGTGACTATCCCTTGCGTATATTACAGTCCCATATGAGCTGTTACCTGTGCTTTCAGTGACGTGCAATAAGAGCCTGAAGGAGACCGATTTAGCCTCTACAGACACTGTAATCTAGTAACAGCTGGTTTCTAGGGACAATGTGCCGATGATGGAAAATACATAGTTGTTTTTATTTACTTATTTATTTATTTATTTATTCATTCATTCATTCATTATCCCCCGCTTATCCTCTATTAGGGTCGCGGTGGGGTTCCCCATGCCCATCCAGGGGAGAACGTCTCGGGCGCTGGGCAGATAGACCCAGGACAGGGCGCCAATCCATCGCTGGGCACACACTCACTCACACAGACACACTCTAAACGGGGCAATTTTTGAGAATTCAATTAACTTGATCCATGTTTTTGGATTGTGGGAGGAAACCGGAGAACCCGGAGGAAACCCACGCAGACACGGGGAGAACATGGAAACTCCACCCAAATGGGGATTCGAACTGGGAATCCCTAGCGCTGAGAGGCGAACGTGCTAACCACTAAGCCACCGTGCCGCCCTTATTTATTTATTTATTTATTTAATTGTAATTTGCACTAAAACAATTTGTGGATGAAATGAGATGCTAAATTGTGGACACAACCGATTTTTCATCAAATATATACAGGCTGATATAGAATTCTGCAAGCATATTATGTGGGGGGGGGGGACACCAGCTTAGTATAGGAGTTAAAAAAGAATAGTATGTTTATGATAAAGTACAGTTCTTTTGTATTCTAGTGATTTGATGCAATTTGATCCACTTCAATCTCCTCTTACAGAATAATCCAGAAAGCACTACTGGTCAAAATCAGATTTCCCATTTTCTATTGATGTTTGCTATTGTTGCTGTCTAAAGAATTTTTGCTGAGTTGCTTTTTAGCTACTTTGTGGCTGAAAGTGGGAGTTTGTCATTCCTTATTTATTTAGCACTTATTTAAATCACCCCCCCCCCAAAAATGTATATATATATATATATATATATATATATATATATATATATATATATATATATATATATATATATATATATAACCTTGTTTGAAACTGTGGGGTATAGCATAAATTGGCTACTGTTGCACAGATGTCTTCTGTACTGACAGATCAAAATGCATATGGACTACAAAGACATTTTTAAAAGCGGCCTTGATCGAGTTAGACAGCCTGTTTTAAATGCTTGCTCAACAGTCTGTTCAGCATATGGCATGGGAGGAATTTCATATTGTTTATGATATCATTGATTTTGATATATTTATCAGTTAGATGCAAAATTATAAATAGTAGGGTGTTTATTATATTATTACAGTACAGAAGTTTTACTAACACACCCCCACAAAAATAAATGACTTTGTCTGATTTTGTAAAAATGTGTAATGAATTGGTGCTTGTTGTTATAAGTGCATTACTCTAAAAGACAGATGTGAAAGTGATGCTGGGGGGAAGGAGAGGCAGAGCCCACACATGATCAGGAATTAAAAAGCGCACCTGACGCTAATAGGCCTGATGCCACGGGGAGAGAAATTTCAGAGTTTGACGGAGGACTTAACACGGCTACCAAGGAAATGACTGTAAAAGCCTAGTTTTCTTTCATGTAGTCATGTTGGATCACTGAATAAAACCTGTTGGCTGGTGTAAACCCCATCTCTGCCTCATTCCTTCCAGTCTCCGTTACAACAGAAAAGTACTACACAAACACAAAAGATTATGATAAATGTCTATATATTTTCAGGTGTACACTTTCTAAGATTTGCTGCACTGGAATCCAAAGATGATGATAAAGTTAAAGTTCACAAAGATTCACAGTTTGTGAATCACAGGATCATGATGTTCTTTTGCTTCAAGTCCCCTGTCAAGACCATTAATTCTAAATATTAAAGAATACTGAAAGATAGCACGATTTGGCAAACTGCAAATAGCAAATAGCAAACAGACTGACATAATATAATAAAATTTAAATCACCAGAATCATTTATCCAGCTTTCATGTCTCAAGCAGTATAATTTTCAAGACGATATTTAAAACTAGGAACATGGAATGTCTAACAAAATTGTGCAAGTAAACTCTGTGGTAGTAACTATATATATTTAAATTGTAACATTAGAGATGCTTCCACTAAAAATTATCCTCAAGAAAAACACTGAACCATCAGCACTTTAATGGACCACCTCTGGCATGAATTCTCAGAGGAATGGACATGATTAATGACACACAGTATTCTTTAACAATCCAGCTCTAGCTGTTGGAGCCTTGTCATTGACCATTTTCTTCAATTTAGATCTAGAGATTTGTAAAAAAAAAAAAAAAAAAAAGAAATTGAGATCAGACTATTTGCAGGCCATGCAATTGACAATATATGTATTTTTTTTTTTTTTTGCAGGAAAATATTTCTGTTCTTTGTCCTATGGTGTTATGACCCCACAGTCTATGACTGATTTTCTTTTGTCCACTGTAACCTTGTTCTTCTGTGTTTAGGTGTTAATGATAGCTGTCTTTCGGCTTTCCTGTATGTAAAACTCATTTACTTTTAGGTGACTTTTTACATTTTGCTCACAGACATTGACTCTAGTTTCGCCCGATTTGTTTTACATTTGATTCGTTGTTCATTTACTGTTTTTAAAACATTGCTATACATGATCTATCTTGATCCTTTTTGTTTTTCTTGGTCTACCAGTAAGATTTCCTTTTAGAACCTTCTTATTCTGTTTGTAATTAGTCCGGAATTTAGACACGGCCAACTTGGAGCAACCAAGATCTTTTACAACAGTGCATGATGACTTTTAGTTTTATTATACTTTCGCTTGTTTTTAACTGAAAATCTCTCATGTTGAAACCATATTTCATGTCAATTGCTTGTGCAAGAGCTCTCTAAGGTGTAAGCACACATTTTTACCTAAAGACTAATTAGTTGATTTAATCTGATGTAAATTAGATTAATTCCATGTTTTTACCTCAGCATTCACTAATTCCATATTTTATTTCCTCCGCTTTTTTGTTTTGTAATGACAGGAGGTTGGAAATTTGGAAGTAAATTTGATCTCTCTAAGATTTTTGTGTTTTTTTTCTACAAAATTAGGCATTAGAAAGAACAGCTTCGAAGAATGTTAATTTCATCATTTTTGCCAGGGGTTGTAAATGCTAGTCTCTTTCCTGAAATATGACCTAAAGTTGCACCTGGAACTCTAGGTGGTGTTACAATAGCTATATTTGGAATAGGCCAAAAAAAGGGGTTTTACACACAACCATGAACACAAGTTTTCATTTAGCACAAGATTGAAGACAACCTCTCTGGCCAGCGAAGGGTTGTGTTTTGGATCAGTAGTTTCCCATCCTTCTCTTTTCCTCTCGCTCTTCTCTTGTTTCTGTTCCTAACACCTCCCCAGCCACGATATCGCCCAACTCCTCATTACTCTTAAACTACTGCCTGTGCATCTTGTTATGAAACATTACAAAACCATTCCTTGAATATTCACATTACTAGAGTGCAGTTTTTAAGTAAAACTAGGCCACCCAAATTCCTTGAATGCCTGCCAAGTGTTTCTAAGGCTGTATTTGATGCCTAGTATGAAGCTATTTAAATAAATTGCACACACAACACAACGGCTATATGCTTCAAACAAATGTTGCATTTATTGGAAATAGTACAGGCTGATGGCACAGGAAGTTAAATTACTGAACATATGTAATTTGTTGGCATTTATTAAAAAAGTTCCTAGTTCCCACATTCACTGCAAGGTCAGGTGACCTCATCACATCTCATTATCTTCCGCTTAATCCTGTACTTGGGACTGGGGTCACGGGGGGATTCCCCATGCCCATTTAAGGGAGAATGTTTTGGGCACAATTCAGCTGGGGCAATTTAGAATGCTTATGCTCATTCAGGGATGACTGTTTTGGTCTAGGGCAGATACACCCAGGACAGGGTGCTAATCTATCGCTGGGCACATTCACTCACACAGACAAACACACACACAATATGGGGCAATATAGAGCATTCAATTTACCTTGAATCCATGTTTTGGACTGTGAGAGGAAACTGGAGAACCCGACAGAAACCCATGCAGACACAGGGAGGACATAGAAACTCTACCCAGATCGGGATTCAAACCTGACCTAAGTCAGAACTCAAACAGGATATATGAGGAACAAGTTAATTCTTGCATTTGCAGTCAATCAAGCAATTATTACAATACCATTATTTTATTTATTACATACAATTTAACATAAAATAAAGTGAAATTACAATAATTATAACACTGAGAATCAGTAATACTGCTTAATAATAAAAGGATTAAGGATTCACATATTGTGCTTTGGCCATGGTCTGTCTTTGTTGGATTTGGCATGTTCAGCTCAAACATGCCTGGACTTAGTACCCACTTATGCATCATGGGTCCTGGGGGTGCTGAAGCTATCATTATAATTAGTAGAAGGGAATAGAGGAGACTATTTGCATTAACATAAGTCTCAGATGCTTTCCTGCCCAGGTGCATTTGAGGGAGCCTCAGATGTTCTGTGTTTTGGAAAAGAATAGCTTTACTACCAGCAAGGCTCCAGGTGCCATCAGCTGGTACTAAAACCCTTTAATTAAGACCATCGATCATCATTACTGTTTGCATGGCTAAGCAGTGAGTTTGCTAATTAACATTCTGAAACTGCTGCAAAAAGACCCATGCCCATTGGTTTGTTCTATTAGCTTATGATTTAAAAGAAGATGATATTATACCCTGACCCATTTGAAGAGCACTCCATAACAACATGCACTGTAAAATATTTATATTGCATTTTTGTTCTGGTAGCAGTGCTAGTATTTTCAAGGTTTTTATCTAGACATAGAGCTGTATTAAGATTGACTGTATTTCACTGGTAGAAGAATTATGGGGTGAAGGGACACAATATGATGTTTTAATGCAGAGAGTAACAGCAGCTGTTGTATTAAACTGTAAACTACATGGCTCTGTAGAGCAATTTTATACTTACTCTGAACTGAACTATAATATTGTGCTCTGTATAATATGCATATTATATATTTAATATACAACATAAACACACACAAACACATTATGCATTGTAAGGATTTTATGTTATTTTTTCATTTCATTTTTCATTTTTCATCACAGATATTTTAACCAATATTATAAAATGGGTAGTTCCAGCCCCTAAATCTCATTGGCTGGCTATTGCACAGTGGTGAAAATGTTAGAGATTAATACACCTCTTTGACCGCTTCACATTTGTTTTTATTATTATTGTTATTATTATTATTATTATTATTATTATTATTATTATTATTATTATTATTATTATTATTATTATTATTATTATTATTATTGATATAGTGTGTTTGTAACCGGATTACAAAAGCAATAAGTCCATTTATTGTGACTAAATCACGGTAAACAGGTGTAACGGCATTCTGCTTCACATGCTAACAACACCTCTGTCCACACACTTTCTTGTGCCTTATTGCTAACATACTATTACCCAAACTATTAAAATTAAACAAAATTCTGGCAAAGGCAAGCTAGGCATGAGGGTTTGGCTTCAACAATGTAATATATACTTGGTGCATACTCACATACACATACAATTATTTACTGGCTGTTTTATCCAAAATTCTAGAATTTAAAATTGGCTCCTATTTCTTGGACCTGACTGAGCTGAGAGCTCTGTTGTTATTTTTTTCTTTTTTCTTTTCAAGGGAATTCAGTCACTGGAAAGTGAGCAGCTTGGCCACAGAGAAGAGAGACTTCAAGGCCCCGTTGCCTTTATCTCCTGAGTTCTTACGCAACCTCAGGCTCCTTGGAAGAAGGCCGACTCTCCAGCAAATCCATGAAAACCTTATAAAAAAATATGGCACCCACTTCTTAGTATCGGCCACACTTGGAGGTAAGTTGTCACTACAAAAAACAAGTAATGTTTATTGATCTCTGCTCTCTGGCATGTCAATAATAATATTATTATTAATGAAATATTGGAACAACACCATTTATTAATTACAATTAGGACTCTCATTTAGTTTTATTGCCTCTGTAAAAAAATCAAGAATATGGCTTTACATTTTGGACCTCTCTATGCTTCTAACTCTTTGGCAACATTTTGTGGAATTCTCATTTCAGTTTTAGCATGACTACTCCCGTGCACAATTCAACTAATATAAGGCATCACCCTTGTCCAACCAGGATTGACAGACCATCGTGTGTCATCAGTGTTTGACCTTACAAAAGCTCATTTGGATGAAGCCTAATTTCCAAAATCCTTTCTGTTAAGAGTTGTAGCTTTTATAGCTTAAGTAATGTTTAACTAAAATTACACATCATAAAAGCGCCTGTGAGCGTAATACCCAAAATACTTTTATCTATATAGTGTACATAGGACAGTGGGGGATTATTAGGTAATAAGTATAAGTACACAGTGATGAAGCGTGTAAATAGATGAATGAGTGTGAGTGTATGAGTGAGTACATAGATTAATGATGGAGTATGAATGTAAATATGGTAGTGAGTGAGCAAATGAACTTAGATTGAGTAAACAGATAGGGCAGAGTAAATGAATGAAGTGAATAAGGGGAGTGAGTAACTTAATATACTACATAGAGTGTAAGTGTGTGAGAGAGTTCATATCAGAGTGAGTTAGTGAGAGAGTGTAGGGTTAAATGAGAGGATTAGTAAGAGAGTGACTGATACTTAAATTTGTGTAGAACCCTCTGATGGATTGCATCTATGCTAAGCCTCCTTCTGCCTTGGACTCAGCACTTACCACAACTCTTAATTGGATAAACATTTATGGACAATGAATGAATGGATCAATAAATTAACAATTTATCAAATCAGTCAAAACAGAACGATAAATTGTTTCTAAAGTAACTATCTGTGGTTTGCCAATAGATTAGTGATGACGTGCCTTTTCAGTGCACATCCCCCGAGCCACTACTCAAAATTGTTAATGTCGCACAGTAAGAGCTAATGTATAAGACCAGTCAAAAATTTGGACACACCGTCCTCTTTCCCCATTGTCTATTTTCTCCACTTATCATATAGATTTTTACAATTACAGACTGTAGTACATCTGTTTTATTTATTTATTTTTTGTTTGTCCCATTTTGGTTCTCTATTGGTCAGGGACATCACAGAACTGGTATAAAATGGGTGGTGTATTGTTTATCGTCAGATCTGCAATGACACTGATGAGGTGAGGGGTTTTTGGTGCAGCAGTGCTGCTGTAGGCTTATTTAAACATCTGATTTACACTATTGAGATTGATTTAATACACCAACTGAATAATACTTTCTCTGTGGTGGTATTATTGGTGTCCTTATTGGTTAGAGAACAGAGTAAAGGGAATTTAACACAGTGTATGTACTGTAGTCTACAAACAAATGGACTACAATCTGTAATTGTAAAATTACAAAGTCCATCTTTACGGTAAATGGATCTGCTAAAAGTGGTTTTGTCTAAACTTTTGATTTGTACTGCTGATAAAACATTGCTGAAACTATTTTATATTTCCCAGATTTGAGCACATTTTATCCAGTATAATTTGCAGAGGCCTGGTATGAAACCTGAAATAAGGCCCTTCTGTGCCTCAGTTGGGCTGATTGCCTAAAAATGGTTTTTAGCATTCTCCTATTAACTAAACCATCTGTTTATAAGTGCTGGACACTAATTATGATGCTACTTATTGCTAGGTGCATTGCATTGAAGCTACAGTGACAAGAGAGACGAATGCAGTGGCAAACTTGTACTGAATGCCAGTAATTAACCAGTCAAGCAAAAGTGGAAAGGAGGACGAGACTGCTGACTGCATACTAATGACACTGGAACAAATACTCCTCATGTTCCACTGTGAGCAAAAGAGTGGCACAGAGCCCTTGAGAGAAAAGCCAGAACAATACCTTGATGTGCACTGGGATGGAATATTGTTTAATCACCATCTACTTCTGCTATGATCAAAAACAGTTTAAATTAGAATAGATCATAAATCAGCCAGGATATTGAGCATGGTCTCTTTTCGTCTATCACAATAAATATTCTAATTTTGATTATATAATCTGATTTTTTTTTACCTGATAATATGCATAAACACTTTAGATTTTAAACTTGAACTAATATTTTATTTTTTATAACTAAAGAAGTTTTACCATTCAAAAGCCAATTAAAACACATTTAAATTAATTTACCAATTAAATAATATAACTGCAGTGCAACAACCACATTTTTATGTTGTTCCAAATACATTTTAAAGCATTCAGCATCCTGTTTTTGTATGTCATTTGAAAAGATGATACATTTCTAACTTAAATTACAGATAAAATCTAGGTTGCCCTTAATGTGTTAAGTTTGTAATTCTCCTGTTGATAACTGTTTTTATTACTGATTTACTCCAGTCCAGAAAGGTTGTTGCTCAGTAGTTAGGGGGTTGGGCTATCACTCTGAAGGTTAAGGTTTTAAATTCCAAGTCCACTGATGTTACCAATGTGGGCCCTTAAGCAAGACCTTCCTTGCTCCAGGAGGGCTGTACCAACTCTGTGTTCTGCCCCTAACCAAGTTGGGATAATTCTGAGTCGTTTTAGATAAAAAAGCATAAATGATAAATGACCGAATGTTAATGTAAACTTCCTTTATTTTTATGTAGTGATTTCAAGATAACAAAATAATTTTCCTGTGATCATGACATTTCCGACTGGCTGTAGATGTGGTATCAAACTTCTATAAATGTTTTCATTCATTCATTCATTCATTATCTCCCGCGTTATCCTCTATTAGGGTCGCGGTGGGGTTCCCCATGCCCAGACAAACTAATTGGCAGACATTTGTAATATGAATGTGACAATTAAAGAACCCTCAATCATAAAAAGCATTACCAAAAAAATATATGGTTATAAATTTTAGATGTAATATAGCTTTTAAAATGATTCATAATATATTATTTAGTGTTTGAAGTTTTCTTTTGAAAATAAAATAAATATGTAATCAAAAAATGGGGCATGTTTTTATGTGTTCATGTGAAATTAAAAAAAAAGCACTGACTAAAAAAGCACAAACTGAGTACTGATTTGTGCTTTAAGTTGGGTGATTTCAAGAGAACAATTTATTTTTATTTAAAATTTAAAAAGATTTTGGCAGAAAACTCTCAGTAGCAACATCATTGACCATGAACCTGAAGAGATCCTCAATATCAGGTGTCCTAATATTATTTGACATATGTACTGCTTTTCATGCCGTGATAAAATGTAGCACGTCTAATGTGTGACCTGTCTTAAAGAAAAATTCACAATCCTCTTTAAATAATCACAGAGCCACAGTTTGCCTTTTAATGGTCATAGATTACATCATTTAATATGTACAGTGGGTTGCAAAAGTATTCATACCCCTTGAACTTTGCCATATTTTGTCACATTACAACCACAAACATAAATATATTTCACTGGAATTTAATGTGAAAGACCAACACAAAGTGGTATACAATTGTGAAGTGGAATGAAAGTTATACATGAATCAACAATTTTTTTTACAAATAAAAAACTGAAAAGTGCGATGTGCAAAATTATTCAGCCCCCCTGAGTCAATACTTTGTGGAAC
>JAFMOD010000239.1:2268299-2281931 GCA_019802435.1 Corydoras maculifer
TTCCCGGTTCGATCCCCATCTGGGTGGAGTTTCCATGTTCTCCCCGTGTTTGCGTGGGTTTCCTCCGGGTTCTCCGGTTTCCTCCCACAGTCCAAAAACATGGATCAAGTTAATTGAATTCTCAAAATTGCCCCATATAGAGTGTGTCTGTGTGAGTGAGTGTGTGCCCAGCGATGGATTGGCGCCCTGTCCTGGGTCTATCTGCCCAGCGCCCGAGACGCTCTCCCCTGGATGGGCATGGGGAACCCCACCGCGACCCTAATAGAGGATAAGCGGGAGATAATGAATGAATGAATGTTCTACACTGTTTTTTTTTTTATAGAAACGATTATAGAAATGATTATAGAAACACTTTATTGCCAAAAGGGTTCACTAAACATTTCAACTTAATAAATTCAGGTGCATAAGTCACTTAAATGGCTAACACCAAACTGACACCAAAGTATGCAAGTATGTTTTACAAACATTTGTAAAAAAAAATTAGTCGCTTTCAGGAGCTCAGTACATTCCAGCATGTTAATGTAATAGTATATGTCATGGGGTGCAAGGAATAAGGACTAGAGACAGGAGTTTACAAGCTCAGGAGCTGGCTTTTATTTACACACACTATTTAACAGGTATATTTAAGTCTGGGTTGGCAATGATCTGCCATGCTGTCACATCCTGCAGCTTGAAGTCCGGTCTATTTCTTCGCGACATGTGACGCCCGCTTATAAAGCACACGGTCATCAGACATTTTCTTGAGACTAAATATTCCACAGTAAACTGTCAGTGGTATTGTAAAATGTGGAAGTGATTAGGATCAGCAGCAATCCAGCCATGAAGTGATAGGTCACATAAAATGTGTACAATGGTCACCAACATTCTGTACATCGCTACAGACCTCCAAACTATATATGGCTTTAAGAACAATTCATTAGGAGCGTCATGGATTGGATGTCCATGGTCGAGCAACTGCATTCGAGCCATTCACATCAAGCCATATCTGTATCAATTTATTTCCAAAAATAGAAAATTCAGTCTGAATGATGTGTAGTTTTGTTCCAGCATGACATGACATTAGAGGCAGTCATAGGCTTGTGATTTAGAAACCAGCCCCTTGAGCAAAAGATGCCCAGTTCGATTTCCAGTCCTACCAATTTCTATGGCTGAAGTGCCCTTGAGCAAGGCACCTAACCCCAATTGCTCCCCGGGCGCCATGTACAAAGCTGCTCACCACTCCGCGCATGTGTGCTCGCTTCACTAGTGTGTATACATGTATGTCTTTCACTGCATGAATGGGTTAAATGTGAAGGACAAATTTCTCTGCAAAATAGATTACTTTATCACATGCATGAATACGGGGTAGTTACTTTCTGAACTTTGACCTTGTTTTATTAACTTTTTATAAATTGTTTTGTTAAATATTTTATCATTTATCCTTTATCTTTAATAGTCTCGATACTGTAATTACGTGGCTGCTGCATATATGCCTATACATATAGAATGGTAAAATGTACCGCACATAAATTGGCATCATATACATTGCTTGACATGAATCTGGATATGCTTCAGTTGCTCATGTCTAGGCCGCTGTCAGCTACTTCACTAAGTTAACAAAGTGATTGTGTTATCTCATATCTCATCAGTGGATTTGTTTACCATATTCCCATGATGGCCAACAACAGCACGATTAATCATTCACAAACAAATAAAAGGTCAGGAAGCATGCAAATCATTGGCCACCAACGTGTCCTCACCTATGAAAAGTCGGTTGCCACAATTAGTGATGTCCCAAAATGTTGCGAAATCAATCTTTAATACAAGTTTATACAAGTCCAATAAAATATTAAGTGCTTTCGTTTTCATTTAATCCAATTAGCAGATCTCAAAATAAGAATATTTTACATGAAACAGACTGGAAAGAGCAGCACTGAGCCGGTATGTATATGGAAAGGAAACTAACATTTACTCTGTTTTGTCCCAGGTACTTATTGTACAAATCAGCCTTATTAATTGGTCACCAAGGTAAAAATAGGGACTAAACAGGGCAATCAATAATCTTCGTATGATCAATCACACTCTCCTCTCTCAAAGAGGTGTGTGTCACCACACTGGTGTGTTGTATTTAGAGACTTGAAAAACCCTCTAAGCAACCAGGCACTTGTCAAATATAGCAAGTACTGCCGAGACATGTATCAATGTGATTAGTTTCAAGGACAAGTGGTGAAATCATGTGGGTTCTGCAGGCCATTCGAGAAATGAACATTCGCAGACTGTTTAGCCCACTCATGAAATTGTACTTGGAAGAGTAAATTATGATGTACAGGAGTCGAGTGTTTGAATTGTAGAACAGAGAAATCACAAATATTAATGGAACACCTACAGTGTTAAAATTGTGTCTGGGGGACATGTGATGAATATGAGCTTGGCTGAGAACATTTATCAGTGTATAATTTTTTCGTTTTGGCATGGTGTTCGGCTGCTGTGTTCTGGCTGTAGTTCTGTAATGTTAACCTAATATTACAATTACCCATGAAGGACTCTACCAATATATTCATTTGTCAAAATGACATATTATTACAAGTCACCTCTACATAGCACATATATTCTTTGACATTCCTTCCCAGTGCTGACCTGGAACATGACATGGAAATGCTGTAATGAAAAAAAATATAAATAAATAAAAAGGAGGTAAAGAAGCATGCATTTATAAGCGATATTACATGGGGAACATTTTACATTGCTGTTTACTTTCTCTTCCCCCCTTAGGGTAAAATGACAAAAATAGCCAGTGTGCATTCTTTGCAAAATGCACCTTACAATGCATACCATTCTACCATGGCTTGTCACAGAAATTGGGTGATTATGCGTGGATCCCTTGAGGAAATACATGCATTTAACTTGGAAAGGAAGAGCAACCTTCACCTTGTCTGTCTGGAGATGGCTTAAGATAGATGATGCTGGTGAAAAAATGGCAACATTGTCTACATAACGTCAGCTGTCAAGTCCAATGAAGTGTGAGACATCTGCAGACTTAAAGTCCTGTCACATTTAGCAGACTCCTTAACATCAAAATTGGACCCCATACAGTATACTCAAAGTCTTTTACCAAATACATCTTCAGCACAGGCAGTTTTGATAAATGAGCATCTCCCATATGCATTTCACCTGTGACTTACAGCCATAGTGAGCACAGCTTATAGCTCCTACGGGAATGGACTCTATTCCGACTCCCTGAGCATGCAGCTGGGCTTGATGAATCATACAGAGTGGAAATGAAAACATAGCTGTAATAGCTCACTATATAACAAGGCTAGCTGGTGTTATAAAATAATTCATTTTAATAGATATTTAACAGTGACCATGGGAATTTTCATTTGCTTTGATTTAAGATTAGATGAATTCTGAAAATAATCAAAATAACTTCAATACAAAAATATTCTTAAATTCTTGATTTTCATAAATTCTTAATATTTAAAACTATGTAAAAAATCCATAATAAGTTCTATTGGTTGGTAAAATTAAATCAGTAAGCCAAAAACCACATTTCACATTATTAGTCAGAGCTCAAATTGTTAATCTCCAATTATAGGATAAACTATTTTAGTAGTGAAACTAGCAAGGGTGTATCTCCGTTTTGTGTAAGTAAGTATTATTCCATTAGAACTGGGAACCTGCAGCCCTGGAACTCGTTGTACTACAAAGTTCATCATGGCAACCAGAGCGGGCCCTGTTTGAAATATGAATATGCGTTTGAGATTATTGTTGTGCATGGCCTTCACATGAATAATAGCTCAGATGCATTTGTAATTCGTTTCACCTGCAGATGCATCTGAAATGCGCTAATAGGAAGCAAAATTATTATTACACAGTTCTTCTGCATCTTACTGTAGTCCTGTTTTTAATGTTTTTAACCTGACTAACAGGTTTCCGTTTTTTCTAACAATCAAATTCTGCCATCTAGGGGCCCAATCGCAGAAACACAGTTTATAAAAAAAACATCAGGAAAATAATGTATTGTATATCATGCTTTGATATGTACAGTATATGAATTGAGGCTGTATTATAGTAAGTAATATCACAGCTGGACAAATGGCCAATCAGATCAGGACCGGAACTACCTGTATTGTAATATTGCATATACTCTTTAATATGGTCAATTTTGTATTGGTACACTGAACTGGTGCCTGAGTTTTCAGTTTGTTAAATTTAGTGAATACATAATTGAAGGTTTGTACCCTAATGTAATAATGTAAACAAAATGGCCAGTGGTCTCAAACTTTTGAATTTGAAAATATATGTATACTAATGAAATATAATTGCATGTATATATTTATTATTATAGCATTGAATAGGACAAGGTAACTAACCATGTTTTGTGAATTTATCTTAAATCAGGTAAAGCTGACATTATGACCCTCGTGAAACGTAATACACGTTTGCTGTGTAAATTTTCTTATTTCAAACTGTTTATAGTTCTATAATCAACATTAAATTATTGTAACAAAATAACTTGTGTTATTATTGGATAAACTGTCTTTAAATGACCTTGTTTATATTGTTACATTGAACACAGTTCACTCCATGATTCATGTGTTATTATAAATTTTATTATACACTTATTGCGTTGATTTAGCAACTTTACTGGCACACATTCATAATAACCAATCTGAAATTAAGATGACAAAAATAAAACAATCATTACTTTTAGTGGACTTAAATTTATTTTAAATAACAGGCCCCAACTGTGGTTTTGTACTCTCACTAAAAAGCGACAAACAGGTGTATTATTTCAGTGGTAATAAGGCATTAAAATATCCCCTTGTTTCCTAGGTAACAGAGACCAGAACAGGGCCTCTAGGATGCAGTAACTATGACAGCTTGGATTCTGTCAGCTCAGTGCTGGTACACAGCCCAGAGAATAAAATCCATCTTAAAGGTATGCCAACTTTATGTTTACCTGTGCACTTGTGTGTCTGTGTGATAACCTCGTATTCACTATAATCCTTCCGAGTTTTGAAATGTTTTTGGAGGGATACTATGGTTTAAATATGGTGATTGTTTTTGTATCCTTTTACCCAAGCTTCGAGTATGCTCATTTGGGATTATGCTTGGTTTAAATGTCACATCCACTTAAGGGTGAATGCAATCTCTCCCATACTCTTTTGGTTCCTATTTTGTTCACATATTTAGAACCTGTTATGATGCTCTCAACCAACCTAACCATGCATACATCATAAATGTCCAGATCGATAAATAGACAGACAGATAGGCTTTATTTTTATTTCTAATACACAAGCGTACACAGAACGGAATTTCGATGCAAGTAGCTTGCACGTAATTATTTATGTTAAGGACATTGTTAAAATAGTACACAGAATGGACATAAATGAAATAATAAGCAGCAGCATAAACTTTCTCCTTTCTGCAAATGCCCAAATTGATTCAAGCATACATTTAGTTTTACACTGCTTTTACTAATGAGAATTAAGGGTGCTAAAAGCTAGCCGTCACTGCGTTAAAGGTTTGTAAACCTTATACAGGTCTACGGCAGGCAGAAACATTCATTCATTCATTTATTATCTTCCACTTTATCCTATATTAGGGTCGCGATGGGGTTCCCCATGCCCATCCAGGGGAGAATGTCTTGGGCGCTGGGCAGGTAGACCCAGGACAGGGCGCCAATCCATTGCTGGGCACACACTCACTCACACAGACACACGCTGTATGGAGCAATTTGGAGAATTCAATTGACTTGATCCATGTTTTTGGACTGTGGGAGGACTTTTTGCTGTGTTTTTCAATTATTTTATTTTTTTGCATTTAGTTTGAATTAATAACTAAAGATGATAAATTGTGGCAAGAGCATAGCGACACTGAGGGAAAAGGTGGAGCCCATAGTGATGGACATTTAAAAACACACCTGCTGGATGCCCCAGTGATGTCGGGTGTGCTGCCTTTATATGCGTTGGAAGAGCATGCACCGAAGGAAATAACCGGTGGCAGCAGGTGCATTTCCCACAGCCCAGTACTCATTTTTTGAAAGTTGGAGAAAATGTTTAACTTTCGAAACCCAATATGTAATTTTCCTACTGTTGTGATAAATTTAATGAAAAATAAGGACATAAAAACATTTTATATCCAAAATGGTAAGGGAAAAAAATGGTTCTTAGTGTATGGCTGAATAATCGATTAATTAATGTGATAATTTATTCTGAATTTATTTACACTCTTAATTTATTTTAATTATTCTAGTTTAAATAAGCAAGCACATAGACATAATTTAGCTTTAATCATTAATAGAATCCGAGCTTAATTACTGTGAGGTGCTGACATCAGATATTTTTTGCTTTCACTTTGCGTATTGGGTCACATTTCATGTCCTTTAAATGGGTTTTGCTTAATAAAATAAAAAGAGCTATAACATATTATTAAAATGTGTTGAACATTTTAATAACAATAATAAAATTAAAATATATGTTTCAATGATTAATTTATATTATATGAAAATTTTATTTGTAATTTTAATAAAAGAAGTTTATTCCGAAAATGCATACAACATGATAAAATAGGCATGCACCAGATTACAGAACTAAATGCATGGCAATACATAAAATAACATTTACAGTTGACCACTCTTGACAAAGACTTTATTCTTTTTTTTTTTTTTTTTTTTTTTAAATACTGTGTTTTTTTGGTTTGGCTAATGAGAATTTAAATGAGCAGTGTTCAATAAATATTTTAAATATAGCAGTTTGATTTTTTTTCCCTTTAAAAGCCAAAAGTGGCAAAATTTCCCACAGTCCAAAAACATGGATCAAGTCTATTGAATTCTCAAAATTGCCCCATGTAGTGTGTGTCTGTGTGAGTGATCGTGTGCCCAACAATAGATTGGCACCCTGTCCTGGGTGTATCTGCCCAGCGCCCGAGATGTGGGCATGGGGAACCTTCCCGTGACCCTAATAGAGGATAAAGTGGAAGATGGATGGATGGATTAATTAAATATGGATTAAACAATACATTACATTACACAACATGTTAGCTCAGTGGTTAGGGTATTGGGCTATTAAATTGATGGTTGTGGGTTCAAATTCCAGGTTCACTGAAATTACAGATTTATATTTACATTTGGTCATTTAGCAGACGCTTTTATCCAAAGCGACTTACAAGGTGAGCACAGAGTTAATCACAACATCCCTGGAGCAATGAGGGTAAAGGGCCTTGCTCAAGGACCCACATTGATAACTTCAGTGGACCTGGGATTTTAACCCGCAACCTTCAGATTGATAGCCCAACGCCCTAATCACTGAGCTACCACCCCCCTTAGATGTGGGCTCAGATGTGGGCTCTTGAAAAAGGCCCTTAACCCTAATTGCTCCATGGACGCTGTGGCTGACTCTGTGCTTGCTTTGTATGTCACTTTTTATAAAAGCATCTGCTTAATAAGTAAATGTAAATGTAATGTACATGTAAACATTGCATTGTATTATGACACTCAAACTACTGATGTATCTAATCCTCCCAGGCCATTACAATACATTTAGGACATAATTAGCTAGAAAATATTGAGTAAAGACGATAAATGTCTGAAAGTGTTCCTTGGAATTTCAGAATACCTGAGATGCAATGCAGGATGTTGCGTCATCTTCTTAACCTATTGAGCTAAATAATGTTTACACTGTAAACTACTTTGTGTTCATCTTTAAAGTACACTCATCACTTGTCAACAATCGTCATTCGTATTTATACAGAATCTTAAAGCAATTTGTTTTCTACAAAGGTACAAATGTAGGTAAAAAAATCTTTACACCCTATCAGATGCAAATAATAGCTTAAACATGCTTTCAAAAGGACATTTGTTTGTATTATTTAAACAAAAAGCTTTAAAAAATGGGATTCTAAAGTCAGGATTCTGCTATAAAAAGACATAATTTGGAGATTAAAAGTCAGTAGCCTGAACAGAAATAGATTTCCACATTCCTCTCTGCATAGGTAAAATAAACTATATTTCTGATCTGGGATATATTATAAAAAAGATGCAGACCTTTCCAAAATATTTACTGTTAATGTTAAAGAAAATAGGAAAGAAAAATTATATATATATATTGTAGACAAAAACCCACGTCTGCATGTGTGTGTGTGCACGCATGCGTGCATACTGTATATATAAATAATCCAGATGTATGGTAAATTTTAGTATATTGTTATGATGCCAACATCACTGGCAAACATGCTAGGTTTAGTGGCAGATTGACCTGTTTAAATTAAAGCCATAGAGATCTATTTACCCAAGAGAGAGAAGCTGGCCCATTTAGTTACAAGCATTTTGGGTCTGTCAGCATTGGGTACAACAGACTGTTTATGCATGAACAGTGCCAGAATTATTTCTTGCCAAAAAAACATTTATTATAATTTTTAATTATGAATACACCAATGAAAATAAGCCCAAATTGTTAACATTAAACTGGCTCATTTTTACTTTAAATCTGTTTAATGTAAAAAAATTTAAAAAAAAACGATAACACAAATGATTACATGAATGACATGCAAATAAATTCCAAACATTAAAAATTAAATGAGGAAAAACTGTAATTTCCTGATAAGGTATGTTATTTGTTTCCTCTTGTTCTCAAATGAAGATAACTATTTATAGGAATTGTATTGGAACTTAGTATCCAGTGACTAATTAGAAACATACATAGATAAATACAAGTAAATACTGCCAGCAGCACTTGGGTGTATTAGGTGTATTAAATTAAGGTCTTCATTTATTTACTGTATGTAAGTACACAAAATGAAACTGCAGCTTAAAACCATTTCAACGGATGGTAGCACAAAATGTGCTACTGGATTTTTTTTTAGAAACCTTCCTTTCCTTTTGAATTTCACAATCTTTGTTTTAAATAAAAAAAATAGCATTCAAAATACTAATTAACTAACAAAAGGTTAGTTTTCCTTTTATATTTTTGCTGGTGTCATTTCAGTTATATTTTATAAAGCAGGTAATCTATTCATTTTTTCAGGAATATCTGTCAAAGGCACCTAAAGGTTAATGTATTTGTTAGACAAAAATGGCTATGCTTGTTGTAAAAGTAATTCCGATTAGGTTGATTTATGGGCAAAATGAAGTAAATAATAAGTAATTGGCAGAAAGACATTTATACTAAACTAAACTAAAGCCACTTAACTAACTTTTCTTCGTGCATAAGTGAAAACATTGTCACAACATGTGGCAGTAAGAGGTGGGAAAGGAATGGCAGCAAAAACAATTGTTGCTAATTATACACCTAGCTATATGGCAATACATGTCACTTTCCTTGTGCTTGACATTTAAAAGTCAACCATGTTATAATGCCTCCTTCTAGAGAATTCACCCTACTGACAAAAGTCATGTAACTACTTTATTACACTTAGACCAGGGCACCAAATAACATGTCTGAACAGGTCTTGTATATTAGGTAACTGTATCTTTTAGCATTTTCCTAAGCATAAATTATGCCTAGTTATTAAAAAACAAAGGATTGCTATAATTGTAGACATGACATAAGCTGTAGATCCTACTAAGAACTGAATTAAACCTTTGGGGAAAAGTGTGTCGCTCTGTTCCTCCACATGAAACCACTGAGAAGGGGCACAAGAGCTGTTATTTAGCCATCTCCGGAATGAAAAGCATTCAAGTCGCTCTCTTTTGCAGGCCTTCTCACACTGTTGGATCTGTAGCCAGCAAAAGGCAGTCATCGGGAGAAGACTGCATCTAATTATGTCTCTTGTTTTCCTGCAATTTCGCAGAATAAATACTGAGGAACACAACTCATAAATATTCATTCCGGTAAAAGAATTTGAAAAGCCAAAGCGAAAACGGAATTGATTTGGTCTTGAAGGGTGTCAGATCTGATGAAGCTGAGAAGAGCTTTTTCAGATAATATAATTAGCAGTTGTTCAACACCACAGCTGGGCTTTAAAATGGGGATTGTTCTCAGATGCTGAGCGACAGAAAATTCATTCATTATTGAATGATTCACTGAATGTGTGCTTTTAATATCTGAAGATACCAATGCATGCCTATATAATCGGATTGTGAAAGTGTATACATACATTCTGTGCATCATCTATTCGGTTGCCCACAATTTTTTTTTCTCCCTTCTTGCCTCAGATTTGTCATTAATATGACATGCCTGCATTGTCCAATTCTATTTTAAAGGTGACATAATTTTGACAGTTAAACTCTCAGCAAATCAAAAGTTACACCAATAAATAGTAATCTTATAAATAAAATTGCATAAAAATAATTGCATAAATGTCAATACTTCACCTCCCTGTTATTATATATATATATATATATATATATATATATATATATATATATATATATATATATATATATATATATATATATATATATATATATATATATATATATATATATATATATATATATATATATATATATGGCGGCACGGTGGCTTAGTGGTTAGCACGATCGCCTCTCAGCGCTAGGGATTCCCATTTCGAATCCCCATCTGGGAGGAGTTTCCATGTTCTCCCCATGTCTGCTTGGGTTTCCTCCGAGTTCTCCAGTTTCCTTCCACAATCCAAAATCAATTGAATTCTCAATTGATCAATTGAATTAATTGAATTCTCAAAATTGCCCCATATAGAGTGTGTCTGTGTGAGTGAGTGTGTGCCCAGCGTTGGATTGGCGCCCTGTCCTGGGTCTATCTGCCCAGCGCCCGAGACATTCTCCCCTGGATGGGCATGGGGAACCGCACCGTGACCCTAATAGAGATAGGTGGGAGATAGATAAAGTGGGAGATAATAAATGAATATATATATATATATATATATATATATATATATATATATATATATATATATATATATATATATATATATATATATATATGGTGGGATATGGTACAAAATGCCACTTCGATTTTTCTATCTAAAATGTGCCAGTACTGCATGATGGCTCTTTTGACCTTGCCGTAGAGATTGTTGATCTTTATTCACCCATTACCCAATTATAGAATTGGCATGGCAGTCCTATGTCCTAAATAGAACCAAGCAAGCACACACAGTGAGACATCTGACCCAATTCACATTCTATTTCCTCTCAGCTTACCACTCAGTTTATGGCAGAAGGATGTAGTCGAGTGAGCTTGAGCTGGTGTATTGTTCTAAACATGGTTTTAAAGTAGAAACAGTTTACTTTGGAATGTATACAGATATGGAGAAGACACTAGTAGAAGACAAAACAATTCACAGTTCATACTAAGCAGAATGCTTGGTGGGACCATTCTTTATCTTATCAATAAAAACACACAAACACACTTTATATAGGGTAATTTAGAGATACCTTAAATCCATTTTTTGGACTGTGTGAGGAAACCAGAAAGCCCGGAGGAAACCTGTGCAGACACGGGGAGAACATCAATCCCCAGCACTATGAGGCGGACGTGTTAACCACTACACCACTGTGCCTCTCTATGCATTATATGTTTGTCCTAAATAACTAGGACATGCTTCTTACTTTAATAATTTTAATACTATGATTGTAATAGAAAACCTAAAACACAGAACCGGCATTAAGGAACTGCAGTCTTTGTCCATTAAGAGAGTAAATTGCTGGCTTAAATACCAGGTTATATTTAGTCAATAAATAACTAAATTCATTAAAAGGTAATAGCTTGTCTATGTTTAAATGTTGCAATGTTTAAATTTCCTGATTTGTACATGGTCTTTGTATTTTGTGCCATTAATTAGGACTTCTGTTCAATGCAGGATTACAAGATGTACTCCCGGAGTTCCTGCGCAGTCGCTTTGTGGAGGCAGCACTCAGCTATGTGGCCTGTAATTCTGAGGGCGAGCTCTTGTGCCACAACAATGACTGCTGGTGCCAGTGTTCTGCTAAGTTCCCCGAATGTAACTGTCCATTCTCAGATATTAGAGCCGTGGAGGAGAGCCTTCACAAGGGCAGAGAGACATGGATCATCTCAAACAATGAGTTCATCGAGTCAGGCAAGTAATGCATTTGTAATGCAATGCACAAACAAACAACATAGTATGCTTTAAACCTGGATTGCCAAGTGGTTAAGCCATTGGATTTAAAATATAATGGATGTATTCTGGCGTGGGTTTGAATCCCACTCCTGGTAAAAGAGAAAAAAAAAACATATTCTGCAATTTCACTCAGAAATAAATTAAGTATTCTGATTCTGAAACAGTAAAGAGGAGACATATGCTATGCAGCTGTTTTAGGAAATTGGTACTGACCTTCTGAAATGTGTATTGTCACATGGTATGTTCATGTGCTTTAAGTATACACTGCTGAAACGCTCTTTAAGCTATGAGTAAAAGTGGAATTCCATAAAGTCTTTTTTGTGGTAGTGTTTGATTGTGACAACAGATTGATAGGTGAGCCATAAATCTAATTCCTCTCTCTTTAGCATCAGGGCTCCACTGTGTTGGTAAGGAATCATCTGCTGTATTGAGTGACATTATAACAAGCACATCATTGAATTACATCTTCTAAAAATGTTCAGTTTTCTTACTTTGGGTTTAGGGTTGCAAATCAAAAACATAGTGGTTGCAGATTAAGCTTGGGCATTTCAAAATGGGAAAAAAGGTGCTGTGATATATTTGGTCCTGGTTAAGTTGTTGGGATTGCCTTATAAGACAATATTGACCTAATGAAATTGAGGAGGTACTGAACATCGGGCTTTGCCTTTCACTGTAGTGTAAATCTGTGCAAAATGTGCAAGAGCATCTTTATTTCCTTTCCAAAAGGAATAAAGACTGGGGACACAATTTTTCACACTTTTACACAATTTTTTTTAATCATAAAAGTTCTCGTCACTCCAGTTCTGTAAAGTCCATGGAATCTCTCTCCCCATGGCATGTGATGTCACAGCTTATAAAAACTGCACATAGACATGAGGCGGAGCTGCATCAGATGAGTTAATTATTCTCCATGATTAATGCTCCGCCTGTCTTCCCCAGCGCCACCGCGTTACCATTACAATATGCATTAAGGGTTTTGCTTCCCAAACTTAAACAGAATAGCAAAGCTTATTTAAGTGATAATCCTATTATGATTTTTTTATTTGGTGTCTATAACAACCCAGGTAATCCACACATATAAAGAAATCAAATGGAGAAAAATCTCAGAATCCCATTAAAAATCTTGAAACATCTAAAGATTTCAAGTTCAAAAAGAGGCCCCGAAATCTTCAAGATTTGCAGACGGTCTGTGTTAAAAAAAAATGGGTCAAATTAACACCTGAACAATGCATGTATTTTTACAGTTTGTTTTGGCCCACTACAGCCTCTGCTGGTTCTAAATGGTAATAGATGATGCATTTAAGTGTCAAGGTCATTAAGATCCGTACAAGGTTAAGTCTGTCAATCACTGTGTTACACTCGCCTACCCAGAGAATAAAGCAGCTGCGCATAGAAAGCGCAGAGCCGTCTCGCTCAAACGCGCTGAAGGGAGCCAGGCACGCAGGTAACAGGGAATTGGAAGTTTATTTTAAAGGTGTAGAGACACCACAAAACACAGGTACGACGAGTGAACATAAACTAAACCACGAAGTGCACCGAGTACAGGGAAAGAAGGAAATAAATACAAACGAAAACCAATCACGTGCACAA
>JAFMOD010000239.1:2282785-2338727 GCA_019802435.1 Corydoras maculifer
GAGAATAAAGCAGCTGCGCATAGAAAGCGCAGAGCCGTCTCGCTCAAACGCGCTGAAGGGAGCCAGGCACGCAGGTAACAGGGAATTGGAAGTTTATTTTAAAGGTGTAGAGACACCACAAAACACAGGTACGACGAGTGAACATAAACTAAACCACGAAGTGCACCGAGTACAGGGAAAGAAGGAAATAAATACAAACGAAAACCAATCACGTGCACAAAACCACCAATGAACAGAAAGAGACAATTAAACAAACTAAATGACTAATTAAAGTAAATGACCAAACATGGAACAGGTGCCCTAGGCACCCGTTACACACTGGGCGTTAAGTGGAACATCGTGGTCAAATGTGGGCATTTTAGAACCAAATGCACAAGACAAACTTACACAAAAGATGAATACCCACACACCCACATACAAAAACAATGCTTTTTGGTCAGATGAGTCCATATTTCAGCTGACAAAATTGGCACAAATAATCTTGTGAGCACCAGACAAACAGTAGTATTGTTGGAGTTGTTAAATAAAAAAAAATAAATAAAAAAAAACATCTACATAACATGTTTATCCACCAGCATTCTGAAGTCCCTTGAGCATTACCGAAGGACTAAAAGATTACGAACGCAAACTGTGTTATTTCACCTGGGACATACCATTCTCTCTTATTTTATATCAGCATGAAGCAATAAGCTTATAAGCAACAAGAACCAACATTAGGTTTACTACAGTAATTTGACACAGCATTTGAAAACTTTTGAAAGCATTTGAAATTCATCAGCTGCCATACAAATGATCAGAGAAGCAATTCAAAGTATGAAAGGAGACATTAGATTGCATGTATTCTGCTTTATTACTAGCTATTAAGATATAGGGTGGATACGGTGAAAATGTGACTTTTCCAATTAGGGTTTATACAATAGAATATAGTTATAAACTGCAAATAATGCTTATATTTAGTCAATGCCTACACAATAGCTAAAAAGACATTTGGAAGTAACGGGCTACAGTTTTTCTGGTCTGGAATGAATAAATTGATCAGTTAATGAATTATAATGATCTGTTTTGCTTACACACAGAGGAATTCATCCTCCATCCATCCATGCATTGAATATACACACACATATACACAATACACATACACGCATGCCTACAGTGGTGGTCTGCCTTGCCCAAGGCATTCAGCCATAGTACTTGGACCAACAGGTAGGCCTGTGGTTGTTTAACAAGCCTACGACATCCCACATTCTATTGGTTCTATTCACATTAGAACCATGTGTAGCATCGCAATTGCCAGTTACATGGATATTTGTGGCTGCACACAAATACTTTTATCACTTTTCTTTTAATCTGACAAGAATGATCATGTTTACAACTTTCTGCTGTGCTTATTATCAAAACCCTGATGATGTATATTCTTTCTTAGAAGCACAGCAGCTTAAATGTGATTAAATTGTCTGCTGTTATGACTGAGTGCAGTATTTCATTTATAAAATTATGCATTGTCTTATGCAGTTGTTTGATAACCACTGGTCAAATTGCATGTATAGTTTTTTTTTTACATTATCAGTAGAAACCATGGGGAAATGTTAATTTATTTATTAATTTTTTCAATTTTATTGGAATATTTTACAGAAGGCAATTTTCCCTTTCAAAAAGATTGCACTAATTTATTTGTTCCTGAATAATTTTCTTTGGTAGCCCCCACTTGTCCAGCATTAGTGTCTTATTATAATGAAAAGCCTTCTGGATGTATATGCAAAAATTTGTGCAGACAGATTCCAAAAATCCTTTCCAAAAGAATAAAAGCTATTATAAAAGTAACACGGGGACCTACTTAGATGAAATAGATGTTGTTAAGGCTTCTGTAAAGTGTAGGTATCCCAATAATTGTATTTCTAATACAGTGTATATGTTTAATCTTTTTTGTTTTCACAAACATTTGTGCAAAATGCTGAGACTTAAAAAAGTGCTAGATATAAATGACAGTATGTTTACTTACTGGCACTTAGACAGTCAGCAAATATGATGTAAGTAAGATTATCAAACCATTTGCTTAAGTCTGTATGCAAACAAGGAGCTGGTGATGTCCGTCTGGCAGATGGGTTCGGCAGTCTAAATTCCTGTGGATTGAAACTGTTAATGTGTCTGCAAGACTTGTTATGCTCTTGTGCTCGGGTAAGATTTATCCAACCTAATGATACAAGGATTTCTTTACATCATTCAGTGTGGTCCTCAATGGCCTGATAACTTGACCAAATTATGTCTTTATTATATACTGCAGAGCTTTCCTAAGTGAAACATTTTCTATGCCAGTGATGCTGCAGTCTTGTTTCTTTAGATGTAGTAGCGGATGGGTCACGGGGGTGTACATGCAAGTCATTGTTCTTAGGAAGTGGGGGCAGTGTTGTGCCGTCTTAACTTGGAAAGAAGGAGGTTAAGATACCAAAAGAAAGCCATAATGTGTACCCCAAGGAACTTAAAGTTAGGAAACATTGCCACTGCCAAGCTATTTATGTATGTTCAGGGTGTGTGAAACCTGTACTGAAGTCTACATGTATCTTGTTGGTCTTTGCACTAAAGCTGCAGCTGGTTTACCTCCTCTGTGAGGAACCTGTACTGAAGTCTACATGTATCTTGTTGGTCTTTGCACTAAAGCTGCAGCTGGTTTACCTCCTCTGTGAGGTATCTTAAATGACTTTTGGAAATGTGCCCTAAAACAGTTGTGTCATCAGCAAACTTGATGTTCTTATGATGCTTGACTACACAGTTGTCTGTGAGCAGGATGGACAGGAGAGGACTGAGTACATTGCCCTGGGGAGCTTCCGTGCTCAGAGTAATGGAGCAGGAAATCCTGTTCTTGCATCGATCAGAATTCTGATTGCTTAAGGTCTGTTGCAAAGAAAACTGAGAACTCAGCTAATAAATATATGTATTTATTGATCCCACCATGGGAAATTCACAAATATAAAGTTTGTCCTGAGTAAATGGAATTTTCTGCCTAGTTAACTTGGTATGATGCTAAATATGATGCTAACATTGATGACCAGAATTTTTCCATGTGTATTTATTGCTGAATATAATAAGACCAGATGGATAACAATTTTTTATTTGGCCTCAGTGAAACCAGCATGGTTGTATACCTACTGGTGGTTGAATAGTATCAGTGCAATGGATGATGTTGACATGGCTCTCAAAGCATTTCATGATTATGCAGGTGAGGGAAACAAAAATGGTAGCCATTAAAGCAGATGTCTATTGACTTTTTTAGCACAAAGGTGATGGAGCCTTAAGTGTGTCTGGACAATAGTCTGTACCAAGGAGATACTGACACAGTTGTCAGTAAAGACATTAGTTTAAGTTTCTTATATTATTTACCACTTTTTAAAATTGTAAATCATCACAAAGCAGCTTTACACTATTCTGAGTCTAAACCTACAAAGAGCAAGTCCCTGTTAAGTTGATTTTTTAAGGAAGAAACATTGGACAGACTAATAGTCAGTGGGGGACTCATTCTTCTTGAGCAACCAGGCAGCATCAAGAGTGCAGAACATCCATGTACAGATTGTGCAGTAATCAGTTGTCCATTTTTAAAAAATTAGAAAAACTATATCAGTTCAGAGCAGCACGGAGCCTTAGTGGTTAGCACGTCCACCTCCAGTACTGGGGATCCAGGCTTGAATCCCAATCTAGCTGGAGTATCCATGTACTCCTATGTCCGTAAATTGAATTCTCTTAATTTCCCTATATATTGTGTGTTTCTTAGTGTGTCTGTGTGAGTCAGTGTGCCCAGTGATAGATTGGCGCCCTATCCTAGGTGTATCTGCCCAACGCTTAAAATCTTTTTCCTTAAAGGGGCATGGTGAATGCCCCCGCAAAACTAGTAGAGGATTAGGAGGAAGACGTCGAATGAATCCATGAATACATCAGTGCAGTAGGACAGTTCTGCAGAACTGCAATGATGTTAGGGCCAACAACTTTGGATTTATCAACAGCAGTTTTTAAAAAAAAGAATTTACATTGGCTAAATTGTTTGAATAGCTGTATTGAATGCCTCAGAGTGTGCACAGCAATTATGTAGGGCAAGTGTAGAGTTACTGGTGCAAGGGAGATTCATTTTTTCCCCTTGCAGTCAGTAACCATATGGATGCCAAAGCTCCAGGCTTGTCATTAGTGGTGAACTGTTCATGTATTTTTAGTGCCTAGGTGGCCTTGGCTTTAGTAATGCTGGTGGTGAGGCTGTTAGTTGCTAATGAGACAACTCTGTACTCAGATCTAAATGTTGCATGTTGACAAAGAATGGAATTCAGAGAGCCAAGTATTTTAGTTTGGATGTATGTGACTTGGTGAATCAACCACACAAAGCCTTATGTAGGTGCTGGAATTTTTAACCATCTAATTGTCACTAGGCGGCACGGTGGCTTAGTGGTTAGCACGTTCGCCTCTCAGCGCTAGGGATTCCCGGTTCGAATCCCCATCTGGGTGGAGTTTCCATGTTCTCCCCGTGTCTGCGTGGGTTTCCTCCGGGTTCTCCGGTTTCCTCCCGCAGTCCAAAAACATGGATCAAGTTAATTGAATTCTCAAAATTGCCCCGTTTAGAGTGTGACTGTGTGAGTGAGTGTGTGCCCAGCGATGGATTGGCGCCCTGTCCTGGGTCTATCTGCCCAGCGCCCGAGACGTTCTCCCCTGGATGGGCATGGGGAACCCCACCGCGACCCTAATAGAGGATAAGCGGGAGATAATGAATGAATAATTGTCACTACTGTTCTTAGAATGGGGTGACACATTGGCTTAGTGGTTAGCACGTTCATCTCTCAGTGCTGGGGATCCA
Organism: Corydoras maculifer; assembly: GCA_019802435.1. Lineage (NCBI taxonomy): Eukaryota > Metazoa > Chordata > Actinopteri > Siluriformes > Callichthyidae > Corydoras > Corydoras maculifer. Next base: position 2,287,614 of record JAFMOD010000239.1, read on the forward strand.
GGTTTGAATCCCAATCTGGGTTCAGTTTAAATGTTCTCTCCATGTCCGCGAGAGTTTCCTCTGGGTTCTCCAGTTTCCTCCCACAGTCCAAAAACATGGATTCAAGGTAAATTTAATGCTCTAAACCTCCCCATATTGTGTGTGTGTTCTGACTACATCCACAAGGTGGAGCATTAAGGTATCGGTATTTATGTGAGTGAATAATAATCTCTCCAGCAGCACTGATTTACTTGTAACAACACAATACACACTGACATGTCATTACCACATTTCTATCATCGCAGTGCTGATAATGTTGTTAAATGTGTTTTCATGTGAGCCCTGACTATGTAATAGAAAGCTAAAGATACTAAAGTATACAAAAAGAGAACTGGTAAGTGTAAAAATAAATTATATTCATATCTTGCGATGTTACAAATGTTTAATTAGGAAGTTTTTTTTATAATTTTTTTTAGATATTTGTTTTCAATTGGTATATGTTGTAGCCTTTTTTAAGTTTGAATGCCCACCTGGGTGGAGTTTCCATGTTCTTCCTGTGTCTGCATGGGTTTTGCATTCTGTCTGCCTTCTGGTTTCCTCCCACAGTCCAAAAACATGGATTCAAGATAAATTGACTGCTCTAAATTGCCCCTATATAGTCTGTGTGTTTGTCTGTGTTTGTGAGTGTGTGCCCAGCGATAGACTGGTGTCCTGTTAAATCTATGTTCCAACATCATATACAAATACCCAAAGTCCTCTTCCTTAGCACAATAATTACTTCTTTACACTTCAATAAACATTGGCCAAAATTTTGTAAAAGGCTGTGTAGTGTATAGTGTTTGTTTACAATTTTTGTGAAATTATCTTTAAAATCGTGACCAATTTTGACCGCCTACTCTTGATCCAGTGTCTCTATGCCAAATTCTGCTTTTTACCTTTCTTAATAGTAATTTGCTTGTTGATTTTTTTCTTCAGAAATCCCAAAAACCAGAACTAAGACAAGTTGTTTAGTAAATCATGTAAATATTTCTTAAGATTAACTAAAAAGACCACCGTGTTTTAGCTCTCTCTCTCTCTCTCTTTCTCTCTCTCTCTCTCTATATATATATACTGTAGAATTATTTTGAAGAAATATTGTGCGGTCTAAAGCCTCTAACCAAGAACAGATTATGATATTTATATGTCTGTTTTATGTAAACACAATTGATTAATTAGAAGGTGTCCCATCTCCTAAAAAAGGCTAAATTTAATTTTCATTATCACCTGCTTTAAGATTTTTAAATAAAACTGACTTAGACTTCATATAATTAGTTTATTTATTTTACCCCCTGTTATCTGTAAACCTGATCGAAGCCACAGGGATGCTGGATGTTATGTCAGCACATATGGGGTGATAGGCGGGGTTGCCAGCTCATTGCAGGGAAGGCACAGAAACAAACACATTCATGCACACTTTAATACTTATGACATTTTATTATCATAATTATGATAACTTAAAATTAGCTTTTTACATGTTTTTAAAAGTAAGAGGGAAAATCAGACACCTGGATAAAACATTTATATAATACTTGTATATGGGTAAACGTGAAGCTCTAATAGAAAGGACCTTGTTTGCCCATGCCAAGCTTTTCTTACTATGATTCCAACCTTGAACTACAGTGGTATCCCTGTATTTTACTGTAAAGATTGTTGTACCAAAAAGGGTAAATTTTCTGTCCCAGCAAGACCATGCAGGTAATAAGGTAAAGTCTATAAAAGTATAGATGGGTGAGTTTGGTGTAGAACTCATTTACACGGTTCACTGAATTCAACCACATCAGGCACCTTTGGGATGAACTAAGAATAGACATTGCAAGCCAGGTTTTCTTGTCTTACATCAGTGTCTGACCTCAAAAAATGCTTTTAGCAAGAAGTAAATGTTTTTTACAGATAAAATCTTATAGAAAGCGTTTCCATTTAGAGCTGTAATAGATGCAGTGGCAAGACTAAAATGTCATAAAAACTCTTGTAGTTTACCTGATAACATATAGTAAACATTATGCTTAATAGCTGGTTCTTCCTTATCTTCTTGAAGGGAGGGTAATACTGGGTAGAGGGAATGAGGAACAGAGACAGAATTTCCCACAAGGACGGGCTTTATTGCCAACAATACACCCACTAACATTAAGACACACTGGGCTTTCCAGTATTATTCGCATTTAAATGAGCCGTGTCCACCTTTATTCCAGCTCATGGTCGGTCTCTTTCACAGTGGCATGTGCTGTTCCCACCTTTAAAGGGCGCATACTTCATTAGGCTGAGATACGACAGGTGCATTTATTAACCATAATGGAAGTCCATTAACAAAGGCTCCGTCTTTTCCCCTCTGCCACGGCGATCTTGCCACAATTGCTTTGATTTAATTTATATAATATTTTTCTTTTTCTTTCTTTTTGCTGATTTGATATTTTTAATTTTAATTTAAAATGTTTGTTGACTTTTTGTCAATATAAAAAAATTTGATTTTCTCTCTCTATTAAACATACTGCGCACACACACACACACACACACACACACACACACACACCACACCCAACCACCAACACCACCACCAGCAAACACCAACACCTCACACCTTTCTACAATCATGGCCAAAGATTTTGAGAATGATCCAAATATTATTTTTTACAAAGTCTACTACTTCAGTTTTTATAATGGCAATTTGTATATACTCCAGAATGTTATAAAGAGTGATCAGCTTAACAGCAATTAATTGCAAAGTCAATATTTGCCTAGAAAATGAACTTTAACCCCCAAAACCCATTTCAACTTCATTGCATTCCTGCCTTAAAAGGGGACTGGGGTAAAGTCATTTTCTCTGATGAATCCCCTTTCAGATTGTTTGGGACATCTGGAAAACAGCTTATTCAGAGACGAGGTGAGCGCTACCACCAGTCTTGTCTCATGCCAACTGTAAAGCATCCTGAAACCATTCATGTGTGGGGTTGCTTCTCAGCCAAGGGAATCGGCTCTCTCACAATCTTGCGTAAAAACACAGCCATGAATAAAGAATGGTACCAGATTGTCCTCCGAGAGCAACTTCTCCCAACCATCCAAGAGCAGTTTGGTGATCAACAATGCCTTTTCCAGCATGATGGAGCACCTTGCCATAAAGCAAAGGTGATAACTACATGGCTCAGGGAACAAAACATAGAGATTTTGGGTCCATGGCCTGGAAACTCCCCAGATCTTAATCCCATTGAGAACTTGTGGTCAATCATCAAGTGATGGGTGGACAAACAAAAAACCTACACATTCTGACAAAATGCAAGCATTGATTGTATAAGAATGGACTGCTATCAGTCAGCATTTGGTCCAAAAGTTGATGAGAGCATGCCAGGGAGAATTTCAGAGGTCCTGAAGAAGAAGGGTAAACACTGCAAATATTGACTTGCTGCATTAACTCATTCTGTCAATAAAAGCTTTTGTTACTCATAATATGATTGCAATTATATTTCTGTATGTGATAAAAACATCTGACAAACACACATAAAAACCAGAGGGCAGATCATGTGAAAATATAATATTTGTGTCATTCCCAAAACTTTTGGCCATGACTGTACTGAGATGGCTCCACACATGCCACTGGTGGCAGTGCTTCAGTAACTGCAGTAAGTCCATGCCCTTTTTAAAATCTCTAATTTCAGATGTGAATATGTTTAAACTTATATGAGAAGTAAAGAATAACAATCAGCAAAGCTTTTAAAAGTTAGAAAAATAAAGTCGCCTCAGGTGTTATCTGACATGCTTGTCTTAAATGTATATTTTATGATTGCTGACCACTAAAGTTCATTTAGAGCACATAAACAGCATATTGCCCAATTTCTGAAGTCACCATGTCAAATCAAATTAAGTTTATTTGTCACATGCGTAGTTATACACGGTACAGCCAGCAGTGGAATTCTTTTCCGACATATTCACGGAAAGTAAAAAATTTGGATTTACAAAATATGCAAAAAGATAAAATAAAATAAAATATATATTTACAGTGTGCAAGTCCTTGTCAATAGCACATTGCTACACAGGACCTCACAGATTAAGAGTAATATGAGATTAAGATTGTGCACAGATTAAGAATAGTATGAGTATTATTTGCACTCCTTGATTTTCCGTCATCAAATTACAATACAGCTGGATTTGGATTAGAACATAGCTTCATGGTGAAAAAAAAACCTATTTGGTTTTGTTACAGCGAAGGATTGGCGCCCTGTCCTGGGTCTATCTGCCCAGCGCCCGAGACGTTCTCCCCAGGATGGGCATGGGGAACCCCACCGCGACCCTAGTAGAGGATAAAGTGGGAGATAATGAATGAATGAATGAATGGTTTTGTTACATAATTATATAAATAAGTTTTTTTTTTTTAAATAAGAGAGACCTTAGTCTTGGCATTTATTGACTACATATTTGAAAACACCATGCATCCCATACACAGCTGTCACTGAATCTGGCAAGCATCATATAGAATGAGATCATGTTGAGCTGGAGTGTAGTAAAAAATGTTGCTGTCATCAACAACAGTATTAAATGTCAGTTCGGGCTTACCTGACACTTACAGTTATAAATAACCCTCTCCACCCTCCCCCACAGTGAACAAATGTAGTGAGAAAAGGTGTTTTTTTTTTTTCCCCATCCATGGCTGTCTCTCCATTTCCTGGAGATCTGGATTAACAGAGTTTAATTCAGACAGCAATATTTTAGGGCACCCAATTTACACTTTTACATATGTTTCTAAGTTGTCTGTATGATATATTGGTCCCATAAGACAGGAATAGCAGGGATTGCTTTTTATTTAAAACTAGTCTCTTGGCCGATGTTTCCTGCAATTGTTGTAAAAGTTACTTTATGTATAATAGGTCACTTCTTGGTGGTTTTTTTTTTAGAAAATGAAACTTTGTTTAACTAGCTGTACAAATGTTATATAAAACTTCCAAAGTCAGACCGCACCAGGCTCTAAAAGGGAATGGTGACACACTAAATCACATCGTCCCCATGACTCACGTCATCACGATAGCAATGGCACACTTTGACACAACCTAAATCGAGCTGCATGGTTAATGGTTTGCTAAAGATCGCTAAAATAAAGCCTCTTGAGGTAGGTAGGTAGGTAGGTAGGTAGGTAGGTAGAATTATAGATAGAATCATGGAATCATGGATTGTTGTGTTATTAGTGGTTATTAATATTAGCGGTTAAAAAGCCCATTTTCCAGTATAATTATAAGATAAATATGTGTAAAGCAATTGTTTCACATTTAGAAAGAATGTTCAGAAGTGCTGGCAAGTTTAAAAAAACATTTTTTTTCTTTTTCATAGAAGTCGCAAATATTTGATATAGTAATTTGGTTATTAAGACAAATCATCCAAGATTGCTCTCACATGACAGGACTCAAAGAAGGTTGGAGACAGAATTTGCCAGACCCAAAGCTGGATTTTATTCATAATAAGTTTAATCATCAGGCAGTCTGTGGGCCTGCAGACATAGAGCTAAGACACACATGACTCATTCTTATGGACTGCCAACTTTCACTCCGCATTCGAGACTTTCTCTGCCCTCTCTTTTGCCTCTTTTTAAATCCTGCACAAACTTACAGAAAATTAGGCAAACACGTCTTTGGTAAAACCATTACCTCACTTGATTCCCTGGTTCCACATCTTATTGATAAATCTGCGCTTAATCACCTCTGATTACTATTTACCTGTCAGAAGCAAAAGTGAGTAAAACCTTAGGATTAACAGATTTAAAGATGAAATTGGGGTAAGCTGTTTTCAATCAATGGAATGACACTCAGCTGTAATGTGAGATCCCTGTTTTAGTTTATTCATACACATACCAATTGAAGTTTAACATGGCATATAAAAAGGTGATAAAAAAGGTGAGAGTTGTTGGTGTTTACATAGGGTATAGTGAATGCAGCTGTGGTAATCAGTAGTATGATGAATGTCAATAGGAAATTTGCTTGTATCGCTGAAGTGGCCTGGTTTATCTTCTAGTAAGTTTGGCTCCAAAACTAATCACTTTTGCGAAGCCAAGCATTGATTGATGAAACATCTGTAGGAGTGGAAGACCATGGCATGAGAAACTCTTGTCAATTTTATTGATTCCAGTGACATTGTAAAAACCAATCCACAATACCCTTGGAATAGTGAGATTGGTAATAAAGTCAATTACAATGTATGACCAATGACAAAAAGCCAAAGGTAAAGAGACCAACCTGCAAGTGGGAAATATCCATGAGGTTTTGTTACTGGTTTCATGTAAAAAAAAAAAATAATAACATAAGTCGAATAACATGTCTGCCGTCATGGTTTCACACCAATACTTGTAAGACATCTCTTTTTTTATACCAGAGTTTGAAAACCTGTATTGATATCTTCCTGCTCCTCTGGTCTTTTCTTTTGTGGAGCCAAAGCCCATCTCTTTGACAGACTGTCCTTTTTCAGAGCCTGCCAATGCTGCAGGCTGCCCCCCAGCTACAGGGCCTGTGACTGCTGGGGCGGCCCAGTGTCAGAGCTCCGAAGTGCTGTTGATTCCAAGGCTTCAAAGCCTGATGACATGGCACGCTGACTTTTCTTGAAGCAAACTTTTTTGAAATGTGTGGGCCAGGATTACTTGGTGGGTCATGAAGTTGATTGAGGTGAATTCCAAAAGCTTTTTAACTAATAAAGGCCTTTAAAAGATTTTTGAAAAATATTACATATGTGTTTTTGTGCATTAGTTAGATCTTGCATCTAATTGTTTCTTTATTTTATCACCTGTTTTTGTTGTTTTTATATTACTTGCTCTTGTAGATATCTGTTAGTGCAGCATCTTTACCCTCCTGTTATAATGTTAGCTTAAGTAGGCTTTGTTCTTCATCGTAGTAGTCAGTATAGTTGTAATTGGGTTCCCTGGGTTCCTTTTTCTGGTATTTTTATTCAAGCAATTCATAGCAACTTGTGAACTAAGACTTAATATTGAAAAGATTAAGAATAAATTTATTGTTTATGCTCTATGATTATACATTTTTTTTAAATATGCTGCAGCACAGCAAACAACTTGAGCATGTTTTTCTGACAAATTAGACATTTATTTTCTTGACCCATGTCAACGCAAAAAAATAACATTTCCATGAGCCAAAACCTGCGACTGACAGATGATTTTACAAAGATTCACAAAAATAAATAAATAAATAGTACTTCTTATGGTTTTAGTATGCTGGCAAAAAAATCTAAACAACCGCTGAACTTAACTGAAAATAGCTGTCTTTAAAAGATAACACTACGCAGTGTAAACAACGATACCGTGCCAATACCGAAGGTGCAAAAACAAAAAAAAGGCTCTAACGATGCAGGTGACGAGGGTGGCACAAGTATATGCCAAATATGCTGAAGAGGTGATAACCAAGCCCAATTTACATATTGCTACTCCAGATGAAGTTCTTCAACTAAGAAGGGGATAAAGAGAGTAAGAGAACATCCAACAGGGAGCATCGAAATGAGTAGTTATGGCAACACAAATGATATAATGCTAAGAACCAAAGGAAATTGTGGTCAATAAACAGAGATGAGAATGACTAATTAAGGTTTAAGGGTGAGTAGGGGTTAGTACTCAGGAAAAAGAAAACCAGACGCAGGAAGGGGTAAATCAGGTAAATCAGGTGGAGTTAAAAAAGATGGTGCAGATGTGGCAAAGTCATAATATTTACCAACCATATAACATTTACCACCACCATAAAAAAGTAATATAAGACATCAATAAATAAATAAATGTATTTAAAAAATATTAAAACTTTAATATCATTAAAATGCATACAAATATACCCCAAAACGTATAATAATATCTATTATATTTTTTTGTAAATAAATGTATTTTTTAAATGATGGAAATTGGTCCTCTGACTGCCCAGGATGTTAATGACAAAATATTCATTTTTGTTTATTAGCTATAGTGTTATGAATGCAGGAGACCTCCTTCTTTGGTACTGTTTTCTATATTTGTATAGTCACCTTCATTGTTGGTGTGTGTGTGTGTGTGTGTGTGTGAGTGTGTGTGTGTGTGTGTGTGTGTGTGTGTGTGTGTGTGTGTGTGTGTTTGTGTGTGTGTGTTTTCATTGTTCCATGTTTTATTAATAATTGTTTTTATGTTTTTGGGAACCTTTTCTACAAACACGGTTACTTTTTTTCAAGTTAAAAATAGATCATTTCACACAATGCAAAGTGGTCATCATAGATATCATTTGCAACAGTATTCAATAGAAAATGAATTAAATGGATTTAAATGGATACGGTAAAATGGATTTACGTGCAAATAACTGCACAAATGTTTTTTAATATTTTAAATTGTGAATCTTTTAAATTTGTATCTGCTTTAAAGCATATTTCTTTGCAGCAAAATAAAAGACTGTACTGGAAGAAATGGGCATGTCTTTGGTGTACTCACTCTTGAAAGGCAATCAATAGGGAAGCTTGCTGGCTTGGCAATAAGCTTTAAGATATAAACTCAGTCATATAGCAGAGTGCTTGACTGATATGCCATAGACTGAGCAAATAACCAAAGATTATTCTGTTCCTTTCTTCAAAATCCTCAACTTTTCATAAGATGCTCCGGCTAATGCAGAAGTTGGCTTTTTTGTTGGCCAGCGAAGTTTTATTACTGAGTTACAAGTGTCCTGAGCAATATCTTAGAACTCAATAAGACTTTGTTTGGCAGATTCAAATATTACAGTTTCATGAGCAACATGTGCTACTGCAACTGAGCCAGTAAGTACATTGAGGCTATTGCAAAGAAAACAAATAAAAGGTATTACTGGAAGAAAAAAAAAATGTTTTATACAGGTTTAAATAACACAAGCAAGATTTAATCTATTTGTAAGTTGAAAGGCATTTACTTGTAAATGCCTCGGCACATGTCTGTAAAATATAATGTTCCAAAACAAGATGACCCAATAACAATAATTTACCATAAAAATCATCACAGGTGTTGCATAGTCTTCAATTAAATATTAATTTAAACAAATTTACTTATTTGTATTTGTGGGTCTTCGAAGGCATAATAGAGTATGTAGTGTTCATATTGTCTTTTTGTAATATTACTGTGTCACAGTTGATTATTACTTATAGATCATTGTAGGTTTTTTCCTTTTAAATACTTACCATAATATAAAGCTTTTAGAGTGAGCCATATATTTCCCAAATCCAAAAATTCAGTCTTAATTTATTATCAAGCTGCATCAAAGTAAAAACAAGGCAAGTGTCACTACTTGTTAGTTATTCCAGTTCTGAAAACATAGTGTAGTTCAACAAATTATAAGCTTGGAAATGTATTAAAATATATATTTTTTTGTAATTTAATGTGCAATATAACAGTTACATTTGGTCATTTAGCTTACAAACATTCCAACTTGGTAAGGGTTAGAGCACAGGTTTGGTACAGCACCAGGCTCAGTTGCAGTGGCACATGTTTTTTTGACCAATGCAAACATTGGCACTATTTTACTTCTATAGTTTGTTGGGATGACATATTATCAGCAAAATACCAATAAGACCAGCTGATGCAAAGATAATGGACAAAATATGCATTATGAACAACTGGATCTTATTTACAGTTGCTTAATCATTTAGATTCTGCAGAATTTCTCAGTAAACAGTATAATGTAACAAAGCATGCAAAGTGAAAAATATTTGTACTTCAGAATAACCTTTTTGTATTTTAAAATAAACAACATCAGTAAATTCTTAATAAAAATCTCAGTTAACACAAGAATTATGGGAATATTCAGTTTTGAACAATCCAAGCGATAAAAGATAAAATTCATTATATTTCACTTAATCCTGTACTAGGGTCGAGGGGGGGGGGTCGGGGGCGATGGGGGGGGATTGTACCCTATGCCCATCCAGGGGAGAATGTTTTGGGCACTGTGCATGTACACCCAGGACAAAATGGCAATTTATTGCTGGGCACACTCACACACACAAACACAGGCCATATAGGTGTGATTTACCATGAATCCATGTTTTTAGACTATGGGAGGAAAATGAACAACCTGGAGGAAATTCTCTCAGACACGGGAAAAACATGGAAACTCCACCAAGATCAGGATTCTTCATTCTTCAGATCAGGAAGTCTTTTTGCAAAAATATCACTGAAATCATTATTAACTGACTTAATCATAGCTAATACAGCTAGTAATCCACATAACTGTACACGTTGTGCAGTGGAACCAAGTCAGCCTTTAATAAACTGATAATGATGTGTGAGCTTAGTCACAAATTACTTTTTTTTTGCCAAATCCCTTGATTATGCTCCCGCCATTCACTGATCCTTACAGATAATTGTGTCAATTAGCTCTATATTTTTGTTTTCAGTGGTTGGAACATGCAAACTTTTTCTTTATCCCCTTTCTTTATCAGTTCACTTCAGGGTCTTTTACTGAGACAGATATTTTTTCTATTATTGATTCACCATGCCTTACAGGAGGTAAACTCCTGTTCCACCACCCAGCTCTATTATATGTTTAAAAAATATATAACAAAATAAAAATGAATAGTAATGAATTTCTGAATTGGCATGGCTCTATTTTCTGATGTCTGATCATCTATAACGAAACTAACAAAACTTTTTTTTTTTTTTTTTTTGTCACTACCATCTGCTTGAAACAGGTGAGCTTTTGATAAAGGGACTCTAATATGTGCGCTGAAATGGATCTTCAAAAGGAAAACACAAAATAAGCCTGTGCAAATAGCTCTCAATCACATCATAATGATAGAAAATTTTGAGTTTTTAGAATTGTCCTGTGCACAAAGTCTTTTCAAGATATGACTATTTTAAAGTGAATTTATAATATAGCTATAAAATACCTTTTTTGATACCAAAAATATTAAAAGTTTTTGCTGCCTATCAAAAACTGTTTCCTCATTTATTTATCTATTCATTTTTAAACAGTTATCCATTTTACAAATAATAAAATGTAGTCTCATATAAATGTTTGGGTAAAAATAAACATTCACCGCACCTACAGGGATTTTAATGAACAGTTTTATCCAAAACTACCTACAAATTTAGTTTTTTATTATCTCACCCACTTTTAAATTATTAAAATTATTATTATTTAAATTATTTGTTTATTTTAATATCAGGTGATGGTGGCCGAGATGTGTTTTGAGTTGTTTCTTAAAGATGCTAAGTTACCCAAATTGGGATTCGAACCTGGAGCCGCAATACTAAGAGGTGAATATGCTAACCACTATGCTACCGTGAAAAGTAAAAAGTTAGAATACATTTTGGTAAAGGTTTCATGATTTTTATCTAAAACTTTCAACCGGTGGTGTATGTAATATTTCTTATAAAGGATATATTAACTTACTGACACTCAAAATATTTGGTATCCAATTTGGTATCCAATACTAATTTTATGGGTACTTCAAATACAATTAATTTAGCAATATTTTCAATTATTACTAATGCATACATTGGCATAGAGCAGACCTGCACGTTTCACTGCCACAGAGCCACATCTGGCCATTTATTTGTCCTGGTTTAGCCTTTATTAGGTTAATAGGAAATTATAAATCTAAATCATAAATTTAAAAAAAAATAAAAAAAGAAGTCACTTTCATAATAAAACAAATGCAGATGTTCTGAATGCATGGCATGCACACATTGCTTTTATTTCAAATGAAATAAAATTTAGCCTATTTTTTTGGTCCTTTATATTCTACTTTCTTCTTTGGCTCTTGCGAAAATCACTTGCTCAGCACTGCCTTAATATAATAATACTTTTAATTGTAATACCAATATCAGAACCATGGCTTTTCTTTTTCTTACATTTCGGCCAAGCCTATGAAATTATAGATAAATAGCGCTGGCATTGAAGATAAACATGGTGTTAGACTTGGAGACAAAAAAGTGCATGCTTATGTTTTTAGAATGCTTCTTATGTCATTAAAATCTCTTCACAACATTATTTATCTGCTGAACTTCTTTCATCTTTTTAAGCACTTAATTGTATCCTAGGGTCACGGGGGGGGGGGGGCCCCCCCCCCCCCCCCCCCCCCCCCCCCCCCCCCCCCCCCCCCCCCCCCCCCCCCCCCCCCCCCCCCCCCCCCCCCCCCCCCCCCCCCCCCCCCCCCCCCGGATTACCAGTGTTGAAAGGCGGACATGCCAATCACTATGCCATTTTGCCGCCTTTGGTAAACTTTATCTTCCACCCAAACAAACTTGCACCATCCATTATCTTCCGCTTAATCATCTACTAGCGTTGCAGGGGGTTCCCCATGCCCATCCAGAGGAGAACGTTTTGATCGCTGGGCAGACACCCAATACAAGGTGCTAATCTATTGCTGGGCACACACTCACTCACACAGACACCCTGTATGGGGTAATTTGCGGAATTCAATTGATCCATGTTTTTGGACTGTGGGAGAAAACCGGAGAACCCAGAGGAAACCCACGCGGACATGGGGAGAACATGAAAATCACGCCTACATTAGTATTTGAACTGGGAATCCCCAAACTTGCACCAAAGTGTTTAAATAAACCACACAAGCACATTTCAGAGATCACATACATCTACTTATTTGGCCACATGCCTCAGTAGAATAGAATAGAATAGAATGTTTTTATTGTCATGATACACAAGTACAATAAGAATTAAAGCTTCTTATTTTTGTCATATGAGCTCTTTGCTTAGCTTTAAAAATGGCACTCAGCCTGATATGTAAGCATTTATCATTTTATTAAATAACAACTTGTGAGTTGAGCTAAAACGTCAAGAAGTCTAAGTAAACAAATGGCAGGTCACCTGCTTGTAGTATGTTAGTTTTTAGTTAATGTTTTCCCTTACATTTACATTTACATTACATTACATTTAGTCATTTAGTCAGAACACAGGGTTATATACAGAATCCTTAAAGCAATGAGGGTTAAAGGTCTCATCAGATTACCACACCCTAAAATCTGATTCATCACTGCAAAAGTTATCTAGGAACAATGCATCACTTTGATTTGGATCAAATCAATGCTTTGTTTTGTGTCAAAGCATGCGTAGCATTGTGTTGTCTGAAAACACCCTCTATTATTTGGAGCTGGAAGAAGCAGCTACATCTTAGAAGAAGTTCAAGCATGAATGATTGAAGAAGGGCATTACATCAGTCAGAACACACTGTTCTAGACACATCTTACTGTCCACTGTGCTCAGTGATTTACAGGCACATGACACCATAATATTCCTTATAGATAAAAATGTAAGTATCACAATGATACACAATACACTAGACCATCATTTTAAAATATAAAATAGATTTAGGATGCATTGACATTGATGTTCAGTTGTGCAAATATTATGTGAATTTCTGTTACATTTGAGTATCTGTATTTGCAGTTGTATATGTATATATATGTATTTCTCTTTTCAATATTGTATTTCAACTGAGTGCCTTACTATCTCTTTGGGGCTGGAAGCCATTTCCATTTTGGGGGTACTAATAAAAGGATTATCTTATCTCATCTTATACCCACTATTACAGTAAAGGCAAAGTCTTTGCTCTAACGTACCTGCTTGCAGAACATTAGCTTTGCATATATTCTTTTTTTATAATTTGAAAAATTACTTGGCTCTGGGGATCATGTAAGCCACCCACCTTAGATATTTTCTATGGCAAAAAAACGAATCTCATATATCCCATTGACCTATTTAAGCTTGGAGCATTTCCTGGTACACTTGTAACTAGTAAGATGACACACAGATATACTGCATATAATGGACTATTAAGAACACTTGCATCACTGTAATGGTTTGTAATATAATACCTAGGAAGGAGTTCAGCAAACATAATTTCACGAGCAAAGAGAATATGCAAGGCAGTATACGATATGACATGCTTTCATAAAATGCATATTTTCTTACAGCAAGGAACATAAACCTTTAATGAGCCCTATTAAAAAATACACCTTTAAAGATAAAATAACACAAAGATGACTTAACAAGCAATGAAATTACACTTAAACAGATAAATCTTTAGTTGTTTTTTTTCTTTTGACCATATGCAGCTTTAGTGTCGTAATTTCTGTATGTATGGATGAAGGCTTCCTGCCCGTACTTCACATTTTGTGAGTAGTTGTTGATTGGGATGTATTTTTTAGCTGTTCTTTGACTGATGGGACATTGTCCTTTACTTGGATTAATGTCTGTTGTAAAGTCTTGGCGCCCCCAAATCCCACAGGATTTGCTTTGGCCTTGTTGAAAAGATCCACCAGAGAGCAATAAAGGCAAGTTGATTCCATGGCACTTTAAACAGCTTGGAGATGGTTTATGGTTTAGAGTGCTCTAATGCTAGCACAGACAGATAGTACTATATTTCAGACATAAAAAATATATAGTATGAAGTTTTAATGACAAGAATTAAATAAACCTGACATTAACTAAGTAGACATAAATTCCACTTTTAAATAATTTTATTTAACATTTTATTAGCATTTGTTTAGATCTGAACAACATAATCCTTTTTTAAGATAATTTGCATATTGGTCCTGCCAATGGGAGCAGACAGACTCAAACATCTGTGGGAGTTTTATATACCTATTTCTCGAAATACTGTCGACATAACCTACTATGGGCAATTAAATTACAGCTCAGAATCTTAAACCCATTTGGTATTATTTTAATTGTAATAACAGTTTTATAGAAAACACCCCCATGTGAATTATATTAAAAAAAAAAAATAAAAAGGTCACACATTTATATTGCATTGAAAAAACGTAAGCTTTTTTTATTATTGTGCGCATTTTTATTATTGTGCGCATTTCATATCGAAATGGCATTGTTAACTATTCAACAATATTTATTTCAGATCAGGTGTCCGTATTCAATAGGAAAAAGTATATAAGTCCAGTAAGGCCATCCTGCAGGACTGCAATGCTACCAGTCCAACAGAAACCCAGTTTCCAACCAGTATTCGTCGTAGCCGCAGTGCTCCGGCAGTGCCGTGGACGTAGAACTGGAGACACCTCAAATAATCTGGCGACACCTCAATTACTGTGCTAGTAAAGGACAGTAATTAAGTAATAAACAGCGTTTTATTAACACAGTGCAGCACGTGACAGCGGCAGATAACGAAAAGGGGCAAATAATACAGACTTTACTTAGTTGAGAGGGTTCCCTGGAATAGCAACAGTTTGTGACCTTTTTTTTAGCCAGGCATGGTATGAGAAACCAATTCTTGTTGCAGACGGCTTCAAATGTTTTAGAATGTCATTCTGTAGTTAGTTTAAGTAGTTAGAATTCATTCCTTTTTTTTCCATTTAGCACAAAATGCAAAAGTATTCACATATATTTTATACCAGTTGCTGCCATTTAATTGACAACCCAATCCTTTTATACGTTTTAGATAAAGTTAAGGCCTGGCTGTAATGTAGTTTATTTAATGTCTTACATATCCTATTAAAAACAAGCAATTTATTTAAGGACATTAGGGGAATATGCGGCAGAAATGTCTTAAATTCCCAAAAGCAAATAAATAACATGGAATTTTTATGGTATGGTTCATTTTGACTGTATATTGCTTTTAACGTAACAGTTTACAGTTTAAGTATTCATAATGCTTTATAATATTTGACATAAGCCGTTGTTAATGTCCATAAATGTACATAACCACACTTATAAAGTGTTATATGAACATACCATAAGGCTTTAAAACACAAAGCGATAAATAAATATCTTATAATGTTTGTGTTTAAAGAACGGTTTTCCTGAAAATGAATTTATAAGTGATCATAACTGTTTATAAATCTTATAAGCTCTCTACAGGCATAAAATGTAAAAAAAAGTGTTGGCATTAATTACCTTTTTGAAAGAGACTGCATAACATAATGACTTACAAATGCTTCTAAATGCTCTTTACAGTATTTAAGTAAAGTGTAATCATCTTGTTTTGAATAAGAATGTCTAAACATCCAAAGAATCAAAGTTGAAATAAGTTCATATTGTAATGCATTGTCACTTTGCATTATAAAGTCATACATCTAATTGTTATAATAATTAATGAATTTGACTATGAACATCTATATACATCTATATACATATGCATTATGAATACCGGGCGGCACGGTGGCTTAGTGGTTAGCACGTTCCCCTCTCAGCACTAGGGATTCCTGATTCAAATCCCCATCTGGTTGGAGTTTCCATGTTCTCCCCGTGTCCGCATGGGTTTCCTCCGGGTTCTCCGGTTTCCTCCCACAGTCCAAAAACATGGATCAAGTCAATTGAGTTCTTCAAATTGCCTCATATAGAGTGTGTATGCGTGAGTGAGTGAGTGTGTGCCCAGCAATAGATTGGCGTCCTGTCCTGGGTGTATCTGCCAAGCGCCCGAAATGTTCTCCTCTGGATGGGCATGGGGAACCCCCCCGCGACCCTAATATAGGATAAAGCGGAAGATAATGGATGGATGGATTATGAATACCAGATTCATAGAAAACATCATAACAGGGAGTTTTTTCATAACAGAGTTTTTTCCTTGCCACTGTCGCTTTGGCTTTCTCTTTGGGGATTTCAGGCTTATAACACTGTAATGTTGCTTTGTGACAATGTACTATTGTAAAAAGCAGCACTCTATAAATAAATTACTTAAACTTACTTGAATTTGAACTTGAATTAGAAAGTGTTACCGCTTTTTACAGTAAAACACTGCAACATTTTTTTAGATCTTAACAGCCAGGAACCTTAAAGGAAAAAACAATGTAACAGTGTTCATAAAACTCCCTAATATGTGTAAATCCCAAGCCTATTGCATTTGTATTGTGTTTTTGTTGTTGGACATATAAATGCATCAATTATGTTATAGCTAAAACCTGATTTAAAAGCCCATAAAATGGTCCCACATATGCTCCGACATTAAAGAGGGTTTGATCTAATCTTTTGCTTTAGCAAGAAAGAAAGTAGCAATCTGCCAATCATCCACTTGTCCATTAGCCTGATTATCAAATAAAAAATCACTTCACCATGCTTAAGTAAAGCAGGAAATGGCCTAATCACAACCTAGGGGCTGCCAACATCTTATAAAATTACACCTTCCTGTTTCTCTGATCAAGCTGCAATTAAATCACTAAATCACTCCGACAGAAACAAGCTCAAACTCGATATGTGCTGAACATCTTGTAAACAATTCAGACTATTTTGAAATATTTAAACAAACTGATTTTCATAGTTTTTCCATGTTCTCCCTGTGTCTGCATGGGTTTCTTCTGGGTTCTCTGGTTTCTTCCCACATTCCAAAACATAGATTCATGGTAAATGGAATGCTCTGAATTGCTCCATATTGAGTGTGTTTTTGTGTGTGTCTGTGTGAATGAGTGTGCCCAGTGATAGATTGGTACCCTGTCCTGGGTGTATCTGCCCAGTGCCCAAAATGTTCTCCCCTGAATGGGACCCCCCTCCATGACCCTAGTAAAGGATTAAGCAAAAGATAATGAATGAATAAATGATTTTCATAGTGGGTGGCACGGTGCCTTAGGGGTTAGCACATTTGCCTATAAGCGCTGGTAATTCCGGATTGGAACCCAATCTAGATGGAGTTCTTCATGTTCTAATTATTAAAGAAATTATGTGGCTGTGTCACTTTTATTATTTTGGACAAAGCAATAAACATTCTAAACTAATCTAGCCATTCTTTACACCACTTATTATACTTATGGTCCTGGGTATTGCTGGACTTACTCCTAATGCTAAATGAGGGAAAAGGCACAAAAACTGGATGGAAAATTAAAATCACACTCATATTTACACAAAGATGCTGTCATGGATGGAAGGGAATGATTACCAGAGACAGGAGTTCAAAAGCTCTGGAGCTGGCTTTAATAACACTTCAAATAGTACATTTAAAGTTTATTGTGTTGGCAATGGATCGGCTGTGCCATCGCATTCTGCCGCTTGTTGCCAGATCTCTCTCCCGTGGCAAGTAATCTCCCTGAATACCGTGTTGGCTCCGCCTTTCCTCACCCTAAGTGCCACCACGCTAACACAGAGGCACTTTAGTAACCCTAACCTGACCTGTTAATCTTTCACCCAGAAATTTTTTGTTTTGTTTGTTGTGTGATCATATTTCAGAAAATAGAACAGAAATGGCCACTCCATATAGTGCATCTCTTACTACGATTAATGTCAACGTTTATGAATCTACAAGAATAAAAATAAAGATGTGTCCAGCATAGAAGGTTCCACAAGAGAAAGGCTTCTTAAATGTAGCATAAAACTAATACTTGCCAATAATGTTGGCAGTGTTACATTTTAAAAAAATTTTATAGACAGAAAATATATCTTTGACAGGTAACCAAAAGATAAAACAAAATGCAACAAAAGTGAAAATTATATGGTTCAAAAATGATATGCTGTTTTAGGGCTGACACGTTTCCAAACCCAAAATTAGGTATAATACTATTGTATCATGGAGTGCTGATAGATGATGCCATTTGTTTCTTACATGATTAAATTTGAAGTAAAGCATCTGGATAATAATCTTAAACAAATTCACCTTAGCATTTCTCAATTGAAAGAAATAGATGTTCTTGAATGGCCTAGTTACATCCCAGACCTAAATCCCATTTAAATGCCATAGGGGGATTTATAAAAGGTTGTGCATGCAAGTAGCACCTCCAGCGGTGCACTGTTTAAACGATTCTGGACTTTATAAAAGTCCTACTTAATGGTGTTTTATTTAATGAGGACTTTCGGGCAAAATCAGCACATTGCAAGCTATAAATGTGTATGTGTTAAATATATTATATACTGACACATAACAAAAAATCTGTTCATAAGAAATACAGTTTTTTTTTTTTTAAATCATGTTTCTGGGTTGAAATAAAGTTTTTTATTTGCTATTCATTCACTCATTCATCATTATCTACCGCTTAATGCTCTTCTAGGGTCACAGGGCCCTCATTCCCATCCAGGGGAGGACGTTTTGGGCACTGGACAAATACACCCAGGACAGGGCACCGATCTATCACTGGGCACACTCATTCAGCCACACACACACACACACACACACACACACACACACACACACAAACTATATGCTGTAATTAAGATCATTTAATTTATCTTAAATCCATGTTTTAAAAACTAATTTTTTTATGTGCTAAATCTAAGTTATCATTACAACAGTTCATTGAGCTAAGCAATGAACATCAATATGAAATCTTTGAGAAAAGTATAATGTCCAGTAATCTTCAGTAGCTTTGCAGAGCTTTATGTATCTATCCTTTTCTCATTCAGTTTTATAATAGTGCATTTGAAAAAGGTAATTACATTTTACTATTTAGATGCTAAGCAGTTCATTACAGGTATAATGAGCCTGAGAATCCTATTTGCTACAGATTAAAAACTATAAAACCAGATTATAATACTCCATTCAAAGTAAGGGGCAGTGTTGTTGTTTTTTTTAATTAAGGTTTGTTTGTGCCGAAGTTTAATATCAGACTTCAGCGAGTTCAAATTATGTTATTTTTTTAAATGAAACACAACCATCATGTGTGTGTGTGTGTATTTGTTTGCATATAGTTAGCATGCAGCTCACCAATACCCTCACTATAATTATCCAAATAAATCAAGTCGCTTTCATGCAGCCACGCTCCAATCAGCTGGAAAGACTGTATAAAGCCAGAGCACTGAGGCCAAAGGTGTATGTTTAAAAGAAAAGTATAAATATGATTAAAATAAATAGATTTTAAAGTGTCTATTCTGACCACAGATGACTGATTCTTTTAAATTGATGCATCATGAGTAGAAACAATTTGAGCTTTAAGTTATAATACTTTTTTTTTTTTTTGATTCTGGTGATTCTAACCTTGCCTATTGTCATTTATGATAATGATTGTGCAAGTAAACTGAAGAGGGAACTACTAACTCACTAAATACATTGGTTTAATTACTTTTTCAAGAATCCATCCATCCATTATCTTCCGCTTTATCCTCTACAAGGGTCGCGGGGGGGTTCCCCATGCCCATCCAGGGGAGAACGCACACACCCACTTACACAGACGCATACACGAACATACTCTATAAGTGGCAATTTGCAGAATTCAATTGATCTTGATCCATGTTTTTGGCCTGTGGGAGGAAACCGGAGAACCCGACAGAGCCCCACATGGACACATGGAAAACATTGAAACTCCACCCAGATTGGGACTTGAACGGGAATCCTTAGCGCAATAAGTACCTAACATAAAAGCAAAGATATATATATATATATATATATATATATATATATATATATATATATATATATATATATATATATATATAGGCGGCACGGTGGCTTAGTGGTTAGCACCATCTGGGTGGAGTTTCCATGTTCTCCCCGTGTCTGCGTGGGTTTCCTCCGGGTTCTCCGGTTTCCTCCCACAGTCCAAAAACATGGATCAAGTTAATTGAATTCTCAAAATTGCCCAATTTAGAGTGTGTATGTGTGAGTGAGTGTGTGCCCAGCGATGGATTGGCGCCCTGTCCTGGGTCTATCTGCCCAGCGCCCGAGACGTTCTCCCCTGGATGGGCATGGGGAACCCCACCGCCCCCCCCCCCCCCCCCCCCCCCCCCCCCCCCCCCCCCCCCCCCCCCCCCCCCCCCCCCCCCCCCCCCCCCCCCCCCCCCCCCCCCCCCCCCCCCCCCCCCTATTTTTTTATTTTTAGTTATTTATTTATTTTTTCTTAATAATTCTTTTATTTTAGGTTGCCAGACAGACAGACAGACACATTCATGTACACATGTGCAACTACTGACAATTTGATATTTTCACTTTGTCTGATGTCTTTGTTCAGCAGGGAAAGCCAGAGCTCCCAGAGGAAATCCAGAATGACCAAAAATTAACATAAACATAGAAGGTCCCTAACATTATAACCTGGAATTTAATGTATGTCCCTCATGGTTATTTAGAGTTAGGTAGCCAGTGCTTCAATAATTTATTTATTTTGAAGTGGTTGCCTAGAAAAGATTATGTTAGGTTAATTGCTCCTGTGAATTGGCCACTAGCCTTATTAATGAGTGGTGGGGCTGTGCTGACCTCTGATGTCAACACAAGGGAGTTCCCCTTGCTCTTCTTATAGACTGATTTTAACACTAGGCAACTATTTAAATGTGAGAATTCACATTTGTGTGTACTGAAGTTTTATATGGAGCACTAAAATGAGAATGTTTACAAAGTAACCAAAGATTTATGCATGACTCTGAATCAAATACAAATAATAATACACAAATAAATGTATATGTCATAAAATACTGTCAGTATGCAACCCGCCATATTTGGCCAGTTCTGCATCAGGCTCAGTGTGACCATGACATTTCCTAAATTGCTTGTCATTTGGTGACATGTCACACAAATAGTTTGGACACATGACAAATGGTGGGACATAGAAAATGTTTTTCTAAGTATTTTTTAAATAATAATATGAGCAATATGGTTCAATACTTTTTTCAGCTATAAATAATAAGGATTTTTCAGAAAAAAATGAAATATACAAAAATAGTGAATAAAAAGAATATGCCATTGTATAATCAAGCAATACAGTATTGGATTGCATATATTATTGTTAATAAATTATGGAAAAGATGTGTTATTAGGCATGATGGGTAGAGGTGTACACTTTGACCTCGTTCTAGTTTCAAAATTTCAAAATTGCATTTATTAAACTTCAATTCCGTGATGTATTCTAACCCGATGTTTGATTTTGAAGTACACTCTGATTGCTGAGTAACAGGTTTTAATGGCTAAACAAACAGCTCAGCCAATCAGATTTAAAGCCTAAAACTACCCATTTTATGAGGAAAATTTTGGTTAATGTTGTGGTTAACATTCACAGTATAAAAGTTTTTTGTTTGTCTGTCCTGGTAATGGTAGCTAGTCTCTTTAACATCCTAATATGACTGCAGGGATAGGGTCTGGCACACCTTGTCAATACTGTTTTTAATAAACAAATTAAAAAAGTATTGAATAAAAATTTTAATTCTATCTGTTGTATTTGAGGCACGGTGGCTTAGTGGTTAGCACGTTCGCCTCTCAGCGCTAGGGATTCCCAGTTTGAATCCCCATCTGGGTGGAGTTTCCATGTTCTCCCCGTGTCTGCGTGGGTTTCCTCCGGGTTCTCCGGTTTCCTCCCACAGTCCAAACATGGAGCAAGTTAATTGAATTCTCAAAAATTGCCCCGTTTAGAGTGTGTCTGTGTGAGTGAGTGTGTGCCCAGCGATGGATTGGCGCCCTGTCCTGGGTCTATCTGCCCAGCGCCCGAGACGTTCTCCCCTGGATGGGCATGGGGACCCCCACCGCGACCCTAATAGAGGATAAGCGGGAGATAATGAATGAATGAATGAATGAATGTTGTATTTGACATTTCCTATGCAACGTTCCTTAAAATAGTTTATGACCCAACAAGCCTTATCTTATAGATCTTTTGTTTTTTTTTGGTTTTTAGATTTTTTTTAGAACTTTTGGGTAAACGTGCTAGTGCATATCTAGTATGCCTTTACCTTTTGGTTTGTGTCATTGAAAATATTTTTGTAATATTTAATAATGTGCGTGGTGGTTACATGAATAATGGCATAGATGCACCTGTGATTCGTTACACTTGCAAGTGCATCTGAAGATAGTTTCCCACATCAAACCGTCAAATAAGCTTGCAGAGACATTGCTTTCTCACACATGACAATGCAAAACACTTCTGTCCTATGCAAAAACACACATTTTTCACAATCAACTTATAAAGAGTGGGAGGGGCCCATCGAGGGGGATTCCAATAGCAGGGTTATTTTACTTTACTGCATTGGCTGTTTAAGATATGTATGTAATAAAAACTTAGTGCTGTAGCACAGTAGCACGCTAGTCACCTTCAATGTATCTGGTATTAATAATAAAGAAGGTATATATATATATATATATATATATATATATATATATATATATATATATACAGTATATCCCGGCTTGATTACTGTAATGCATTGCTTGCCGGTCTCCCAGCTTGCACAGGCCTCAACAACTGATTCCACCAACCCAAGTGAACCCATGTCACTCAACTACTCATCTTTCTCCGTTGGCTTCCTTTATCTGCTCGCATTCAGTGACTCAGGCACTGACTCTGGCCTGCAGTACAATCTCTGGATCTGCTCCTTCTTACCTTAAATCTATTTCCAAAATACACTCCTTCCCTTCAACGAATGTCACCTGGTGACCTCACCATGGGGTTTATACTCCGTATCGTATCACCACCAAATGGTGGAACGATCTTCCCAACTCTGTCCATAAGGCTGAGTCACTTAGCATCTTTAAAAAACATCTCAAAAACACATCTTTTCCACAAACACTTGCTTTAAGAAAAAAAAGCCAGATCAGATTTTGTTCAGGTTTAATTATAATTTTGCAGTGTAGCTGGGTTTTTCCTAACTACTGGCTTGTGTAGTTCTCTCATCTGTAAGTCATTTTGGATAAAAGTGTCTGCTAAATGACTAAATGTTAATGTAATGTAAATGTAAGCCAGAGCTGTGCACAGAGCTAAATAAAATAACAATACACTCTGTCCCAGCTCTGATGTTTTGATGTTTTATATGTTTAGTGAAGATTATACATAGTTGACCACAGATACAACCACAGCTGAAAGAAATGTTGTGGCTGCACCTTAAACAATCCTAGGTGTAATGTAATATCCATGACTAGAGTTTTTTTTTTTTTTCATTCTTTTTTTCTTTCTCGCCACAGTTATTGCATTATATCACTGCCTTGAAGCATTTGAATATATTCATTCATTATCTTCCACTTTATCCTATATTAGGTTCGTGGGGGGGTTCCCCATGCCCATCCAGTTTCGGGCGCTGGGCAGATACACCCAGGACAGGGCACCAATCTATCGCTGGGCACATTTGAATATATATTTATTTTAAAACCATTTTACAATCATTTTTATCAAATATATTCTCTACCGGGCGGCACGGTGGCTTAGTGGTTAGCACGTTCTCCTCTCAGCGCTAGGGATTCCCGGTTCGAATCCCCATCTGGGTGGAGTTTCCATGTTCTCCCCGTGTTTGTGTGGGTTTCCTCCGGGTTCTCCGGTTTCCTCCCACAGTCCAAAAACATGGATCAAGTCAATTGAGTTCTCCAAATTGCCCCATATAGTGTGTGTATGCGTGTGTGTCTGTGTGAGTGAGTGTGTGCCCAGCGATAGATTGGCGCCCTGTCCTGGGTGTATTAGCCCAGTGCCCGAAACGTTCTCCCCTGGATAGCCCAGAACAGTTTGTAAAGCCCCCCGTCGTGAGATCCAGACGCGGTGCGCGCCGCCGGCACGGAGCCAAGACGCGGCACGCGCGTTGCGCGGCCGCTGAGCTCAGCACGTGCGCTGCGGGGCAGTCACGTGACGGATCGCGCCGTGTCTGGGTCGCGCTGCGAGGGGGCGGTACCAGAGTTACCGATTGTGTCTATTAATATGGAGGAGTGTGCCATCAATGGGGTGAATCCGGGACAGTGCGAGACAGAGATTGCCCTGTTCTTGGGTGTAGCGGTGGGGGTGTACCTCTACTGTGTGCAGGATGGCGATCCCGAGGTGGAGGTCCACCCAGCGTGCGTGCCCGCCGCCCAGTCCGTTGTCCGGGGGCCGTTTATTTTTTTTTTCTTGGTCGCGTCCTCCCGTTGCACGACCGTAGGGGCAGGGGTACTGTAACGGGTGCCTAGGGCACCTGTTCCATGTTTGTTAATTTACTTTAATTAATGTCATTTAGTTTGTTTAATGATCTTTTTCTGTTGATTGGTTGTGTTGTGCACATGATCAGTTTTCATTTGTATTTATTTCCTTCTTTCCCTGTCCTCGGTGCACTTCGTGGTTTGTGTTATGTTCACTCGTCGGTTGCCTTTGTTTTGTGGTGTCTCTACACCTTTAATAAATTCCATTTCCCTGCTACCTGCGTGCCTGGCTCCCTTCAGCGCGTTTGAGCGCGACGGCTCTGCGCTTCCTATGCGCAGCTGCTTTAATCTCTAGGTAGGCGTGTGTAACACAGATATATTCAGAACAGTGTGCTAATTCATCTGGGCACTTACCCACTACTCACTGTATACAGACACACACTGTACAGGGTTAATTTAGATAGAGGCAATTTGGAGCACCCAATTTACCTTATATCTATGTTTGGAGACCATGGGGGAAACTAGAAAACCCACACAGACACGGGAAGAACATGATAACTCCACCAAGATCGGGATTTGAACTTGGATCCCCAAAGCTAAGAGGCAGATTTGCTAACCACTATGCCACCTTGCCGCCTTATAATAGTGTATGATCATTATAATTTTATTAGTCATTTAAAAGCAATTTTTAAATGCTGATTATGACATGAAAAGAAATGAAGTGATTAAAGCACAGTAAGAGTGTATGAGTAAGAGAAAAAAAAAACAGTAGTTACACAGATCACAAATAATTCTCTAAGCCAACTCTTATGTTATCCAACACTGATTCCCTGTTATTGGTGGGAGCCTGTGGGCCCGCCGCCATACATAGGATCATTGCACATTATAATTGCCTGGGACAGGAGGGTGCTCAGCGGAACCCTCGCTTCATGTCCAATAGCCTGTAAAAATCCCCATGAGCTTGCCTATCTTTCACAGGCCGAATCTTCACAAGTCTTTATTTTAGTCAATTTCAGATATTGAAAGTGTCAATTTTAGTAGTCATCTAAAAAAAAATGTGTAATAATTTCTAAATAACAATACACTCTATCTGAACAGGCTGGTTGTTTTGTGTTTCAAGAGCTACCAACCTCAACATCTTATTTGTTCTCAGAAATAGAAGCCATGAAAAGGGACACAACCAACCACATACTAACAGAGAAAGATTTCTAAATATTTTTCTCTACGCATGTAAACCTTTTAAACAACCAACAGTGCTTTTCTTTGTTGAGACATTCAGGTTGTTGTCTGAAATGTCACCGACGGCTCTTCTCCACCCACGTTTACTTCACTGATGATTTAAAGGCTTTAGGATTCAGTCATGATATTGCAACATCTCAGAGTTTCACTTCCATAGTTTAGAATAAAATTTAATTGTATCCAGAACTATGTCCTGGAAGATATGTGGCTTAGTGATTAGATCATCTGATTTTAGCCCTAGCGATTCAGATTAGCATTCTGATCCAGGTCTAAAAACATGGATTCAAGGTGAATTTAATGCTTTAAAGTGACCATATATAGTATGTATGAGGAAGTGTGTGCCCAGTGATGGATTGGCACCCTGTCCTCGCTGCCCAGTGCCCAAAATGTTCTGCCCTGAATGGGCACAGGGAACCCTCTATGACCCTCTATGTATGTGTCCTGTCATGTGAATGGTTATGATTTACACAGTATGTTTCATAATGTAAGCAATATTTTTTGTTATTTCAGATGAATTCAAGGTGTTTCTGAAGAAGTTGCCAACTGATCGTTTTTTGAATTCCTCTGATATCCTTAAGTTCTGGAGTTCAGACACGGCTCTGCAGAGACGTCATACTCAGCTGGAAGCAAGCACAAAACTGATCCTTGGCAAAGCCCGAAAAATCGTGCGCAAACTCTTTACTCTTAGCAAACGCTGTCCAAAACAGCCAAAAATCAGCCTGCCAAGAGAAAGGTAATGCAACATCTACATTTCAAAAAAACACATTGGAACATAAATGCAATATATCTGCCTATTTTACCAAATAGGTAAAATTTAAACAGTTAAATAGCAAATATTTGCATCAGCTGATTACATTGTGTGAAATCTGATGATTTGTGGTAATGTTAAAAAATAATTATCTTTTGGTGTTACGATATACTCTGTTTTGGTGTTGAATCATCCTAAAAATGGTTATGGGGTTTAGGTCAGGTAACTCTGAACTCCCCGTGACGCATTTAACATGTAACATAGCATAGATTCTATATATCACTTGGTAAACTCTGAACCTAGACAACATAAAAGTATTTAGTTACATGTGCAATCGTAAATAATTTATTCACAACCCTATATCTACATTGAATCTATCACACACCATGTCACACACACTCTACTCACGGTCACAGGCGAGTTATATCTCTCTCATTACTTCGCGGTAAGTATAACGACTGACAAACTTGCATTCCACACACACATTCACTTCATCGATCTTTCCTGCTTAGTCTTACCATCATACTCACGTCTTATATTCTTTTTTACTCCACTCACCTGCAAAAGTCACATCGCACATGTTACAGCATTACCGCAATACCAACGCTGGTCTTTTCCAATGAGGACCTCTGCGTCTGTCAACATGTCCTGCACCGAGAGCATCAGCTGCCCAGGCTATTGCCTACCAGCACACTTGTGCTGCAGCGATGTGTGACTGACTATGGTTTGCTCAAATTCATGTGTAAATATAGGTATGTTACATAAATTAAAAGAAATAGATAAAATGTTGGGGGGTGTTCCCTTTTCACCCATTATTACTGTCATGGGTCTCACATTTGCGACAGAATTCAATGGAGTTGGAGCAGATTCAAGTGGTTATTCTGTAAGTAGTTTATAAGGTTTGTTAGTACATCCTTAGTAACTAAGAGAGAAAATAAAGAATATATTTTGAAGAGAAATAATAAGAGGGGGCAATTAAGGTTCGATTCCCAATCAGGATCAAGTTTCCAAGTTTCTTGTCAGTGTGGGGTTTTTTTTCCAGGTTTTTCGGTTTCTTCCCACAGTCCAAAAACATGGATTCAGGGTAAATTGGCGGCTCTGAATTGTCCCTATATTGTGTGTGTGTGTGTCTGTCTGTCTGTCTGTGTGAGTGTACACCTAGCGATGGCCTGTTCTGCCCATCACCAAGATCATTCTCCAATGGTCCAATGAATGGCCTTGGGGACGAACCCCTGTGACTTCAGTAGATGATTAAGTATAAGATAATGAAATTAGATGAGAAAATGAGAGGGTAACATTAGGATATTATTTTAAAAAGGGAAGATAAAATTCACTAGGGAAATTTATCCCATAAGCTGCTTTCAACCACTCTGATATTGAGCTGTGGTGTTTCAGTTTACAGTCCCCAGTAAAATCAGTATTGTACTAATATCAAGCTGTTCCAGGTTTCTCTTGCAGATGGCAGATTAGCTTTACAGAATAATATATATATATATATATATATATATATATATATATATATATATATATATATATATATATATATATATATATATATATATATATATATATATTATACCACTTTATTAAACTTCTAGGCCTTGGACAAATTGGACAAAGACCCAAACTGTTTGCTGGTCATGTTATTAATATGATACAAAGAAAAGGTATTGTTTCTTTGTTATGTGGCAAGATGGATTACTGAAAAAAAAATGAACTGTCTTCTTTAATCATATTTATGTTTCATTCTGACAGCTTCACACAACAGTTGCGGCATCAAACCCTATGCCAGTTCAGATTTACTATTCATTACTGAAGAGAACACAATTGCTTTTCTTTAACCCATTTTAAGCTTTCTTGCATTTTTGTTTGGATTTAGTGCCATTTTATTTCAGCGTTCTGATATGTCTTATTCATTCAGCCGATTTTTTACAGTCTTGTCACAATGTTTGTTTTAAGTGTTATTGCTTTTGTTTTCGTTTCTGACACATTTATAGCTTGCATGGACTCCACAAATGCTTTATTTTTATAATCCTCTTAATTTTGTTTACTTTTTGTCACAGCTGACCAAGACCAACCAGCAAGCTTTATAATCCTGTTTATGGATGCAATTGACAACTCACTTATTCTTTTAAAAAATTTCATCTGTCAGTAAGAAGTTGCAATAATAAGCTAATAAAACAATTTGAGAAATTAAATTTAGAAACTGGGGCGGCACGGTGGCTTAGTGGTTAGCACGTTCACCTCTCAGCGCTAGTGATTCCTGTTTCGAATCTCCTTCTGGGTGGAGTTTCCATGTTCTCCCCGTGTCCGCGTGGGTTTCCTCCGGGTTCTACGGTTTCCTCCCACAGTCCAAAAACATGGATCAAGTCAATTGAGTTCTCCAAATTGCCCCATGTAGAGTGTGTTTATGTGAGTGAGTATGTGCCCAGCGATAGGTTGGCGCCCTGTCCTGGGTGTATCTGCCCAGCGACCGAGACATTCTCCCCTGGAAGGGCATGGGAAACCCCACCGCGACCCTAATAGTGGATAAAGCGGGAGATAATGAATGAAGGAATTTAGAAACTGATGCTATGTATATCTATTTTTATATTAATATTTTATATTTACCTGTATATATATATATATATATATATATATATATATATATATATATACCCCCCCCCCCCCCCCCCCCCCCCCCCCCCCCCCCCCCCCCCCCCCCCCCCCCCCCCCCCCCCCCCCCCCCCCCCCCCCCCCCCCCCCCCCCCCCCCCCCCAAATCGAACAAAGCTCAGGGCTTTAATAGTGACAGTAAGAGCATTTCTACATGCAAAATGTGATGGGAACTCAAGGGATTGGGACTGCTGTGTAGCCTTTTAAATACCACTAATCAGTAAGGCTAGTCGGAAAAAATAGGCTTCAAATTGCTAGGGAGCATAAGGATTGGACTCTGGAGCAATGGAAGAAGGTCATGTGGTCTGATGAATCCAGTCCACCCATCATGCCTAGTGCCTACTGTACAAGCCTGTGGAGGTAGTGTCATGATCTGGGGTTACTGCAATGGGTCAGATCTAGGTTCAGCAACAGTATGTGCTCAAAGAATGAGGTCAGCTTTTGTGTAGCAGTCAGACTCTGCCATCATCAATGTTAGAATTTGAAAAGAAAAAAAAAAAAAAAAATGCAGTACTGACGTAAATAATTCTTGTGGCATTGCAAATGCTTATCAAAACTATGACACAGCGAATACATGCCGTAATTAAAGCTAAGTTGTTCCAAAAAAATATTAGTGTTTTACCTTTTTTTTTGGTGGCAAACTTTTTTTGGCCAGGAAGTGTGTGTGTGTGTGTAGGTAGGTAGCTAGGAAGGTAGATTTGTGGAACCATTTCACGTTCTAACGAGCTTATGCGTATTCGGTGGAATCATCCACATGTACATATCATACAGAGTTACTTAAAACCAGCAACCCAACAATTGATCTGTGCCACATTTGAACATCAATTTGACCAAACCTTTTTCTTGAGTTAATGTGTGCAGGCTCAATCTTCTGCTCCAAGCAATTCGCATGTACCGTAATACCTATCGCAAGGATTACGTTTCAGAGACTCCCGCAATGTTGCAGCGTTATAATCATTTGTTTATTTATATGTTTAAGGTTTCACTTTCTAAATTTTTAAACCTACAGACTTTTAACACCATATATAGCGAAAAAATGCAGCAATATAGAAAAAACTCTGTATACAGAGAAAAAAAAACCGCAATACAGTCAAGTCACGAGAAGTAATCCATGATATAGCGAAGAACAAAAACATGAGGTCCATTCCACAGTGGAGCATTGTGTACCATTACACCTCTAATATACAGTATATACTCAACATTATTCGATATAATTTTTAAATGATCTGTTGAAGATAATCCATTTTCTAAAGCCTAAAAAGCCTAAAATCAATTGAGGAACAAGTACATCACCCAAAATTTTTATTTTTTTTTTATTAGTATTTTATCAGCATTCTTTAAAGAAGACATTCTTATTCTACCCAGTTACCAAACAGTCCATTGCATGGTGTACCAACATTCAGCCAAAACCAAAATACAGGACAAAACAGAGCAAGTATGAACAAAAATAGGTAGAGTTGAGATAAGATGAGACAAATGCCATTGACAGACAGCCTGTCTTTGCGGTGTTATTAGTACCTACACTCTATAATCTGGTGTTCCGCCAATGTGACAGGTCATAGTTAATGTCGTCTGCTGTGAAGACTTCCTTAACTCTGACAAGCTGCTACATGACATTGCTTAAAGAAAAATACAACACCCTTGGACACTGCACAGTGAACAGACAGTGACAGCATATGTGGTACATGAATTTAAGGCACTCTGCAATCTAAGGGATGGAAATTGTCGGTGCTAACGGTGCTGTAGCCCTTCAGCTTTTGTAAAGTACATATGATGATGAGTGAATTTTGCACTGACTGAAGTATTTAGTAAAATAACATGCTTTCATTAAGTTAAATGGACATAAATGAAAATAAAATACTGTCTATTGCTTTGCTTCCACTCTCCTACTAATTTCAGCGTGAGCTTTTGTAAGAAAGTGGCTACTGGCACTCATTTCCACACCAATCAATGGGTGTGAGAAGTGATTGCCTCATTTAAGTAAAATTGAAATCCTGCTAGTACTAAACCCTGGTTGAACTTTGTAACTGACATTGTATGAGTAAAAAAATTTACATTACCTCGCACTTTATGCATGAGAAAAGGTGGGGCAGTGATATTAAATCCTGGGATTGGGCAACTAGAGTAATCCATTAACCAAAATGTCCATCCACTTGCATTCTGTAGTCAATGTCCTGATGAAGTATTCTAAAATATAAATAGGTTGACTAACACAAAATTTGAAACAACATTACTGTTTCTTATTCTGAAAAAATTCAAGGGTGAGCAATAAAGTATGTGTGTCTAAAAAACAAGCATCACTAATGTGTTTGATCCACACATAACACAAACACACCACCATGTCAGTCGCACCGTAATAAATTTATATACTGTGTGTGTATATATATACACCTATATATAATCCCTAGCGCTGAGAGGCAAACGTGCTAACCACTAAGCCACCGTGCCGCCTATATATATAGGGCTGCAACTAACAATTATTTTATTAATCGATTAATCGGTCGATTGTTTTTTAGATTAATCGATGAATCGGATAAATAAAATTTATCACATTTACATTTAATCATTTAGCAGACACTTTTATGCAAAGCGACTCACAAATGAGAACATCTCAAAGTCAGTAGTTATGAAGAAATCCAGCTACACTGTAGAATTATTAAGCAGGTCAATAAATGTCTGGTTTTATTTACAGTATGAGTTTAAGGCATCCAAGTAGCCCAAAGAGCAATTAAACACAAATCTCAAACACACACTGACACAATATGTAGCATAATGTGAAAAAAATAGTAAATTACACAAATTTGAGTTAATATGTTACCTTATTCCCCTCTAAATGCAACTTATTCTACCCCACTCCCATAGAGTGCGTTGTCTTCACTCATATTTTGTCAAAAAATTAAAACGTAAAGCTTGATCATTACTTAGCACCATTGTGTACAAGTTGTATGTATTTATAAAGCACATTTAAACACTGCTAAAGCGAATTAAATAAAAATATAAAATAACACATGTTCTCCATCACTCTCATTATTCAGTTAACAACCAAAAACGGCATAAACGTGCTCTGCTGGTCTCATAGTGAGAGCACCGTTACGTTGATTCACTTCAAAACTAAAGAAACTCGGGATGTTGTAGTGATTTACTCTGCTGTTCAGCTTCATCCTCATCAGTGACTCCGACATGTTTAGTTTCAGGTGGTGTATCATGACCGTGGTGCTCCGTGCAGCTCAATTCATTTTCACAGAGCTCGCATGTTACACGTTCTTTATTTGGGTAAAGCGTGAAGCGCTCCCGCAGTTTTGATGATTTAAACGGAAGCTTTTTTTCAGCGTTGTCTGTGTTTTATTTATTTTTTTATTTTTTACGATTTATCAACTTGTTTTGCAGATTCCGCCTCGTTGTGTTCAACCCGCTATTTTTTCCAGCGTTGTTGAAGCGCTGCAGGCGACGGAAGCGGTTACAACATTGCGAGTAACGCGGAAATCGCGCGACCCAACGAATCAATAACGAAATTCATTATTGACACTTTTGATAATCAATTTTTATCAATTCGTTGTTGCAGCCCTAATATATATATATATATATATATATATATATATATATATATATATATATATATATATATATATATATATATATATAATGTGTGCTCTGTGATGATTTCTTGGGGATCCGGATCAAAGGTGAGGAGTAATGAGGAATAATGGGTTTTTCAGTAAAAACTGATTGACTCTTTTATAATTAAAAGATTAGTTGTGCTTTGGTAAATTGGATACTTGGTTATAAGCAGATTTGCCCCAAAAGTATAAACATTCATTGAAATCAAATTTATATGCCATATTTTTTATCAATTTGACTTTATTCTTTAAAAAAATACTAATTATTTTTTAGAACCATTAAACATCTTTTGCTCAAATGTGTACATACATATTTCAAATAATTCTAACTGGTGTTCTTTTGTTTCCTTAGGACATTGGGTTACTGGCTAACCAAAACCCAGTCTCTGCTGTATTGCAACGAGCATGGGATCCTTGGTAGCTTCTCAGAAGAGGCACATTACTGTTTGTGCCCTACAGAGCAGGGAAGCTCTTGTCAGGGCACAATTCCTTGTCTGGTGGGTGAGGGCACGCTGTGTTCTTCATGTGCCCCGGACAATGTGACCCGTTGTGGCAATTGCATGCCTGGCAGCTTTCTCCAGCTAGGCACTTGTCGGCCTGCTGTGGCCATCTCCCTGGACCACTATGTAAACTTTGATCTGGACATGGTGGATGCCGAGGCACATCATTTGCTTGAGCGCCTGGATGGGCGTCTGGAGGTGCGTGCCATCTACATCAGCAACGATGTGCGTCTGGGCAGTTGGTTTAACCCAGCCTGGAGAAAGCGCATGCTTCTTACACTCAAGAGCAACAAGAACAAGTCCAACCTGGTGCATATGCTGATGGGAATCTCCTTTCAAATCTGCACCACCCAAAACAGCACACTGGAGCCTGTGCCCGCGATCTATGTGAACCCGTTTGGGGGAAGCCATTCAGAGAGCTGGTTCATGCCTGTCAAGCAGAATGACTTTCCAGATTGGCAACGAACTAAGCTGGACACTGCACTGCCATGCTACAACTGGACTTTGGTGCTGGGCACCAAATGGAAGTCCTTCTTTGAGACAGTGCATGTGTACCTACGCAGCCGTATTATTACAGATGAACCGAGTGCCAATGAGACCCTTTTCTACGAGCCATTAGATATGGACACAGTCAATCTGGGCTACATGAAAATCAACAGCCTGAGGGTCTTTGGATATAGTATGCACTTTGACTCTGAGGGTGTCAAGGAGCTGATTTCTCAGTTGGACTACCCATATGCGCAGGGCACACAAGACAGTGCCTTTCTGGCACTAACTGAGATGCGTGACCGTGTCAACCGTCTCTCTCCACCTGCGGAACGTACACTCGACCTCTTTTCCTGTCTGCTTCGCCACCGGCTCAAGCTCTCAGCCACCGAGGTGGCACACGTCCGTGACGCTCTCCACAGCTTTAGTGCAAAGTTGCCAAACTCTTACAAACATGAGCTTGCCCAGCTGTGCAGCTAGCTCAGATAGTTTTCTCCTGCCCGTGGGGGTGTGTGTGATGTGTGTGTGTGTGTGTGTGGGTATGTTTGCGTGTATGCAAATCAGACTAAGAGAAAACTCAGCCAGCTGTGCAGCTAGCATGCAACATTTCCTCTCGCACAGATTTAGTTTGTCTTGCTCTGCTTACTCAAACTGATGTCCCAAATCCCGTAATAAGAGATGTATATCTGTATTCTGCATTGGATTGAGATGCTCTTAACAGAGTCTTTGTACATCAAATTTGAGCTTAACATCAGGGCATGAATGGCAAGTTGGGGTTTTTCTATATTTTTAGAGGCTTAGGCAGATGCTTATCTCCTGCTTTGTGGTGTGTGTGTGTGTGTGTTTGTGTGGTACAGAGAGAGATATTGTGGGGTATGAATGGGGAATGCAACGATAAGGGTATTGAAAGAACAACTGTTTTGAGAATGTTTTTATAAATTTTTGATGTTTGTCAATGTGAGTGTAATACTCCCAGTGCAAACACTACACAATCGAACAGACATACCAGATGGATTGCACTTTCATCTGAATGAACTCCAAATTAAAAAGTTACTGAATCAAACCTTTTTTGGGTTAAAACAGGGAGAAACATTTTGTGGAACATCATTAAACAGGACACCTCTCTGCCTTTTGAGAATTGTTTGTAATCCAATTTGAAAACGAGCATTGTCGATAAGGATGTGTTTATGAATTTATTTTAATTTGTTAAAGTCAAGGCACATGTTTACTGTTTATCAGAAATCCTAAATTCTGTATTAAGATCTGTATGTACCTCTAGACTGAGATGTCCTTAACTAAGTCTTTGTATTTAAAAGGGAGGACTGAACCCAAAGTTAAACTATAAGGTTAAAAAATTATATCGGAATGTCGGATTTTAAATGTTTCAGACTTTTTCATTTCATCTTAAGGAAACATTATATTGTTCTACCAAGGTTTCTCAGCAGCTTTGTAAATATTGCACCATCAAATATGTATCCTTATTCAGAATGTGGAAGATGTACATTGGTCTTTGGAAGATAAAGGTTTAAACATTCTTTTGGAATTGTACTTTTTGAAAATAGGCCAAAACCAAAAGCATTTATTACTAACAAAAAATCCTATTGCCCTATAAAGTGAACTATGTGCTATGAAATTACAGCGCTTTTGAACACCTGCTTTATACTTTTAAAGACTCTTTTTCATTTTGCCTGTGTTCTACAGGTTTTTATTTTCAGCTGTTATTTTAGTAATTGTGTATTATTATTATTATTATTATTATTATTATTATTATTATTATTATTATTATTATTAATAAAAATTTGCCATGTTCTGTGCAAACTATATGATGTTTTGCTCTATACAAATATACCATGCTCATTTTGATAGACTTTTAAAACAGGTGACCCAATATTCACTGCAATCAGTGTTGAATACTGTTGAACTTGATTGGCTGTGAAGCTGGAAAGGGTATTCTGTAAACATTTACTTAAAAATATATGTGGAGTTTCCATCTTCTTCCCCATCCATCCATCTATTATCTTCCACTTAATCCTCTACTAGGGGGAGAACGTTTCGGGCGCTAGGCAATACACCCAGGCCAATTTATCGCTGGGCACACACTCACTCACACAAACATACAAAAACATACTACATCGGGCAATGTGGTGCATATTTACATTTTATATTACAAATAAAATATATTTTACAAATCTAATGGTATTTAAAACTCTAGCTGCAGAAACCTTAGGAATATCAACAGAGTGTAAAAGAGTGACATGGCATTCTAAGATCATATACATATTCATGTCAAAATACAATTTGCCATGCTGTTAAAATCTCTTAGTGTCTCATGAAAGATTTACTACACAGCCTAATCAGTTAACACTCATCAAATGTAATTTGCAATCACATATAGTACATTTAAATGTATGCATTTTTTCCAACTAGTCAATCTGGTGTAGACAGGTGAGGGGATCAATTACAGGGCCTGGCCAATAGTATAGCCACTCAGTCCCAAGCTCAAATCTCAAATAACCTGGGTGAACATTTAATTGCTTTAACATTTATGATAGTTGCACATTTATGATAGTTGCATTACCATGGGTATGAATATGTTTTAATACTGGATTTATAAATTGTGAAATTGAGAGCAAATATAGATTTGGGTATTAAGTGTCTCATGAAATGCATTCCATTTAATTAAATCAGACTCACATTAACATCCGTAATCATTAGCATAATTGCATTAAGTGCTTCACTTGTAAAATTTTCAGTTAGACCCAGAAATCTTATTTGTCACATAACATTTGCAAACTGGATTAATTCAGCCTAATGTAATCTATTTAATTGACTATTAAAATGTATGCTACTCTTTATTTATGTTTAAAAAGTCACATAAATAACTTTATTAATAAAACTAAAACTAATTAAAGTTATTATATTATATCCAAGGTTTTTAAAATATATATTTTCTTGGATTTTTTGTGATGTATGTCAATGTGGAGCAAAGTGTGAACTTTTTGGAAACTTTGGTAAATAGATTTTTGTTTTCGCCTGTCTCCCAGGATTCAGTGAACCCAAGAGACGAGTATCCATGAGCTCAAAATCAGCAATAGTCACCAAAGTTTTAAAAATTTTTAAAGTATTTCTACTTATTTATAAAAACACACTTAATCAACGCAGCTTTCATTGCGCTTTAACATCGCCTCTCTTCCTGCTTCTGGCTTTATTTTTATTGCAGAAAAAGGAGCGATAATTAAACACATTAAGGTGGTGGTAGGTGTCAACATTCATCTGATCTGCTTTCCTTTACCTACCTTCCGTTTACATGCCTTGTCAATCAGCCCTTGTTGTTACAGGACAAGAATAACTCAAAAAAATATTAATAAATAAATATTTAATCGCCGGCGGCACGGTGGCTTAGTGGTTAGCACGTTCGCCTCTCAGCGCTAGGGATTCCCGGTTCGAATCCCCATCTGGGTGGAGTTTCCATGTTCTCCCCGTGTCTGCGTGGGTTTCCTCCGGGTTCTCCGGTTTCCTCCCACAGTCCAAAAACATGGAACAAGTTAATTGAATTCTCCAAATTGCCCCCTATAGAGTGTGTGTGTGTGAGTGAGTGTGTGCCCAGCGATGGATTGGCGCCCTGTCCTGGGTCTATCTGCCCAGCGCCCGAGACGTTCTCCCCTGGATGGGCATGGGGAACCCCACCGCGACCCTAATAGAGGATAAGCGGGAGATAATGAATGAATGAATAAATGAATATTTAATCGCCCTCTCCTGATTATTAGTGTCAGGTGCGCCTCATCGGCGGCAGCCGCTTCTTAAGCCGCCGTCCCGGGATCTCCAGCGCAGAGTTTTTTGCGTACTACGTGGTTCGGTCGGAGTGCATAGCTTCTCCACGCACTCACTACTCGTGACGCTGCCCGTTTTCACTCGGCTAATCCGCTGCTTCTCTCCAGGACGCGACTCTCAAGTGACGTAAGATGCTTCGGGATTCTGGCTCTTACGTCCCCGCCTCCGCCGCGTTCTTCGTCGCTTCCTCACCGGCTCGGGAGAGAGCCAGGCTGCAGGGTGATGTCATTGCCCAACATTATATTGACTGTGTTTATTTTCGTTTTTGGGGTTTGATCCTCTTTGCTCCGTGTGGAAGTCAGTAAAGACTTTTTTGTATTTTCAAGAACCACGCTTCCCTCATTTCCTCCGGCAGCGGGAAACTCTGACACATATACATTATCCAAAGCGACTTACAAGTATCCCAACTTGATAGTTGGGGTCAAACAAAGGGTTGATCCAGCCCCCCCTGGAGCAAATGAGGGTTAAGTGTCTTTCTCAAGGGCCCACATTGGTAACTTTATAGGATCGGGGATTTGAACCCAGAACGTTCATATATAAAAAGTGTATATATATATATATATATATATATATATATATATATATATATATATATATATATATATATATATATAAGAACAATTGCTATATTAATGAAAGACAGAGGGCATAAAACTATTGACATAGTGTAAGATTGCGATAAGCACTATGATCTGGCCTGTTTGGGCCAAGGTTACAAAATAGTTATGATCAATATAAACCAAAAGTCTATGTGAAATTTACCAAAAATAGATAAATACATTTTGTAGGGATTACACTGTTACACTTCCATGCGTACATTGTTATAAGGGATCTCATGTATATTGCATAGTGGAACGCAGCAAAAAAGTGAGTGGTGCCAATACGGCAAAGAATTTTTTTAACAGAATCTTCAACATCCTGCCTTGCCAAGAAATTGAAACTCATACTGAGTGTGAGCTGGAAAGTTCTTAATAGCTAAAACATTTACTTTTACAGCTCATACCCTCGACCAACTTGGTTTCCAAGGCAAGTAATAGTTATATTGGTCAAATGTATGTTTTGTTAGTTTCTACGATAATAAAACTTGACTCATATTTTAATTACTATTCATTGAATAAAAGCATCTGTTAAACAACTAAATAAAAATGTAATGTATATATCACTGGATCAATTTAAAGAAAAAAATGCATAATCTGAATGCCACAGCAATATGGCACTTCATGCAGACTATAACATTGAGTCATTGGATAGTGGCTGGGGCATTTTGTAATTCACATAATATAACTGTATATTGAAGGACATTTGATATAATGTTAGCACATATTTCTAATGCATTATAGGTGAATAAAAACTTGCTAGTAGCCTTTAAGAAGGTCAAGGTTACCGATGTACAAATTAAGCAGATGTAATATTATCAAATCACTCATTGGGGCAAGAATAAAATTTGGACACTGTGACAGCATTGACTTTCCTGAAGCTAGTACAGAATTCTTATCCATGATCTGATATTAAGAAGAACTCCAAGGGTTTTGCTTTCTATATTCTAAGAAATAACTCCCTCATTTTTAAGCTTTTCTTATTGCAGTATTGATATCATAGCTTGAGTGATGATACTTTATTAATTCCACAGTGGGAAAATTCATTCATTCATTATCTCCCGCTTATCCTCTATTAGGGTCACGGTGGGGTTCCCCATGCCCATCCAGGGGAGAACGTCCCGGGCGCTGGGCAGATAGACCCAGGACAGGGCGCCAATCCATCGCTGGGCACACACGCACTCACACAGACACACTCTATATGGGGCAATTTTGAGAATTCAATTAACTTGATCCATGTTTTTGGACTGTGGGTGGAAACCGGAGAACCCGGAGGAAACCCACGCAGACACGGGGAGAACATGGAAACTCCACCCAGATGGGGATTCGAACCGGGAATCCCTAGAGCTGAGAGGCGAACGTGCTAACCACTAAGCCACTGTGCCGCCCTAGTGGGGAAATTAAAATTGAAATTGAAAAAGATCAGTGGAATATGGGAAAGGAAAAGACAGGTGATGAAAAAACGGCTCCCAGACTTTTTACACCTTTTAGAACACAGCACATACGTATATAATGACATTGACATAGAGTAGTCACAGTTTTAGGACTGGCTGCCACATTATGGTGCTCCAGCCCATCTTGCTGGACCATGAAATTCTAAAGCAGGGGAGGCTTTTTGCTTCAGGGAGGGGGGGGGGATCTTGTGAATCCGAGGTGCCAGGCACATGACAAGCCACCCCGCCAATATGTCCATGATACATTGACCTACAAATGTTCCTTCAGGACAGATGGGTTCCCCTGAACCCCGGCTTCTCATTGACAAGATCAAGTCAATAGCATTAAGAGACCATTTAATCAATTACATATTTTTCTTGTTTTGAAGAGCGGTGCTAAAAGATTCCTTGCAGATGATACATGAGAGCAAAGGTATGAGAGTTGTTTAAGAGGGTTACATGTCATACTGTAGGATATTTGGTTGGTTAGTGATTTATTCCCAAACAAGTTCACAAATCAGATATCACATATCAGACAACACTCAATTTCTGTACTAGATTGTTCAAAATCATATATCTCCCATAAAAAGGGAGAAGATAATATGAGATTGAAAAAAGATTGAAAGTGTAAGGGTTCCCATTTTCAAAAATTGTTATTAGCTCCAGTGGAGCATTTGTTAACAGCAATAAAAAATGATATGTGTAAAATGGCAAGCTTTTATATTTTTTCAATTATTATACTACAAGTTATATAATATCTATCATATCTATTTTCATACTGAAATAAACTGCTATATATCAAAGTAGCAAGTTTTTCATGCTTCAATATTGCTATCAAGTCTGACCTAATTACTAACTGCACAGATGGAGAAAATGCGGATATGTTATCAGAGTGACAGGCTGTTATCGTCAATCTCCGAGAAGTGTAAAAGAGGCATTTAGGAAAAAGGTTCACTTTAGAAGTCAATTTAAAGAAAAGTTCTGCATCCGATTTTGTAGTAATGTTTGAGCAACCATATTAAATCCATGCTTTACTGATCGTTGAAATATAATTTAACAAGAGGTCAGAGTCATAGTCAAGGAAATTGCTCACTACTTTATTAATTACTTTAACGTTATTTATATGCACTACATAAGCACAAGCGTTAATAAATTTCATTTTTACACAATCTCACTTAACATGGTTGAGCCTGTGGTGTAAATTGGAGACATCACTCTAAAGGGAGATGTGACACGGTGACGAAAGTTTGTTTGTGTTGCCGAAATCCTGTGCTTGAATGATCCTAGGAGCTATGTTGTCTGGAGCAAAAGCCCCTGGCAGGGTCTCCCAAGGCAAATTGGTCCTAGGTAACGGGCCATACAAAGAGGGGTCCAATAAAACCCCTATGAAAAGAACACGTGTACCCTTCCCGATATAGGGTTATCAGGGCCCCACTCTGGAGCCAGGCCTGGGGATGGGGTTTGTCAGCGAGCGTATGGTGGCCGGGCACTTTCCCATGGTGCCCGGCTGGGCCCAGCCCAAAGGAGCT
This sequence comes from Corydoras maculifer, assembly GCA_019802435.1. Taxonomy (NCBI): domain Eukaryota; kingdom Metazoa; phylum Chordata; class Actinopteri; order Siluriformes; family Callichthyidae; genus Corydoras; species Corydoras maculifer. The sequence goes on from JAFMOD010000239.1 coordinate 2,328,889, forward strand.
ACATGGGTTCCCCCTCAAATGGGCTCACCACCTGTGGGGGGGGGGGTAATAATAGAGGTTTGGTGCAGTGTGGATCGGGCAGTGGCCGGAGGCGTGGGCCTGGGCGTCGCGATCCTCGGTTGCTGAAATTGGCTTTCGGAACTTGAAACGTCACTTCACTGGCAGGGAAGGAGCCTGAGCTTGTGCGGGAGGTCGAGAGATGCATAGATATAGTCGGGCTCACCTCAACGCACAGCGTGAGTTCTGGGTCCAATCTCCTTGAGAGGGTTTTTTTTCTGGAGTTTCTCATGGCGAGAGGTGTCGGGCAGGTGTGGGCTTTCTCGTGGCTTGACGTTTGCATGTTGGGGTTTTCCCCGGTGGATGAGAGGGTAGCTTCCCTACGCCTTCGTGTGGGGGAACGGGTATTGACTGTTGTCTGCGCTTATGCGCCGAACAGAAGTTTAGAGTACCCAGCCTTCTTGGAGTTTGTTGGGGGAGGGGGGGTACTGGAAACTGTTCCCCCTGAAGACTCTGTAGTCCTACTGGCGGACTTCAACGCTCACATGGGCAATGACAGTGAGACCTGGAGAGGTGTGATTGGGAGGAACGGCCTCTCTGATCTGAACCCGAGTGGTGTTCAGTTGTTGGACTTCTGTGCAAATCACGGTTGGCCCATCACGAACACCATGTTCGAGCACAAGGGTGTCCATAAGTGCACATGGCGCCAGGATGCCCTAGGCCGCAGTTCAATGATCGATTTTGTAGTTGTGTCATTGGACTTGCGGCCATGTGTCTTGGACACTTGGGTGAAGAGAGGAGCTGAGCTGTCAAGTGATCACCACCTGGTGGTGAGTTGGATCAGATGGCGGGGGAAGATGCCGGTCAGACCAGGCATACATAAACGTATAGTGAGGGTTTTCTGGGAACGTCTGGCAGAAGAACCCGTCAGACAGATGTTCAACTCTCACCTCCATCAGAGCTTCAACATCATTCCGGGGGAGGTGGGGGACATTGAGCCTGAATGGACCATGTTCCGTTCCTCCGTTGTTGAGGTGGCGGACAGGAACTGTGGTTGCAAGGTAGTCGGTGCCTGTCGTGGCGGTAACCCTAAACACCATGGTGGACACCCCGTGTAGGGGATGCCATCAAGCTGAAGAAGGAGTCCTATCAGGCATGGTTGGCTTGTGGGACTCCAGAAGCAGCTGACCGGTACTGACAGGCCAAGCGATTTGCGGCTTTGTGCGTCGCGGAGGCAAAAACCCAGGCATGGGAGGAGTTCGGTGAGACCTTGGGAAGTGACTTTCGGTCGGCTCCTAGAAGATTCTGGCAAACTGTCAGGTGACTCAGGAGGGAAAAGCAGTGTGCCACCAACACAGTATATAGTGGAGGGGGTGCACTGTTGACTTCGACCTGGGACGTTATTAGGCGGTGCAAGGAATACTTCAAGGACCTTCTAAATCCCATCAATTTGTCAGAGGACCCAGGAGGAGACTTGTCCATCACTGTGGCTGAAGTCGCTAAGGTAGTCAGAGGGCTCCTTGGTGGCAGGGCTTCTGGGGTGGATGAGATCCACCCGGAGTTCCTCAAAGCTCTGGATGTTGTGGGGCAGTCTTGGCTGACGCGCCTTTTCAACATTGCATGGTCATCGGGGGCAGTGCCTCTGGACTGGCAGACGGGGATGGTGGTGCCTGTTTTTAAAAAGGGGGACCAGAGGGTGTGTTCCAATTACAGGGGAATTACACTCCTCAGCCTTCCCGGCAAAGTCTATGCAGGGGTACTAGAGAAGAGAGTCCGACTGATAGTCGAACCTCGGATCCAGGAGGAGCAGTGTGGTTTTCGTCCTGGTCGTGGAACACTGGCCCAGCTCTTCACTCCAGGATCCTCGAGGGTTAATGGGACCCAACCAGTCTACATGTGCTTTGTGGATCTGAAGAAGGCTTTCGACTGTGTCCCTCGGGGTATTTTGTGGGAGGTGCTTCGTGAGTATGGGGTACATGGCTCCTTACTATGGGCCATTCAGTCCCTGTATTTGCGAAGCAGGAGCTTGGTTCGCATGGCCGGCAGTAAGTCGGACTGGTTTCCAGTGAGGGTTGGACTCCATCAGGGCTGTCCTTTGTCACCGGTTCTGTTCATAATTTATATGGACAGAATTTCTAGACGCAGCCAGGGGATGGAGGGTGTCCGGTTTGGTGATCTGAGAATCACGTCACTGCTATTTGCAGACGATGTGGTCCTGTTAGCATCATCAGGCTGCGAACTTCAGCTCTTACTGTATCGGTTTGCAGCCGAGTGTGAAGCGGCTGGGATGAGAATCAGCACCATCAAATCTGAGGCCATGGTTCTCAGTCGGAAAAGGGTAGAGTGTCCTCTCTGGGTTAGGAATCAGATCTTGACTCAAGTGGAGGAGTTTAAGTATCTCGGGGTCTTGTTCACGAGTGATGGTAAGATGGAGCATGAGATTGACAGACGGATCAGTGCGGGGTCAGCAGTGATGCGGACCCTATACTGGTCTGTTGTGGTAAAGAAGGAGCTGAGCCACAAGGCAAGGCTTTCAATTTACCAGTCAATCTATGTTCCGACCCTCACCTATGGTCATGAGCTTTGGGTAATGACCGAAAGAGCAAGATCGCGAATACAAGCCGAAATGGGTTTTCTCCGCAGGGTGGCTGGGCTCTCCCTTAGAGATAGGGTGAGAAGCTCGGTCGGAAAGACTCGGAGTGTCTTTTATATTTATATATATATATATATATATATATATATATATATATATATATATATATATATATATATATATAAATTACCAATATAGAAAATGTATATAATGATTATAAATTGGATATATATTTTTAAAAAATTACTGAACAGTCATCGACAGTCATCAACATAAGGCTTCTTTATCTTGGCTGACATAAACGCAACTCAAAATATTGCAGCTTGAAAGGTGTCCTTAGTCTGGTTTTTGGTAACACCAAATATTTTGGCTCATTAGTTTGGTTGACAATAACAAAAGTTAGGCCGAATACTTCTTTTCAAAAAGCCTGTTTTGTTCTGTCGACTCTGTAAGTAAAATTATAGCTTGAAAAAAATCCCTCTTGTGTTACAGTACTAATCCTTCAGCTCAGAAAGTGACTTTACTAGTTTTGACTCTAAAAATTTGTCTAAATCTTTAAGCTTATAGAGTATTTTAGTCAGAATCAGAGAATCAGAGTCTTTCAGCATGGTGAGCACTACTACCTTCTGAAAAAAACATTTTTGCCTCAGTAGCATCTTTTGAACAGTCAGTTCCAGCTCCACTATGATGATAAGATCCTTTATTCTGTTAATGTTCGATTTTACCAAACCAGCAACGATTAAGACATCATCAGTGATGTCACTCACATCCTAATAAAGCAATTCATTATACATGCTTCATAAGTTTTTCACAAGTTTCTGGACAAAAAAAATTGAAGCCTCAATATAATTTGCCCATCACTACACTACATCCGCAGCAAAATTATACGTTATGGTAACTGCATTCTGCATTATTTTTGAAAAACATGATGAAATTTTGAATTGGCTGATCACCAAACCCACTTTATGTTTTTCAGTCGACCTGTGAAACAGGAAACACACCAGGGAAACCCACAAGTGTTTTTGTGCAAAATTTGGATATTGCTGTATTTGTACAATGCACCTTCAGGTTATTTTTCTTAATGCAAAAAAAATTCCAAGCATATATGGGGATTTATAATAGAATTATGAGGGGGAAGTAACCCTATGCCCATTCAGAATGGACAGGGTGTCAATCTATTGATGGGCGCACACTCACAACAGCACACACACTTTATACGGGGAAATTTAGAGCATTACAAATTTATTGTATCCATGTATTTTTGACAGAAGCCGGAGAACCCCACAGTAACACAGGGAGAACATGTAAACTCCACCCAGCTTGGGATTAGAGGCAAACATGCTATTCATTAAGTTACCATGCCACCCCAAGGTACATATTATATTTTTCATTGCAAGGATGTTCAATTTACAACCTTTGCGCAATGTCAAATTATATTTAACATTTAAACTAGACACAAAAACATATGGCAGCATGGTCGCAAAGTCCTAGGCGAGTCCAAAGTCCTTTTTTTTCTTCTGAAAAAAAAACATTAGCATAGAAAGTTAGCTCCATATGCTTTTCAAGACACTTAAATCAGAACTGTTTTGGAAGAAACCATGATTCTGCAGATATTTTTTTTCTGACAACAGCTGTTATAACAGTAGCAAAAGGGAACTGCTGACTAAACAAGCAATGAGCCATTAGGCTTGTGCAATGAATGTTACAAGGGCGGTAATGACTGTTATGCTTCATCACCTACTGGTAAGAAAAATACAAGATACAAGAGACTGTGGCCACCAGCTCCTCAAAATGTCCTTAAATTGAAATTGCTCTTCACATACTGTAACTATGTGGTTCTAACAATATTAGGATTTGTGTATGCGTGTGTGTGTCTGGGGGCGTGTGTGTATAATGCGTGTGTGTATTTTTGTATGTTTGTATATAGGTATGTAGGTTGTTTTTTTTCCCCTTTCTCTTCTTTTTTAAAATTTTTTTTTCGAGGTTGTTTCTTTTTTCCCTCTCTCTTCTTTTCCTCCTCTTTTTCTCTCCTGTCATGCATTGGTGGAATAATTCAAATCAATCAAATAAAAGCACAATTAACAGGAATAGGCTACATTAATAAGTAGAACTGTTCCTGTAAAAACGTAAAAGCAAACATGTATGGTACATCAGTGCAGTCAGATTACCACTCAGATTGCAAAAGCTACCAGACATGACAGGATTAAAAAAAAATAACATAACTATGTGGTGTGGGTATGAGTTTCTTTCTTTATCTATCAATATTGAAAAAGTAAATAAATTTAACTGTATTGAAATTTAGGTTGACTTGATGGCAATAAATATATTCCACAGCTAAAAACCATATGGCATATCATAAAAGGTTGAATTAAGCTATTTCCAAATGGTGAAAATAATAACGACCTGAAAATAGTTTATAGTTTAAACAGAAAAAAACAAAACATCTCATCTAATTAGCTTCTGCTTAATCTTCTACTAGGATCATGACCCCCTCATTTCCCAGGTCGCCAAGAAAGTTTCACTGGCACTGGGCAGATTTTCATTACACCAAATGGTATTTAATTCACATAAATAACATTAAAAATATGCAGTGATAGACGAGGTACTCTAAAAGATTTAGCAAATTTAATCGCAGGTATTTTAAACTGTGTGTATATATATATATATATATATATATATATATATATATATATATATATATATATATATATATATAATTTTTTTTTATTTATTTTTTTTTATTATTATTTTGTTTTTTTTCTTCAATAATACTAAACTATGATAACAATTGTCAAATACAACCAAGCACATTAAAATACTGCTGCTTTTGGCAATTTTTTTCACAAAAATAATTTTATTTTGTTTTCGATATATGTAACGTCTTAAGTAAATGTCTTAAGAGTGGCTTATCCTCCCTTTAATGTTTTTTTTTGTTGTTATATTTCATGGCAAGTAAGTGTTTCCAGTGATGGATTGGCGCCCTGTATTTGGTTATCAGTGCCAAAAATTCTCCCCTGTATGCGTATGGTGAAAATATGTCACCCCTGCATCCATACTTGAATATTAAGGGGTACTGAGAAGTTGATAAGTTGCAAGTAATTCATCTTAAGTAAAGCTTCCCACTGATTGGTTTGATTAAGAATTTCCACAGGATGCAATTTTTGTGATTTACTTAAATCTATTTTATTGCCAAACAAAAGGATTTTAAAACTTCTATATCTAAATAAATGTTGCATAAATATATGCATTCTACTTTCTCAACCAAATATAATGCACAGAAAACATGTCTATCTGTATGTTAAGTTTTCAAAGTACTTCAGTACCTTTTTTATATTCATGATAAAAATTAACTATTTTTGTCTGACAGCATTCCTGAGCAAATAAATAGTGCTATGGCAGTGTGATGTAAGCCTGTAAGCTTTAATTTAAATAATATCTCAGCCTAAAATACTTCTACACTCTAACTATATTTAATGTAATATTGTATTAATATTGTTTATTATTACTTTTTAAGATAAAACAAACCCGATCTACATAACACCACTTCATTGATTTTCCATATTCCGCAAAATTTTGTAATCTATCAAGGTGGTAAAGTTTTATTACTGTCTAGATGGCTTATGCCCTTTCTGTAGGTTTAAACATGCTCCATGTGTCTACATTATATTTCTCATAGGGAAACCTATGATATTTTCATGTAATCAAAACATGTAACCAAACAAGAATTATTAAAAACTATGTTTTAGGTGTAAAAATGTTTGGGTTTGCCTTTCCACAGACTGGTGACCTATCCAAAGCATTTACATAACTTTTAGAGCCCCTGATGTGTTAACTCACCTTCAACTAACATAAACAGTTAACTATTTAACTTAAAAAACATAACATAATAAACTAGTTAACTGTTCTTAAGTTAACTAGTTAGGTTAAGAAACAAAATAAATGGCAACAGTTGTAGAAAAGTCCTTTTTTACTTTTAATAAATGTGCCCTTTTCAAAAACAATAATTATCTTCAACAATTTCAAACAGTTAGTGTCTACATACATTTCAGTTTTTGCATATATTTGCAATTAATAATATTTAGCAGACAAATACATATTTTAACCACAGGCAGTGGTGCAAGAGCAAAAGGTGCAAGAGCCAATGCTATGTGCTCAACCACAGACCACAATAATTGTTCATCATTTATGCATTGCACAAAATTATTGGATAACCTATTTTGTATATTTGTAGAAAACTTTGATTTTGATGGAATGAGAGTTTTAGTTTTTTTTTACTAGCTATACAACAAGCAAATTTACAAATTCCTGTTGTAGTATTAGGCGTGAGAGTTAAATAGCGAAATGACATAATTAAACAGTAAAATAAAAAATATTTTTAACAGATGTTTAACAATGTAAAAGTATGTATTACATTACAATGAGAACATAAAACATAAGCCAGCTATGAGCTCCTTTCTTGTGTAAAGCAGAGATGTGCGAATCGATCAGATGACAGTGAATTGACAGAAAAACAAACAATGACATGGCTGAAGGACATCAGGAGAGAAAGGAGAAGGACAGATGATCTGACAGCTAGCTTTAATGAGCCGTAATTATTTCTCTGTAGTAATATAAAAGGGTGAAGTCAAATCAGCAGTAATCATCATTTGTTTCCTGCTTGAGAAAGTAATATTCAATGGGTACCTGCCAGCAATGCCAATACTTTTCAACATAAGATTGACAGCTTTATCTAGGCTGATAAGAAAAAGTATCTGAAGCTTTTATATTTAACTAATTAATGGACACACGATAAATTAAGGTAGCTTAGCAAAAGTTATACTTCCAAAAATGACAGTTTATCTCATTTAAACCAAAGTCTGCAGTTTCAAGATGAAAGAAAAGTAATCAATAAGTAGAGCCGATGATAAGAGCAGTGGCTTTTATTATTCAGGGTAAAAAGAAAAAACTGAACCAGGCAAAGAGCCTATACAAAAATAATATAATATAAAGGGAAGCTATTTTTGATCTCTTTTTCTTGTGCTTCGGGCTATAAAAACATAAGCTCTTTAAAATGGTTGTGGCTCATTTGAACCTAAAAAAGAAGATGGTAAAATTCCCTCTGTGCTTTTGCCATTGAAATGCTTAGTTTCTTAGCGTCTCTGGTGTTTGATGCTCGATGAGAAGACAGACTTAATTATTTTGTTGGTCCACTGGGTGAAATATGAGATTAAAATGCTTTAGAAATCTATCATTTCTCAAAGCCAAGTCAAAAAGAAAAGTGATATAAGCACTTTTGGCAAACCATGTGTTGAAGAAAAGTTCTGCTGCATCAGTCATTTTTAATTTGTAATACACTAGTAAGCAAATTTTTTGCCATGCCTGGTCAATTTCCATGTTTTAATGTTTTTGTTAATGAAAGTACAGTAATATCATCTTTGTATACAGTATATTTTAACATTAATTTAAAATACAATACCATTCAAAGATTTGGACACACCTTTATCTATTTTCTGTACTTAAGCTAGAAATGGAATTTGTGGTAATACAATTACAGACTGTAGTACATATGTTTTTTTTTTTTTTTTTTTTTTTTTAGTTCCCTGTTGGGTCTATGTTCTCTTTTGGTCAGGACCATCACAGAGCAGATATAATTTGGGTGGTGCATTGTTTATTGTCAGTTCTCTAGTGACACTGATGTGGTGAAGGGGTTTTAGTGACACTGCTGGGATAGGAATAATGCACCAACCAAACAATATCTGCTCTTTGAGCTACTACTGGGGTCCTGATCATTAGAGAACAGAGTAAAGGGAAACAACACAGTATGTACTGTAATCCGCTAACAGATGGACTACAGTCTGGAATTGTAGAACTACAAAGTCCATCTTTACGGTACGTGGAACTGACAATAAATGGAGCAAAAGTTGTGTCCAAACTGTTGACTGTGACTCTGTCATTTTAAAATAAATTTATATGCCCTATAGAAGAATCTGAAGAAATTATTTTGAGACATGAAAAAAATAACACAACGTGTAATCATTGATCTTATTTAACAGCTTTTCAATACTTTATAGTTTTATTATTATTTTTACACAATTATTTGTATCAGATAACAGCTAAAAGTCCTTTAGGTTTCCTGTATTTTATATGAAACAAAGCCACAAAGCTTTCAAGGGCAAGGTGGTTACACTACCCAGAACAAAGCCATCAGTTATCTCAAACTGCTTTCAAGTGCTAAAATGTGGTGCTCCACAAAGTCACCCTTAGGACCAAGGATATCATTATTTCAATAAAAACATAGCAGCAGCAGTCCTGTCAATGAACATGACATGCTCAACTGACATTGTAATGTGAAGCTTATGTTTTTTTTTTTCCCACTATGGTTCCATCTTTGATCATGTAATTCTATTACCATTACGTCATCCATATTTGCAATTTAATTTATCTGTTTTACTTTTTTTTTTATAGAATCTTTTATTTTACTCTTGTTTTCCCTTTAATTAGGGCGTGGTAGCTCAGTGGTTAGGGCATTAGGCTATCAATCTGAAGGTTGGCGGTTCAAATCCCAGGTCCACTGCAATTACCAATGTTGGTCCTTGAGCAAGGCCCTTAACCCTCATTGCTCCAGGGATGTTGTGATTAACCCTGTGTTCATCTTGTAAGTCGCTTTGGATAAAAGCGTCTTCTAAATGATCAAATGTATATGTTTTGTGAGTACAGTGGGAATTATAGTACAGTGTGATGTTTGTGTTTATTATTAAAGACATATTGTTTCTCAGACACAGAGTGCATTTTGCTATTGTGTTGTAATTTGATATGTTATTATCATCTCTCCCAGATGATGGTTGTCCTCGGTGATTTCAACATTCACTTAGACCGTCCGTACGCCGTTGACTTTCTTGATCTCATCTCCAGCCTGGACCTCCATCTACTTCGCACCTCAGCTACCCACCGGGCTGGCAACCAGCTCGACCTCATCATGACGCGCTCATGTCCTTCTTCAGACATACACATCACTCCGCTTCATGAATCAGACCACTTCTTCATACAGTTCTCTGTCTCTCTTCCACCTCCTCCCGTGTTCATCAGCAAAACATCTCAGGTACGTCACAATCTTAGCTCTCTCTCAAATACACTCTTTGCTGACTTGGTTACAGATGCCCTTCCTAGCATCAGTAACTTCTTAACCCTTGACACCAACACTGCATCAAGCACATTCTGCTCCACCTTAACTTCATGTCTTGACCAGGTCTGTCCAAAATCCACCAGGAAA
>JAFMOD010000239.1:2338739-2369153 GCA_019802435.1 Corydoras maculifer
CTCTGTCTCTCTTCCACCTCCTCCCGTGTTCATCAGCAAAACATCTCAGGTACGTCACAATCTTAGCTCTCTCTCAAATACACTCTTTGCTGACTTGGTTACAGATGCCCTTCCTAGCATCAGTAACTTCTTAACCCTTGACACCAACACTGCATCAAGCACATTCTGCTCCACCTTAACTTCATGTCTTGACCAGGTCTGTCCAAAATCCACCAGGAAAGCACACAGTGCTCAGTCCAGTCCCTGGCTCACAGAGACTCTTCGGAAGCAACGTACTTCTCTTCGTTCCGCTAAAAGGAAATGGCGTAAGTCCGGTCTGTCTTCAGATTTAGAAACCTACCAGTCCTCACTTGCCACCTTCTCGAATGATGTAACTGCTGCTAAAACCTTGTTCTTCCAGTTCAAGGTAACATGCATCTCAGATGCCCGCACCTTATTCAGTACCTTTAACTCACTACTTACTCCTCCCTCTCCCCCTCCTAACACTTCTCTGTCAGCTGATCTGTCAACTTTTTTTACAGAAAAGATTGAGGGCATCAGCAAACTCTTTCTTACTCACCATCCTCACAACAATGCATCTCACACATCCAGCCATCCAACCATCTCCTCCTTCTCCCCTGTCACAGAATCTGACGTCTGCAAAATTCTCCTTGCCAGTAACCCAACCACTTGCCCTCTTGATTCCATCCTATCCCGCCTCCTCCATCATACCAGCTCTGACACACATCGTAAACTCCTCCCTCACGTCTGGGACTTTGCCAAATTGCTTCAAACAAGCCATAGTCAAACCCCTACTCAAAAAACCTACGCTCAACCCAAATTTGGTCGAGAGCTACAGACCTGTTTCTCTCTTACCTTTCCTGTCTAAAACACTTGAACGGGTGGTATCCACACAGGTCTCCACATTTCTTAATCAGAACAATCTCCTTGATTCCAATCAGTCCGGTTTTAGATGTGGTCACTCCACGGAGGCAGCATTGACTCACTTAAAACTGCCAAAGCCAAATCTCAATCCTCGGTCCTCATTTTGTTAGACCTTTATGCAGCTTTTGATACAGTAAATCATCAGATTCTACTGTCAACTCTAGCTGAATTAGGCACTGATACGACACTTGAATGGTTTCGATCCTACCTCACAGGAAGGACCTTCAAGGTGTCATGGAATGGGGAGCTCTCTAACTCTCACCAAGTACGCACTGGTGTGCCTCAGGGCTCTGTACTTGGTGCTCTCCTCTTCTCACTATACATGACATCACTGAGCATGGTCATCCAGGCGCATGGTTTCTCTTACCACTGCTATGCTGATGATACTCAGCTTCATCTGTCTTTTGCCCCTGACAACACCACCATCTCAAATCGGGTATCTGCCTGCCTCACAGACACATCTGTTTGGATGAAGGCCCGTCATCTCAAATTAAACTTAGGAAAAACAGAGCTTCTCATTATCCCAGCTAAACCCTCAATCCATCACGACCTGACCTTCCAAATTGATGGCTCCACAATCTCCGCTATAGATTCGGTCCGGAACCTTGGCTTCACAATAGACTCCCACCTTAAACTCTCTGATCATGTTATCAAAACTGCCCATTCCTGTAGATTCCTCCTTTACAACATAAGGAAGATCAGACCCTTTTTGACTGAACATGCTACCCAACTGCTTGTTTAAGCCCTAGTCCTATCCCGGCTCGATTATTGTAATGCGCTACTTGCCGGTATCCCAGCTTCCACAATCCGACCTCTTCAACTAATTCAAAACTCTGCAGCCCGACTTGTGTTTAACCAGCCCAAGCGAACTCACTGACTCTAGCATACAGAACCATTTCCGGATCTTCCCCCTCCTACCTTTACCCCATCTTTCCTAAATATACCCAGACCCGTTCTCTTCGCTCCAGCGATGATTGCCGCCTGACGATTCCACCTCACCGAGTAGGTAAGTCGCACTCCATGGCGTCCACCACTGCAAAATGGTGGAATGCTCTTCCCAAATCTGTCCGTAAGGCAGAATCACTTTACAGTTTAAAAAAATTACTGAAGACACATCTCTTTAACAAATACCTGTTGTACAAAAAAAAAAAAAAAAGGGGGGGGGGGCGTGTGCCGCGGAATCGAAAAACATTCAGCTTTGATGAATTTACAGTATAGTTGGTTTTCTTCATAGCTTCTGACTTCATTTGTAAGTCGCTTTGGATAAAAGCGTCTGCTAAATGACTAAATGTAAATGTAAATGTGTTGTGATTCCTGTCAGAAAAGTCAACCTTAATTTTTTTTTACCCATATTGTTTGTTTCAAACCTTAACCAAGCTATTATACATTTTGAAGGTGTAATTAGCTTGATCTGAAAAATCTAATATTTGGTAAAATGTGTTTGAATATTTGGGTGATGTACTAAAATAACATATTAACAATACGTTAATAATAACATAACAATACGTCGATCGCGATCGATCGGTCGATCGCGAAGGGGTGTCAGGTCGATCGCGATGGAGGTTTGAGAAAAAAAGCGCTTATCACGTATCAGCGCTTTTTTACAGCACAGTATATCGGAAGCGCTTATATACACACACACACATTCACACACAATGTGATTCATTCTAAATCACGATCTCTCTCTGAATCTCGCAAGCGAGCGGTCTGCCCCCCCCCCCCCCACCGTCTCTCTCGCTGTTCCCAAAACCGGCCCGTGGCCACGCCCCCGTGCCTAAATCAAAAGGACGGCCTCGAGAATCATATACATTAGATTTACATTACATTACATTAGATAGTTCCTGTTTGTGTTTTTACACTTTATTTAACTGACAAGACGAGTGAAGGACGAGTGAAGCTCAAAAAGAATAAAGTGTTCCACTTTCATTTAGTGTGGGGTGGGGGGGGTGAATATTTTTTTACAATGTCAATCTCAAAATACATTTGCTTTTATTAATTTTCATGTTCTGTTTGGGGGCAGCACGGTGGTTTAGTGATTAGCATGTTCTCCTCTCAGCGCTAGGGATTCCTGGTTCGAATCCCAATCTGGGTGGAGTTTCCATGTTCTCCCCGTGTCCGTGTGGGTTTCCTCCGGGTTCTCCAGTTTCTTCAAACAGTCCAAAAACATGGATCAGGTCAATTGAGTTCTCCGAATTGCCCCATATAGAGTGTGTTTGTGTGTGTGAGTGTGCCCAGTGATAGATTGGCACCCTGTCCTGGGTGTATCTGCTCAGCACCTGAAGAGTTCTCCCCTGAATGGGCATGGGGAACTCCCCGAAACCGTAATAGAGGATAAAGCGGAAGATAATGGATGGATGGATGGATTTTTTGTTTGGGGAAATGTCTGTTACAGTGATTGTTTTATATTTGTGCTGTATACTGTGTGTTTGGGTTTCAATATAAAAGCCTAAAATATAGAGACTGACCCCGGTATATCTCGATGACCTGTCCAATGGAAAAGTAGATCTCGGGCCAGAAAAGTGTGGGCACCCCTGTTGTAAACAATACAACATTTTGTCATTAAAATGTAGGGGGTGATGGCACCTATCGCACAGCAAGCCGCGTGTCAACAGCACCTTACAGTATGCTCATTATCAATATATATTTTTTAATTTCCTGTTTTCAGTTGTTTGCGGTTGGTTTCCATATATCACCATCTGCATCTTTTTAATACCAAAGTGTTTGCGTTGCCTGCAATATGTTCCGGTATGTTTGGCTTCTCATAATCCCAGCTAAACCCTCAATCCATCATGTCTTGACCCTTCAAACTGATGTCTCCACTAATCTCTCCAACGAATTCGGTTCATAACCTTTATTTCATAATTCACTGTCACTAGTGACAGATCAGGTCACTAAAACGGCCCGTTCCTGCAGATTCCTTCTTTACAACATCAGGAATATCAGGTCTTTCTTGACTAAACATGCCACTAAGCCGTTAGTCCAAGCACTCATCTTATTCCAGCTTGATTATTGTATTTATTTATTATTGCATTACTTGCCGATCTCTCAGCTTGAACAATCAGGTCTCTAAATCTAATTCAAAACTATGCAGCGAACTCATGACACTTCCCTACTCATTTCTCTCCATTGGCTCCTGGTAGTTGCTCACAATCAGTACAAGACACTGACTTTGGCCTACAGGACCATTTCTGAATCTGCCCCTCTTACTATTAATGTAAATTTTCAACCTCACCATAGTGCTAATTTTCAATCTGTATTGATCCCAATGTAAAATAGTAGAACAATCTTCCAAACTCTGTTGATAAGGCAGTGTCACTTGGCATCTCTAAGAAACAACTCAAAACACATCTCTTCCACAAACACCTAACATAAAAAAATAATAAAAAAATGTGGTGCAGGATCAGAAAATGATCAGATTTGAAAATTCTACAGTATAGCTGCCTTTTCCATAACTGCTGACTTATATTGTTCTCATTTGTAAGTTACTTTGGATAAAACTGTCTGCTAAATGACTAAATGTTAATGTAAATCATTCTTCCTTTTGCTGCTGAAAGCAAGACAGAAACGTTAAGCTTTGAGAGGATCCTTCCTTCTGACTCTTCTTTTTGTAGTTGAGTCCAAATTTTCCTGCTTGTGGTGCATATTTGGTACTTTAGATTTGTGTATGTGCATCTTAATGCATTTTCTTACATTTCTTACATTATATAAGTAAGTTCTTGATTTTTTTTTTATTCCTGATCTGAGTCTTCTGCTACTGAGTTCCATTTCAAACCATATTGCACTATGTGCTCCTCCCAGAGTGTGCCTTAAGCTCATGTGTCTGTGTGTCACATCAGAAAACACGTGTCTGCATGTCATCTCAGGAAGCGTGCATCTGCATTGCCCCAGTGTCCCCATTATAGCTATTAGATTCAAAGTGGCTACAGCTCAGTTGTCCTCAATAAGGATGATGAGAGTCTAGTCTTCTGGCTGGATAATTATGGCATTGCAGGCAGAAACAATAACTGGAGAAATATGTAACATTCGGACTTTAAGTCAAAATTAGCAGTGTAGTCGGCTGTGAGATGCAAAAGTCATTTCCTCATTGAAGAGAAAACGGAAAGAGAAAACATCCATGAAGGGAGTAGGATGAGGGAATATGGGGACTCCCATGAAGCCTGAAATGGAACCAAATTATTAGTGTGATTGCCACATATGTTATCGGATTTTTATTATTCCACCGTTATTGTCTCCCTTTCTTCTTCCGCAATTTTCCCATTCCCATTCAATTTGCCTGACGGTGATATTTGTATCCCCATAACAATTTCCGTGCTACAGAAACAAAATTCTCTGAAGTCGGAGATGGCTGTAGCCAAACCGGTCTTGTGAAATCATAGAGTAATTGCACTCCCTGTTCACTCTTTAAATTTTTATTCCATATATTTCTTATGTGAAAAATCTGATATTCAAAGTGACCTAACTCAGTAAAGTTTTGAACTAGAGACTTGAAACTCGCCACGTCCCAAGTGATTTGAAGAGACACACACCACCTCTAATCACATACTGATTGCACTTTCCCTACCCTTTTTATTACTCTTCAAATATTGCAGGAATGCACCTCTCTCGTTTAACGTGTAATTTATTATATTAAGTAACAATCGGTCAAAAGTTTACATAGAAAGCAATATAATGGCTTTTGAAGATAATAGGAGCTAAAAAAAAAAAAAAAAACTTTCATAAAACATATAATTAAAATGAAATGTAGTCAAAATAGTAGAGATTATTCAGACATAAACAAAAACAAAGAAGACACTGGGACCTTCTGCTTTATTTTATATAACACTTTTCATTTACTGTATGAGAATCAGAATCCTTTATTAATCCCTGGAGGGAAATTACAGTTTTACAGATGCCCCATTTGTTATTTAAAAATAAGCGCAGTAAAATTCAAATAAAAATTACAAAATAATACAGAATGAAGTAAAAGTAAAGTGGCATGCATAAGTAAGATATATATATATATATATATATATATATATATATATATATATATATATATAAAAATAAAAATTTTAAAATCTATTGTAATGTGGGTCAGTAAATAGTGTAATATTGCACATTTGAATCATGATTAATCATGACTGGTGACTGGTGGAACTGTTCCTTTACTATATGCATTTGTTTGCAATAGTCCACAAAATACAGTTATATTTAGCTTCTGTTACATGGTCGATGATTTTTGCTATACTGTTACCTAGATACACAGGTTGTTAAAACAATGTTTTGTGGATTGATGAAACTAAAATAATTTTTTTTGTTAAAATAAGAAACTTAATTTCAACTTTGATTTGATTCATTTTCTCTAAGCGATACACTTTATTCCTATTGCACACCTGTTCCTATGGTCTCTTGATGCATATTTCATTGTTACTTTTGATTTATGGTATAATTTATAGTATACTATGGATATACCTTACCCTACTTTTCAAAGTTTTTTTTTTCAAATTTACATCTGTGATTAATAATGTTGTGTATGTACAGTGTTTGTGTATGTATGTTACTCCGCTGTTAGTCCAAGCCCTCATCCTATCCCGGTTCGATTAATGTTTTGCATTACTTTCCAGTCTCCCAGCTTGCAAAATCAGGCAGCTCAACTTAAGCTCAACCAGCCCAAGCAAACTCATGTCCCTCCACTACTCCTCTCTCTCCATTGGCTCGCTGTAGCTGCTCACATTCAGTACAAGGCACTGACTCTGACCTAAAGGACAATCTCAGGATCTGCCCCCTTTACCTTCAATAAATATTTCCAAAATACACTTTAACTCATTCACTTTGCTCTGGTGATGAATGTCGCTTGGTAATTCAACTTCATCGTGGTGCTAATTCTCACTCCTTATCATATCACTCGAAAGCCAGATCATATATTGATCAGTTTTGATTATACTGCAGTGCAGCTTAGCTTTAGTCATTTAGCAGATGCTTTTATCCAAAGCGACTTACAAATGAGAACATCATAAGTCAGTAGTTATAAAGAAAACCAGCTACACTGTAGAATGATTAACCCTGACCTTTATTTAATCCAGCACCCCCCTGCTCCCTTTTTTGCTACAACAGGTATTTGTTAAAAAGATGCGTCTTTAATAGTTCCTTGAAAATTCCAATTGATTGAATTGAGTTGTGAAGATCGTTCCACCATTTTGCAGTGGTGAACGCTATGGAGTGAAAATTAGCTCATCGGTTAGATGGAATCACCATTTACATTTACATTTATTCATTTATCAGATGCTTTTATCCAAAGCGACTTACAAATGAGAACATTACAAGTCAGAAGCTATGCAGAAAAACAACTACACTGTAAATTCATTAAAGCTGATTGTTATTTGATGATGTGCCCCCCCCCCTTTTTTTAAAAACAGGTTTTTGTTAAAGAGATGCATCTTCAGTAGTTTCTTAAAACTGCTTAGTGAGACCGCCTTACGGACAGAGTTGGGAAGATCGTTCCACCATTTTGCAGTGGTGAACGCCATTGGGTGAGAATTAGCTCCTCAGTGAGGAATCGCCAGGCAGCAATCATCACTGAAGTGTATTTTGAAAAGATAGAGTGAAGGTAGGAGGGGAAAATCCCGAAATGGTTCTGTAGGCCAGAGTCAGTGACTTGGACTGAAATCATTGGAGCAAAGTGAACGAGCTGGAGTGAATTTTGAAATGATAGACTTAAGGTAAGATGGCTTGAAGAAACAGCTCGATAGCATTATCTGTCAAGAAAGGTCTGATCTTCCTTATGTTGTAAAGAAGGAATCTGCAGGAACAGGCACTATTAATAACAAGATCAGAGAGTTTAGGAGTCTAAGTGGGAGTCTATTGTGCAACCAAGGTTACGGACCGAATCAGTTGGAGAGATTGTGGAGCCATCAATTTGGAAGGTCAGGTCATGATGGATTGAGGGTTTAGCTGGGATTATGAGAAGCTCTGTTTTTGCTAAATTTAATTTGAGATGACAGGCCTTCATCCAAACAAATATATCAATATGTCAGTGAGGCAGGCAGATACCTGATTTGAGATTGTGGTGTCATGAGGGGCAAAAGACAAATGAAGACTAGTGTCATCAGCATAGCAGTGGTAAGAGAAACCATGCACCTGAATGACTGTGCTCAGTGATATGATGTATAGTGAAAAGAGGAGAGGACCAAGTACAGAGACCTGAGGAACACCAGTGAGTACTTAGTGAGAGTTAAAAATCTCCCCATTCCAGGATAGGTCCGTCCTGTTAGATAGGACATTAAAGTGTCGTATCAGAAAAACCTAATTCAAATAGAGTGGACAGTAGAATCTGATGATTTACTGTATCAAAAACTGCAGAAAGGTCTAGCAGAATGAGGACAGAGGATTTAGAGTTAGCTTTGGCAAATTTAAGTGAGTCAATCACAGAAAGCAATTCTCAGTGGAGTGACCATACCTAAAACCAGCTGTTTTTTCTTTAACTAAAAGTCGCTTTGGATAAAAAAGTCGGCTAAATGACTAAATGTTAATATAAAAATCAATGTATGTGTATGTATGCGCCGTATATGTGCATTCTGCACATCTGCATTCTAGCTTGTAAATTCCATCCATCCATCCATTATCTCTCGCTTTATCCTCTATTAGGGTCGCATGGGGGTTCCCCATGCCCATCCAACGGGAAAACATCTCGGGCGCTGGGCATGCAGATACACCCAGAACACCAATCTATCGCTGGGCACACACTCACTCGCTCACACAGATACACTATATATGGGGCAATTTGGAGAATTTAGATTGGGATTCGATCTGGGAATCCCTAGCGCAGAGAGGCGAATGTGCTAACCACTAAGCCACTGTGCCACCCTAGTTTGTAAATCATAATAGTAGTAATATTAGGATCTGAGTCTGTTTTGCTACATCTGAGCAATGACCGCTTTCCATTATAGATTGGACAATATATTTTGGATTATATCTGCAAATTCAAAAGTACTATGTCAGAATATTTGTCTGGTAGCTGCGTTTCAGGAGACAAAAACAACCCTAAACACATGAGTCATTCTACCTTATAATGGTTAAAAAAGAATATACATAATGTTTCGGAATGACCAAGGCCTGACAGTAATTTAACAGAAATGTTGTAGAATGACCTAAAGCAAGAAGTTCATGAGAGAAAAACCACCGTCATAACAGAGTTTCCTTAGAGGCACTGTGCAGAACTAATCTGCAATTAGCAGAAATATTTCACAGCGGGGTTACATCAAGTATTAAAAGCAAAGAATATGTATTATTTTTCCCAGTTAATAAATGACTAAGATGACTACTACTTTTATGAATAGTCTGGAAAAAATACTAAAAACACTGAAACCCTCTACAGGAAGGGTGAAAGTCATCTCCTTTAACAGCTGCAGAACTATGCTCGGGACCTTTTACAATTCTGTGGTGGCGAGTGCAATCCTTTATGCTGTTGCATGCTGGGGCAGCAGGTTGAAGGTGGCAGATGCAGACTGAACAAACTGATCAGTAAGACCGGTGCTGTTGTGGAGGATGCTGTTTAAGATGAAGGCCATCATGGACAATGTCTCCCACCCACTGCACGGCACACTGGTCAGACACAGGAGCACATTCAGTTTAAGACTCATTCCACCCAAATGCACCACAGAATACCACAGGAGGTCATTTTTAACTGTGACCATTAAACTGTATAATCACTCTGTTTAACTCGTCACTCAGTAAAACAACTTTGACGTGCTATAACATGAACATGATAAGTATTCAAATGTACAAAATTATATTATTTTACCATCTGATACACAGTGCAATTAAATAAAAAAAAAAACTATATTCAATGTTTTTAATATAATAATATATATATAGCCCAGCGATGGATTGGCGCCCTGTCCTGGGTCTATCTGCCCAGCGCCCGAGACTTTCTCCCCTGGATGGGCATGGGGAACCCCACCGCGACCCTAATAGAGGATAAGCGGGAGATAATGAATGAATGAATAATATATATATATATATATATATATACTGATATACTGTACACATGTCACTTTACATTTACTTTATTACTTTTAGTTCAATTTTACTGCGCTTATTGTTAATAAGCATAAACACAACTAATGGAGCATCTGTAAAAACTGCAATTTCCCCCGAAGATTAATGAGTTATTCTAATATTGATATATAAAAATATTAAAATCCCTAAAGGTTTTACAAGCTTTCAAGACTTGTTTCCATGTTTGTCAGTTTTTTTGTATATCATCTTTCTAATAAGCTATAAGTAGCTGTCTTTTCTTTCTATGGCTGCTACACTGTGAATGCTGCCCTGCGCCTCAAGAACATTAAATCCCCCACTGAGCCTTGGTCCTCCCAAGTTTTCTTCCTTTAAAAACAACATAACAGGGAATTTTTTTTCTTGCCACTGTCACTTCGACTTGCTCTTTAAGCGTTCATGCTCATAACACTGTAAAGCTGCTTTGTGACAGTGTACTGTTGTAAAAAGCACTATATAAATAAATGAACTCCCTACCAAATCTGTCCCTGAGATCTTGGCTCATCTTCAGTGGTCTGAAAAGCTATTCACCTGGAGCCAGACCTTGGGACTGTACCAAATTGTTGCTTATTTTGACCTGCCAAGGTGTGGCCCAAGGTCCTCCGGTTTACATATAGACATATAAATTACATTAATTAGGAGCTAGGATAAACTACTTGTTTGGCCTTAACAATCCCTGATCCAAATACCTGTTATGGGTATAGATGTTTGGATTAAGTCCAAAATACTCCTTGGCACTCACTGGGGTCGTAGCTGGAAGACAGTGGCAGACAAATTACTAACCAAGTACACCTGCACTGTTACTTGTAGAACCTATGGCTGTTCAGTGCTCAGTCTTAATACTTAATGCATTAAATCAAGCTGAAAACATTCACACATGGCAGAAACCTTTCTTTGCTGTCTGTAAATGCCAGTGTAATGAGGTGGGACCAGAGAATTGGAGACAGGATATCACAAGCTCAGAAACTGATTAATGTGATCTGCTGTGCATTCATAAGCAGGTAACAGGTAAAGTAAAACTTAGTGAGTGTGTAAAAGTTCATTCATTTTGGCTAAAGCTAAAGGATTTCTCTGTGCCATTAATTCTGAGCTTTTTTCCACTGCTGCTAAAAAAGCATTTTAATGAAACTGCATCTATGATCTATTTTCCTGCCTCAAGAGTGACTCTATAACTATAATATATTTTCAGTTCCACATACCATACAGATGCACTTTATTCATTCATTCATTATTTTCCGCTTTATCCTATATTAGGGTCGTGGTGGGGTTCCCCATGCCCATCCAGGGGAGAACGTTTTGGGCGCTGGGCAGGGTGCCAATCTATCGCTGGGCACAGATGCACTTTACATTTCTGAAATTACAGACTGAAGTCCAAAAAAACAAAAAAATTAAAAATCCTGATGCCAAATATTTCAATACTTACCAAAACTGCCCGTTCCTGCAGATTCTTTCTTTACAACATCAGGAAGATTAGATCTTTCTTGACTGAACATGCTACTCAGATGTTAGTTTAAGTCCTCATCCTATCCCAGCTTGATTATTGTAATGCGTTGCTTGCCGGTCTCCCAGCTTCCACAATCAGGTCTCTATAATTAATTCAAAACTCCGCAGCCTGATTTGTTTTCAACCACCCCAAGCGAACTCATGTCACTTCACTACTCATTTCTCTCCATTGGCTCCATGTAGCTGCTCACATTCAGTACAAGTCACTGACTCTGGCCTACAGGACCATTTCTGGACCTGCCCAATCTTACTATTAATCTATATTTTCAACCTCACCATAGTGCTAATTTTCTCTCTGTTAGTGCATATTTTCACTTTTCAAAATACACTCTAGTTTGTTCACTTTGCTCTAGTGAATATTGTCCCCTGGTGATTCCACCTCACCAAGGAGCAATTCTAACACTGTGGCGTTCACCGCTGCAAAATGGTGGAACCATCTTCCCAACTCTGTCCGTAAGGCAGAGTCACTTGGCATTTTTAAGAAACTACTGAAGATGTATCTTTTTAATAAACACCTGTCGTATTATTGTATTATTGTAATTGTTGCAAATGTAATTAAAACAGCAAGCTTTTGTTGAATTTTCAATTCCTAAATCTTAAACCTGAAAGATTTAGCTGGTGATGCCTCATTGCACTAACATTCTGCTAATGAATATATCATAGGAAGAAAACAATCTCTGCAACCTGATCACAAAGCTCAACATTGGAAGTATAGGACTGAACTTATAAATAAGCCTGATTTGTTTTCAGGACCAGTTCTGTGGTCTGCTGAAATTTAGAATAGTATTGTGGGCATGAGAATGAAGAACAAGGTAAGCATTTTCATATTCTGAAAACAATATTTGAGATATTTGTTGAGAATAGGAATAAATATTTTATGTTTGGGGTTGCATAACCACCAGTGGCATTAGCAATATTGGATTCCACAAATTTACAGGCTAAACTCACATGCATTACAATAATCCAACACTTATTTGATAGCTTAAATGCAGCAGAAAGCATTCTTGTAAACATTTAATTAATTAATTTGTTCATTCTTTGCTGCTTAATCCTCTACCACGGTTACAGGGGGGTTCCCAATGCCCATTCAGGGTAGAATTTGCTTTTTTTTCTTTCTTTGCTCTCGTGGAAGGCATTTTCTTACTCTCTCCGTCCCTTATCAAAACCCTGTTTGGCTTCTCTGTCTGTCGTGTCTGCAATTACTATTTTAGCAACTGCTCTTCGAAACAGGAAAACCATGGACTTATTTATTTATTTATTTGATCAGCTGTCCAGAATTCTTCTAAGCTGCCCAAAATGATTGATGTGATGGGCAGAGCCATTGGAACTCAGACTGTTACATCGCAACATGGAAACCATCTTGGAGAAGCTTTCTGTGCTGTAAATGAGGTTGGAAACATTGGAGACTGGACTGAGACTGAGAAAGAACTTATCCTTCAGGGCTGAGTTGTTGATAGAGAAACCTCCCTCTGATGCTACGACGTCCTGATACCTAAAACTGTTCCAAGGACAAGTGCTGTGTTGCTGGGACATCTGCGAACTGAAAACACGCAGTCTCAAATAAGCCCACCTACATTAAGTGGCAGCCAGGCCAAAAACCTGGAACATGTCTGTCTATGTTGTTATGTATGTGCTTTGCTTAAGGTGTTTTTTTTTTTTTTTTTTTTTTTTTCCCACGTTCCCAAAACTGTGTTCCTTTAGGATCATATGTTTTTTATCACCTGTCTTTTCTTTTCCCAATGTAACTACATCTAATCTTTCTCACTTTTTTGGATCCCTAGCACTGAGAGGTAGACGTGATAACTACTAACTCACCGTGCCACATAACAGCGCATAACATTTTAGAGGCATTTCAGATTTTAGTTTTTGATATAACAGAAAACTGTGTTTAAAGATGGCCTTTCCATTACCTGACATTTTTTAAGAGCTCATGAACTCATGTGGATATGTTTATTGAAATAGCTTGACAGTTCTCATGCAGGGGTCACACATTCCACAGTGGTTTTTGGCTTTTAGCTGACATTGCTGTAGGCATTTTCTCTGAAATAGAAGAGATACCTTGTAAAAGTTATTCTTTTTTGCAATCTTATGATGGGAAATGAATCATTTAAAAAGTCTGACTTTAAAATATGAGTCAAAACCTATCTTCACATACAAAGACAGCTCCTAACAAGCTTGGAAGAGCAAGATGTAAAATGAGTTCATGCATATTGGTTCTAAGAGCCTTAGAATTGGCACTGAGAGCCTTAGAATTCTCCTTAATAACGTTGTTAATGAATCCAAGCCAGAATTCTTCAACCTAGACAGCTTTCTTACTGTTGATTCTTTACTTGTGTTAGAATCCCTCAGCTCAAAACCGTTCTTCTTGTCTACTTTGAAAGCAAGTCTGAATTCTTCTGTTCAGAATGTTTTTTAAATCATTAAAAAAGCAAGTTCAAATCATTCCACTCACAGTGTCTTTTGTCCTGACGACACTAAATGTGCATCTGAATCCTTCAGCTCTGAAAGCATCATTACTGTCAATTTAATAGTTAAGTCTGAATCCTTCAGCCCTGAGACCATCCTTTCTTCAACTCAGTAAGCATTATTACCAAACAGGTTTCGTATTATTTTATAATGCTCCTTAGTTTTTAGTTCATTTACCTCTAAACATGAATCCACCTTAATGGTGTACAGATGTGCATTAAAGGTCAAAGTTACTGATGCACAGCATGAATTACAATGTGAAGTTTGTTTGCACTCCATTATGTTTGGCTGAAATGCATGGTTGTGGATGGATCAAAGTGAAATAATGTTGTTTCTGCTTTTGGCTAATGGCTCCAAATGTGCTCACTAGAAGAGTCAGAAGTTTTAAAATATGTCTGTAAATAATACCATTAGATTTGATTTGCAACAATATGTTTGTGAAGGGATGGCACGGTGGCTTAGTAATTAGCATGTTCACCTTTCAGCACTGGGGATCTGGGTGGAGTTTCCGCATGGGTTTCCTCCGGGTTCTCCGGTTTCCTCCCACAGTCCAAAAACATGGATCAAGTCAATTGAGTTCTCCAAATTGTCCCATATAGAGCGTGTCTGTGTGAGTGAGTGTGTGAGTGTGTGCCCAGCGATAGATTGGCACCCTGTCCTGGGTGTATCTGCCCAGCGCCTAAAACGTTCTCCCCTGGATGGCCATGGGGAACCCCCCGCAACCCTAATATACGATAAAGCGATATAATATACGATTTCGTCCCGCAGTCCAAAAACATGAATTCAAGGTAAAATTCAATGCTCTAAATTGCCCCATATAGAGTGTTTGTGTGTGTCTGTGTGAGTGTGCCCAGCAATAGATTGGCACGGTGTCCTGGGTCCTGGATGGGCATGGAAACCTCCCCCCACGAACCTAATAGAGAACATGGATACTCCAACCAGGATCCTTATCTCTCAGAGGTGAACATGCTAAGCACTAAGCCACCGTGCCGCCCGTCAACAATGCTGTTCATCAAATATCCTTTGGTTCTGAATCGAAACTGAAATCAGAAGTGACATTCAAGTCTTACCTTTTTTTAAAGCTTTGTTGTTCTACCCAAACACCAGTCAGAGTTTAGGGATTGCAGCTTTCCCAAATACCTTTTATTAAACATCTGTTTGATCTGGTTGTAACAGGATTTTTTACATAACGACAAATCATGATTACGCATGAAACACATCAGGGAAGTTGGTGCCCTAGTTAGTCCATCAAGAGATGATGAAACACTTAAAACATCAACTGCAAATCTAAGTACAACTAAAAGTATATTTGCTTAGTTAATATATTAAATGTAGTGTTAATATATTAAATGTAGCAACAATTCATTTGTTCTATATCATGTTTATCTTAGTCATCTTAAATTGTGCAACTACATTCAAGTAGGGGTGAATTAAAGATGCTTTTATATATGATAAATGACTCTGAAGTAGTTGTGACTACTGACTAGTAGTTCTAGATAAAAGGACATCTTTAAATGGACCGGAACAGTTAAGGACTGTTATCGTCCTTAAAGTGCTCGAAGGAAAGAGGTGATGGGTGGTTTGCTTAAATTACTAGGTGTAGATGGTAGTTCTCTTGACTGCTCCATCTAAGAAATTGCCATTATTTCCATTGTGAAGCTAGTGTTGCATTCCATACTTGCTCTTCCTGCACTTGAAAGAAACGTATAACCATGTAAAATGTTTTTCTTAAGTTACGTGACCCTAGTCCTGCTTTCCCCCACTGTCTTACCATTGTCTTAACTCTGTAACTCTTTCTTCTTTTGTTGGGGAGGTACCATCCCAGGCCCCTTCCTACGAATCTGATGGTGAAAATTTTGCCTTGTCTGGTCAAACAAACCCTACATCAATGCCAGTTAGAAAAGTGAGGTTCTACTGCATGCATAGCTCTTTTTTTACTCATGCCAGAGTGTTTGGACTGAAGCATTATAATTTCCCCAGAGAGCTGGTCGTGGCTGGCAGCTCTACATTTGGTGCTTTTAGTTGACATCTAGGAACAGTATCCAAATGAGTGTACACTCTTTTCCCTAGCATCCTGCCTCTCAACTCTCTTTCTCCAGCCGCATGGCATCACAAAAGGCTCAGAGACAGGACTTGCCAGACCCAAAATTGTATTTAAATAAATAAGGTTTAGCAGTTGGCCAGCAATCTGAACTGCTTACAATAATAATCACAGGGATTTTTCTTCTACTGTTGCAAATTCCACCTCTCATTTACAAATTGTTTTTGATCATTGCTTTTATTTTTGCATTTTCTTAGCCTTGTTCATAATACTGTAAGAGCAATAATTAGTAAAAAAGTAAATACAGTTGTTAATAGCTATTGTTTGTGGGTGTTTGGTTGGTAAAACATGTAGATGAAACTTATATTATGAAAAGGGAAAAGAGAGAGAGTGCAAAGCTTGTGTTGTTAAGACAGGACACGATGTTACGTTTTACAATTCTAATTAATTAGCATTTTAAACTAAATAAACTGCCAGTAAACAGTAAACCTAAGGGCGGCACGGTGGCTTAGTGGTTAGCACATTCGCCTCTCAGCGCTAGGGATTCCCGGTTCGAATCCCCATCTGGGTAGAGTTTCCATGTTCTCCCCGTGTCTGCGTGGGTTTCCTCCGGGGTTCTCCGGTTTCCTCCCACAGTCCAAAAACATGGATCAAGTTAATTGAATTCTCAAAATTGCCCCATATAGAGTGTGTCTGTGTGAGTAAGTGTGTGCCCAGCGATGGATTGGCGCCCTGTCCTGGGTCTATCTGCCCAGCGCCCAAGACGTTCTCCCCTGGATGGGCATGGGGAACCCCACCGCGACCCTAATAGAGGATAAGCGGGAGATAATGAATGAATAATGAATGAATAAACAGTAAAACTACTGTTTTAGTTAAAAGTAAACTTTTATTTGATACACGAAGCCAATCTACATAACAACTAATGAAAAAAAACAGAAGACATTGAGCTGCTAATTGCATCCACTTTATCATTTTTTAAGTCCAAGTTTAAGTTTATTTATTTATCCGGCACTTTTCTCATTAGTACATTGCTTCAAAAAAGCATTACAGTATTCTGAACCTGAACCCCCAAAGATCAAACCAAAGTGACAGTGACGAGAAAACTCCCTGTTAAAACTCCCTGTTATTGTGGTAGTAACCTTGGGAGGACCAAAGCTCAGTGGAGGACTTATCCTCCTTAAGTGGATGGGCAGCTTTAACAGTGCAGGAAACCCATGTACGGATTGTGCAGTGATCAGGTGTCCATTAGAAAAGAAAAAAGAAAAAAAAACTATATCAGGTCAGTGAGGCTGTGCTGGCAGGAAAACCACCAGTCCAATAGAAATCCAGGTTCTGTGCAGTAATTTTTGTTGCCGCAGAGCTTTAACAATGTTATGGATGAAGAGCTTGTGATACATTAATGAAAAACATAGGAAAAGCAGTTAGGGCTAATAATGCATAGTAATTAAGTATTCACATATCTTGCTCTTTGTTATTCATTACATTACATCACTTATTTAAACATTTAACTAATGTCTTTATGAAATGATCTGTATTTGTTATTATGCTTTAAAATACTTTAAGATTGCAGCTTTTTGCAGTAGGATATTATTCATTTATTCATTCATTCATTATTTTCCACTCAATCCTTTATAAGGGTCATGGGGACTCATTGTTCCCCATACCCATCCGGGGAGAGTGTTTCGGATGCTGGGCACAAACCAAACTAAACAAACTATATCGGGCATTATAGAATATTCATTTTACCTTGAATCCTTGTTTTTAGACAGTGGGAGGAAACCAGAAAATCTTGCGTGGACACAGGGAGAATGGACACTCCACCCAGATTGGAGTTCGAATTTGGATCCTCAGCTCTGAGAGGCGAACGTGCTAACCACTAAGCCACCATGCTTATTTATTGTCTGGTAGAAGTTAATTCTTGAAATGTTATCACACTGAATAAAAAATACATTAACATTAAACAGGTGAAAACTGCTCAAATATATATACTCATACACACACACACAGTCTTACAGTTTAAGTATGTTTCTGCAGTTTAGAGATCATTTATTTCCTTTACTCTATGACCATGAACTTCTATAAAAAGTATATAAAATATTATGTTTGCCTTCATAAACTCAGTAAACAAAGCATATTTAGCACACAATATCTTGCATGTCTTGCCACCTAAGGGGTTGATAGCAATGACACAGAATTTCACCACAGGAGGAAACTCCTGGAATTTCTAGTGTGGCTTATCTTTCCTCATTTAAACAGAAACTTTTCCAATGCAATCTAAATCCTGCTTTCTTTCAGATTTCTTTTTGCTGAACTTACTCTCCTAAAAAACATACCGTCCAGCCCCCTGCTTCTTTTGCTTCTGTTCTTCATAATATTTGCTCTCCTTAATTTTGCCATTTTTTTAAACCTGTAATATTGTGGTTTTCTCATTTTACTTTCCATTTCCTTACCCCCACTTCTTACACTGCTTACGTTTATCTATTTTTACCTGCCATCCTACCTTTATTGTACTTTGACTCTTAGTTTTCCTTGCACAATAACAAATCTTGTCATTCTTTACTTAAATAACTTTACATAACTTGTGCTGCCACTGTTCTTTTCACCTATTTCATTATTAGCACTTCTCAATGTCATCTATCTACTGCACCTGGCCATGTGTTTTTTGTTTTTTGCTTACTTCCTTTCTTTTTTCTACCTGCTTTTCAATGTCCCTCTTACTAGCATTACCTTTCTCCCTTTCATCTTTATGAGCACACATATTATCTTTCTTCCCTTCATCTTTTTGTGAAGCAGTGCTGAAATTTGCCATTTGTAGAGACAGAGGTATTAAAACCCTGCGGAATATGTTATGGAACCTGCCACTGGACACCATTAGACTAACTCAAACAATCCTGTAGTGAGTAGCCCTGCACATCTTCGCCCCAGCACCTTTTTTTCTTGGTCACATTAATTCTCTGTCTGATGTCACCTTACTACACCCATACACATTACATTTACATTTGGTCATTTATCAGATGCTTTTATCCAAAGAGACATACACATATCCCAACTTGGTGCTTGGGGTTAGAACACAGGGTTGGTCATACAACATTCCTGGAGCAATGAAGGTTAAGGGTCTTGCTCAAGGACCCACCTTGGTAACTTCAGTGGACCTGGGATTTGAACCCACAACATTCAGATTGATTGTCCAACACCCTAACCACTAAGCTATCACACCATATATTATCCTATTCATCTGTCCAAATGCCCTTATGTTTACCTCCTTTTTATAATCATATTCAATCAAAGGTCAAAAGCCATGTTGTCCACCTGTGAATCATCTTCCACCCTTATTATTAAAGACTATAGTGTTTTGTGTATATTGTGGAAAATGAGGAAAAAGAATGGAGGTAACTTGTCCACATGGCCACTCGGGCACAACATAAGGCACCTCTCCCCAAAATGACCCCCCCCACCCAAATGGCCGAACACACACACAAGCACAAGCTCAGCACATTAAACAACCCCTGCAACTTGCATCTTTCAAAACAGAACATGAATTCAATTAAAGACATATTCACATACAGGATATGAATGCTTGTGTCATTAATTGTTAGCCACCACCATCCCCATTAGTATCTATTCAATCCTGTCAGCTGTTTCGCAAACTGTGGCAGGGACCTTCACCTATTGTCTGTTACACTTTTTACAGCTTTCATTTGTATAACAACATAATCAGCTGAAATTATACAGGACAAAATTGTTTAAATCATGCATCAAATCAATGGTGTTATACATAAGGTCTATCCTGTTACCTCCAATTTTTCTGAACCATCAAGAGCTGTCCACTACACTGCAATATATTCACAGGTATTGACCTTTGTGTGTGTTTTGCTGAGGTCCACAACACATTTGAAAAGCTTTCCAGTGGCATCTTAAATCCACTATCATACAAGTTTCAATATTATTTGATTTAACCAGTAGTAGAATAAAAGTTATTTTATTTTTATATTAAATGTTTTTGGTTTAATCTCATCTCCTTATTTTCCTATTTTCTACTATGGTCGTGAGAGGGGTGTGGTCCCCCTTATGCTTATTGAAATCCTTTCCGGTGTTGAGCAGGTACACCCAGGTGTACAGTGTGCCAATCCATCACTGGCACATACTCACTCACACAGTCACACACACACACACACACAGACTATATGGGGCAATTTAAAGCAGTCAATTCACCTTGAATCCATGCTTTAAACTATGGGAAGAAGTCTGAGCAATTAATGTTTTAAAACCCCAATTCCAAATTAGTTTTGTATAGCCTATGAATACATATTTTGGCAATAGTGAACGTGCCTTTTCCCAACTTTGATATGTGTTGTTGCAATTAAACATAAAACGAGCTTATATTCTCCAGTTAAATGGTAAAATAGCTCAGTTGCAACTGTGGCAGGAAAGGGGGGAGAATGTGAAAACTCTACCCAGAGTTGGGATTCGAACCTGGCTCTCCAGCGCTGAGAGGTGAACGTGCAAGCCACTAAGCCACTGTACATCCCTGTTTTTGTTTTATCCATCCATTATCTTCTGCTTTATCCTCTACTAGGGTCGCGGAGATTCAGCGGGATTCCCCATGATCATCCAGGGGACAAAGTTTCGGGCACTGGGCATATACACCCAAGGCAGGGCGCCAGTCTATCGCTGGCCAGACACTCACTCACACACATCAACACACTCCATATGGGGTAATTTTTGAAAATTCAATTGATCTTGATCCAGATTTTTGGACTGTGGGAGGAAACCGGAGAACCGGGAGAAAACCCACGCGGACAAGGGGAGAACATGGAAACTCCACCCAGATTGGAAATCGAACAGGGAATCCCTAGTGCTGAGAGGCAAACTTGCTAACCACTAATTCACCATGCTGCCCTGTTTTTGTTTTATTGGGAATATATATTTTTTTAAATCATTGCATTCTGTGTTTATTTAGAATTAACACAGCATTCAAATGACTGTATTTATAACTCAACACAAGACCAGTCTGTACCTAACTCCAGTTGTACAGTACACCAGTTGTATAGTCATCTCTAAACAATTTTAGCACAATGCCAACTCCATAAATCCCTTGGGAAACTGCATTGACAAGAAGTTGCTGAATGGAAGCTGCTGCCAGCCCGGCAAGGATTAAAGAGGGTTATTGGAATTATGCCCCCTTGGGTAATTATCATTGGCCCATGACACGGCTTGTGGGGCAGAGTGTGAGGACATGTACCTTAATTGGATCATGGGAAAATCTCTCTGAGCTTTGCAATAGCATGGTTGCTGGGGTAACTGAGCTCAGGCGAATGTATACAGAGAATTATTAGTATGGTGGCATAGTTGTTATTAGACAGAAATGTTTCTGGAAGGAAATGATTTAGTGAATTATTATTCTCGCTCCATGTCTTGAAAAGGTCAAACACTCGTGAAAGTACAAGGGGAAAGCAATTGGATAATGTTATTGCTGCCTAATGTCTTGTTTTGCAGACTTGCAGATTTAGAAAAGATCCAATTAGCCTACTTCCATCCTATTTAACTTAAAGCCAAAATGCAATAAAGCAACACGTATTAGGTCTCTTCAGGTGACCAGTCTTGTATTTTGTCAGTGATTTTTTCAGGGGAAAATAGTTGGCAAAGCGCTACATTATTTACCAGTCACCCCAAATGAGAATGGCTCAAAGCACTGTGTTCCTGCTTGCAACAAACAATCTAGCAGTTTACAGTACACTGCACACTCTTTAACTACCATAGGCTTACCGTTTTGCTTATTGTGCTTTGCTGACAGCAGACCAGTAGATTAGCATGTTACTGTGCACTCCTCCAGCCTTTTAGGTGCGACGGCCAGTACGAATGGAAAAACACTCATGACGCAGTATCAACCAGCCAGAAATAACATTTGCTAGTTTGCAAATTGGAAACAATGTCTTTTGTTAATATTTCACTTAACCGCAATTAGTACTAAGTAGCTAATTGCTACTATTATGTTACTGCTCTGAGTGGCTTTAGAATTAAAATGGAAATATTTATTATCCAGGATGGCATGGGCAGCATGGTGGCTTAGTGGTTCGCTTTTCACCGCTAAGGACTCCAGGTTCGAATCCCAATCTGGGTGGAGTTTCCATGTTATCCCCATTTCTGTGTGGGTATCCTCCGGGTTCATCGGTTTCCTCCCACAGTGCAAAAACATAGGTTCAAGGTAAATTGAATGCTCCAAATTGCCCACATATATGTGCATTTTTGTGTTTGTCTGTGTGAGTAAGTGTGCACAGCGATGGATTGGCACCCTGTAAATCGCATCGCAATAGAGCAAAAGGAAGTGTGTCCAAACTTTTGACTGGTACTGTATATGACAGCGATTTAAAAGAATATTTAAGATTTTACTAAAGTGAATCAACAGCCCGACACAAAAATGAAAGCAGACAGTAATTTAGAATTAACAGACTTTTACAAATACAGTACAGAATAAATATTTATTTATGCACTTTGTCAGATTACATCAACCCATACATTATCTTCTGCTTAATCCTGTATTAGGGTACTGGGTGTATTTGCCCAGTGCCCGAAACCTGGACGGGCATGGGGAACCTCCCTCCCATAACCCTAGCAGAGGATTATGTGAAATATGGATGGATGTAATTTCACACAGGGCATATATGAGTATTTATTATCCAAATATTGGTATTCTGTACCATATTTGTAAAAGTCTGTTAATTCTAAATTCTTTTTTGTGTTTAGGTGTTCATTCACTTTAGCAAAATCTTAAAGAAGGGGCTGTCATATACAGTACCAGTTGAAAGTTTGGACACTTTTGGCTCTATTTTCTCCACTGCCCATGTAAATTGACTGTAGATTTGCAATTACAGACTATAATACATCAGTTTTCCATTTTTTCTTAGGCCCCTGTTGGTTTTGTTTTTTTTATGGGTCAGGACCATAACAGCACAAGCATACTTTCGGTGGTATGTTGTTTATTGTCAGTTCTGCAGTGACACTGGCGCAGTGAGGTAGTGCAGCAGTGCTGCTGTAGTTTTTTTGCTGTAGTGAGGTAAACACCTCAGTGACACTGCTGGGATAGAAATAATGCACCAATCATTACCTGCTCTGTGGTGGTACTGACCATTAGAGAGCAGAACAAATGGATTAACAAACAAATATATTAAAGTATGTAATTGTAGAACTACAAGTCTATCTTTACAGTAAGTGAAACTGATGAAATGGACAATAAGTGGAGCAAAAAGGAGGTGTGTCAAATTTTGGATGGTACTGTAAGATTAAAAGTCTAAAATAAATGACATGCAGATTTTTTTCCTAACAGCAGCAAATACCAACCTGCAATGCAGTGGACAGCATGAAGAGTACAAATGAAAAAAAGGTAACTGGCACATATCAAGCTTGCTACACAGAGAGCCGGAGTCCAAAGGAAGAATGATAAGCAACATGAAAATCAATAAAGTAATCTCACTTATCATTACAGCTGTAGCCTGTGATAACGCAGTAGAAGCCTAATAGTACAACAGCTAGTAAAGCAATTATGAGTCCTGCAAGAAACTGACAGGCCCTACAGGGAGAGATGATGGCTGTTAAAAAGGATGAAAAGGGCAGAAGTGAGGGCGGACCAATACATACCCCCTACTTCCCCTGCTTAGAGTAATTATCTTTTTTCCATTTCTATAAGACTATAACTTACTACACTACACAGTCCCTTATGTTCTATTATTTTAACACCTAAAACACTAACATTGACCATATTTCCTTAGTGGCTTAGTGGTTCGAGTCCAAATATAAGTGGAGTTTCACCCCATGTATTCTTGGGCTTCCTCTTGGTTCTCAAATTTCATCCCACAGTCCAAAAAAACATGGCTTTAAAGTAAATTAAATGCTCTAAATTGCTCCATATAGTGTGTGTTTGTGTGTGTGTTAGGTTCAAATCCCAAGCTGACCAAACAGCTACTGTCCCGATGCAAGTCGTTAGGTTCCAAATCAAAATTTGACCCAGTCATCAGCTACCAGTCAGAAAACACAGAATGTTCTGATGCTTCTGTCCCTGATTCTAAAGCCCTGTGAGAGCAGGAGTACAAACGTTTGGGAAGAAAAGACAACCCTGCAAGTGTTGATCATCAATGCTTCATTTTTTTTATTATTCACAGCTCGTTTACATAGGTATTTGAATAGACAAAACACAAAACAAGGGCATTCTTCCCACAGTCCGCTAGCCGCATGCCAAATAACCCCACACAGTAAACCAATACAATGAATGTCAACATATAAAGCCGTGCGAAACTTGAGTTTAATCATTTTCCACGGAACAGTAACTAGCAAACATAGGTTTCTCAGCCAGAAGCCATGGTCAGTTAGGCCTAGAAAATGATGTTTCCAGGATCAACAATGATTACACATGATTTAATCCTCATACTCAATACTTTATAATAAATGTTTTAAATGATAAATGATATAAATAAAATGAAATGATTAATATATGATTTATTTTATATAAACATAAACTTTTAAGCATCTTACTAACTAACCTATATGAAATGACTGTAATACACACACACACACACACACACACATATGTATATATATATATATATATATATATATATATATATATATATATATATATATATATATATATATTTTTTTTTTTTTTTATCTTTGTAATATCCCCCACACTGCAAACCTAGTAGACGATAATGAACAAATGCAAACCTTAAATAGTTTAGAGTGATAAATGGAACTTTGTAAGGCTAAGGGAAGACTAAGGGATACATTCAGTTTTTAAAGTATTTAATTGGAAAAACACAAAAAAATCTATATAGACTTTTAGCCTCACGTAAAAGAAAAAATTATTTCCTAAAATCAGATGCACTATCCAGCACATTTCAGCTTTAACAAATCTTCATCATCACAGTTGTGAAGCAAACATGTGCAGGACAGTTGTTCCACAGGACCGGAGTTGAAAACAAATTGGTAAGTGTAACTCAGCGGAAGTGCCCAGGCACCAACTGGTTTTAAAGTAGACTGGTTTTATTGTCCAAAAACACAACTATACATTTAAAAAAACTTGGAAAAATAGAACGTGGATAATCAGGCAGAAGTTCAAAACCGGGATAACCACTCTGTATAATATTTGATGCTTTTATCTGAAGTGACTTACAAGGTGAGCACAGGGTTGGACACAGCAACCTTGGAGTAATTAGGGTTAAGGGCCTTGCTCAAGGATCCACATTGGTCAGTGGACCTGGGATTGTAACCCACAACTTTCAGATTGATAGTCCAGCACACTAACCACTGAGCTACCATGTCCCATCTGTATGTATTCACATGTACAGAACTTCACCCAGAAAGTACAACCAAATGCATGCAATCATCCATCCATTATCTACTGCTTTATCCTATATTAGGGTCGCGGGGGGGTTCGCCATGCCCATCCAGGGGAGAACGTTTCGGGCGCTGGGCAAATACACCCAGGACAGAGCGCCAAACTATCGCTGGGCACACACTCACTCACACAGACAAGCACAGATACACACTCTATATGGGGCAATTTGGAGAAATCAATTGACTTGATCCATGTTTTTGGTGTCACCCTACCGGAGGAAACGCAGGAAGCGTGATGGTTTCAGCAAAACAAATAGTCTTTATTGCCCAAGCAACGTTAACAAAGTCAAATGTCCAAAATGAGCAAACAGAGGGAAGACGTTGGTAGTGACATCACCGGTCTTCGGAAACCCCGGGAGACCCGACGAGGAGACGGTAAGGAATGCGCGAGATGAACACATAGGAAATAGAGTCCGGGATCCTTCACCTGCTCTCAGGTAAACCGTCCTGAAAAACACGGACGGGCAGAACCGGATCGCAGCAGCAAGAGATGAGTACGAGGCGCGAGCCACGTAAACAGACACACCATTAGCGCTAGCACGTAACCAGAACACTCTGCACTGGTGGATCCGGGAGGCCGACCTAAATAGCAGCTCCCACTGATGAGGCGCACCTAGATCTAATAATCTGGAGAGGGAGAACGGTGATTGGTGGGTGTCGCTGAAGGTGTAGCAGTGGGTGTGTGTGCCGGTGAGGTAGGTGGAATAGTGAAAGTAGGTGTGTGCATGACATTTGGACTGTGGGAGGAAACCGGAGAACCCGGAGGAAACCCATGTGGACACAGAGAGAACATGGAAACTCCACCCAAATGGGGATTTGAACCGGGAATCCCTAGCGCTGAGAGGTGAACGTGCTAAACCACCATGCCGCCCCTGCATGCAATCAGTGTAATCTTATTTTAATAAATAGGGATTTAAGGATACAAGTACCAGCCTTTTAGTTTGTTAAAGCCATGTTAAATATATTTATTGTGGCCATCTCTATAATCTCTGTCCATAACTTTGA
Organism: Corydoras maculifer; assembly: GCA_019802435.1. Lineage (NCBI taxonomy): Eukaryota > Metazoa > Chordata > Actinopteri > Siluriformes > Callichthyidae > Corydoras > Corydoras maculifer. The sequence goes on from JAFMOD010000239.1 coordinate 2,365,102, forward strand.
GGTACCCTTTGGAAAAAGTGGATTCTCAATAACAGGTGAATGTTTCATTATTTAATGTACTTTATTATTTAAAATGTAAATATTGTTATGAAGTAGCAACATTGTAGCAATATTCATTCATTCATTCATTATCTCCCGCTTATCCTCTATTAGGGTCGCGGTGGGGTTCCCCATGCCCATCCAGGGGAGAACGTCTCGGGCGCTGGGCAGATACACCCAGGACAGGGCGCCAATCCATCGCTGGGCACACACTCACTCACACAGACACAATCTATAGGGGGCAATTTTGAGAATTCAATTAACTTGATCCATGTTTTTGGACTGCGGGAGGAAACCGGAGAACCCGGAGGAAACCCATGCAGACACGGGGAGAACATGGAAACTCCACCCAGATGGGGATTCGAACCGGGAATCCCTAGCGCTGAGAGGCGAACGTGCTAACCACTAAGCCACCGTGCCGCCCCTGTAGCAATATGTATGTTTGTTAATAGTTAATTGATATCATAACACTTTTCTTATAAACTTTATGATGTAAAGCCCAGGGCCGGTGGCTCAGTGGTTTGCACGTCCACCTCTCAGTGCTGGGGATCCAGGTTCAAATCACAATCTGGGTGGAGTTTACATGTTCTCCCTGTGTTTACATGGGCTCCCATCAGGTTCTCTGATTTCCTCCCAAAGTCCAAAAACATAGATTCAAGGTAAATTTAATGCTTTAAATTGCCCCATATGTGGCGTGTGTGAGAAAGAGTGAATGTGCTTAGCGATTGGCGATTTGTCCTAGGTGTACCTGCCCGAAACGTTCTCTCCTGTATGAGTATTAGGAACATCTTCATGATCCTAGTAGAGAATTAGGAGGAAGATAATGAATGATTGAATTCAAAGCAAAGGTAATAATTTGACATTGTACATAGTTTAATATTTTAAAATAGTTTTTTCAAGGGTTTTAATAGTTTGGTTTCAGACTATTGAATATATCTTTTAATAGTTTTGGTTTCAAATGACAGAAAACATAAAACTTTACTGAATTCATTACTAAAAACTTTTCATTATGCCTCATCAAAGTTAATTCTTCAAAACTAACTTCTCAACATGATGCTCTGGGATTTGGAAGGATCATTTAAAAGTACTTTACTTGTTTTGTCAGGCAAAATAGTGTTTTGATATAGCAGACCCTGGTTGGGAGATTTAAGCAATACTCATCCCAGTCTAGTGCAGCATGAAGAAACTAGATCCAATTAGACCTCTGAGTGTTGAAAGCAGTCAGAACATGTTCACTTCATTTTCTAATTAGCTGTATAATTAACCATAGCATATTAAAAATCTGAACATGTGCAAAGTAATTGCATTCCCATTCGAACAATTATGCTTTTGGATATAGCCTGGTTCCAAATAAATATTTTGGAAAAACCGGAGGTGTATGTGTGAGTGAGTGTGTGCCCAGCGATAGATTGGCGCCCTGTCCTGGGTCTATCTGCCCAGCGCCTGAGACGTTCTCCCCTGGATGGACATGGGGAACCCCACCGCGACCCTAATAGAGGATAAAGCGGGAGATAATGAATGAATGAATGAGATATACACTAATAAGATGTTTTTGTATACACATATACATATTAAAAAATATAAGCTTATAAATATAATGTAGATACTGTATAGACATTGCACTATATACATACTTGAGCAGCAATATATAGGATTAGAATATAATGAATGGACATTTTAAAATGGTTGTTAATATATTTTTTAAATGTTAAACAGTCCCATAAGTCCCATTCATTATTTTACTATTTATAGCTTAAAATAACCTAAAGTTTAAGATACGTTCTCTGTTCTCTGTCATTTAATGATTTTTGTGCTTAATCAAAATTAAATTTGCAGTGTGTTTTTTTTTTTTTTTTTTTTTTTTTGTCTCAGTGCAGCTCCATAAATCAAACAGTGCTGGTATGGTAATTGATGCTTTGAGATATAAACTGCGAACAGTAATTGGCCCTTTAGCACAGGAAAGAAGTAAGTAAGTACAGCTAGTATAGTAAATGAAAATCCTCAGGGTCATATGAAGGATGTCTGACATATAGGAATGTCATGCGCACGAGATGTTCTGTGGTACAACAACCTTTGTGATTATTAAATTTTCACTCAAAGGTCACTTTAATATGTACACACCCTTGTTTGTACACTTATTGTCTATTTAATCAGCTTCTTCATGTACAATGGTGTTGTGAACCAGATGTTTGTGATATTTTTTTTATGTTTGCATAAATTTGACCTAAAAAAAACATAAAACAAATGAGAAAAATATTACACTCAGTTACTTATTTGTTGTAGCAAAAATAATCTGTGTTTTCAGTTCCCGCTTTGACCCCAATGTGCAGAAATAACTAGAAATAAATATTTCCAGTAAATGATGATGTAAGGAGTGCCATTACACTCCTTTTTTTTCATTTTGTTCTGTTCTTTGCCTCAGGTCTCCAAAGTTACTTAACTTATTAGCCTCCTTTCTTTACCTTGTTTAAGTTAATTATCTACGTTGCATTATTGGTTTTCAGTTTGTCATCATGTGACCTGGTTTCATTATTTATGCCATTCAGTTTACCGGTACACTTACATCATTGATGGTAATGGGTTGCCCAGATCCATGCTCTGTTTTTTTGCTCATGGTTCTTTAATAAAGTACACTTACCCTGGTGGATTTCATTCAACATACTGCGGCACGATCTTATGCATGTTCAGCAGCACAGCATGACAGTTGATTTGTCCTGCATATAGGCTTGGAGAGCCCATTCCTCTGTACAAAACAACTTGTACTCTATTATGTTGTTGGGTTCCCTTCCATAAATTGCAAAAGCATAATCTGCTTTTCCAATGTGAAAAAAGCCATAAAATAAACATATAGAAATAAGTGTACAGTAGAGCTTAAAAGTTTTTTTTTTAAATATATTTCTGGATAAATTTTATTTCTTGTGTGGGTAGAAAAAGTACCCTTAAGCAATAAATGAATGAATAAATCACAGGAAGGAGGTGTTATTAGACCCAATGCATAGCAGAGTACCGTTACACCTTTTTCCCGTGATTTAGTCACAGTAATGCGCAACCTTGAGTACCTTACTGCTTTTATTAAAAAAGGTTACAGACACACTATAGTAAAAAATAAAACAAGGTTTTATTCATAAATGCGTTTATTGAAAGCAAAATCATTAATAAGCTGGTCTTCCACAAAGTAATCTAGTCCGTTTTTTTAAAGCTGGTCTTCCATGATGTAATCTATTCCTTTTTTTAAAGTGATTCTGGTTTCTATATCACTCAAATAGTGGCCAAATTACATAACGCAGTTTATAAAAAACATTGGGGAAAATACTGTATTGTATATCATGCATTGATATGAATGTAAAGCGGTTAGAGGTGTGTATTATTGTCAATAATGTCATGACTTGACAAACGGCTGAGCCAATCAGATATAAGTACTAGAATTACCGATTTTTTAAATTAAAAGGATCATGCACCTGCTAAAGGTGCTTTATATGCTGGAAATGCTGGAGCAGGATATGAAGCAGGGTGGTGGCAGATATCAACCAGCAGGCGTATTTAAACATTTCAGATGCAGTCTGTTAATAAAACCCATTTCTTTGCTTGATAAAACCGTATATGCCATTAAATTCTTATTGTATTCTTATAAAAATCCCAGGGGGGGGAAAGGGGGGTGCACCGCCCTCCTCGAGCCCACTGGCTATGCAGTTCGGTGGGCGCCCTCTGCGGACAAGGTGAGGGAAGCGCCCTCTGGCAGTGCAGTTCGGTGGACGCCCTCTGCGGATGAGGCGTGGGATGTGCTCTCTGGCTGCGTGGTCCGGCGGGCGCCCTCGGCTGATCAGGAGGGAACCACGCCCGCTGGCTGCGTGGTCCGGCAGGCGCCCTCGGCGGATCAGAAGGGAACCACACCCTCTGGCTGCGTGGTCCGGCGGACGCCCTCGGCGGGTGCGGAGTGGGCCACGCCCTCTAGTTGCGTGGCGAGGTGGGCGCCACTGGTGCACTGACTGGGCGGCGTGCGGCCCCTGGACCTC
>JAFMOD010000239.1:2369273-2380327 GCA_019802435.1 Corydoras maculifer
GCCCCTGGACAACGGACTGGGCGGCGAGCGGCCCCTGCACAACGGACTGGGCGGCGAGCGGCCCCTGGACCTCGGGCTGGGCGGCTTGCGGCCTCTGGACCTTGGGCTGGGCGGCTTGCGGCCCCTGGATCTCGGGCTGGGCGGCGAGTGGCCCCTGGACAACGGACTGGGCGGCGAGCGGCCCCTGGACAACGGACTGGGCGGCGAGCGGCCCCTGGACAACGGACTGGGCGGCGAGCGGCTCCTGGACCTTGGGCTGGGCGGCTTGCGGCCCCTGGATCTCGGGCTGGGCGGCGAGCGGCCCCTGGACAACGGACTGGCCGGCAAGTGGCCCCTGGACAACGGACTGAGCGGCATGCGCTGGGTGAAACTCGGCGGGCACGCACGCTGGGTGGACCTCGGCGGGCACGCACGCCGGGTGGACCTCGGCGGGCACGCACGCCGGGTGGACCTCGGCGGGCACGCACGCTGGGTGGACCTTCACCTCGGGATCGCCATCCTGCACACAGTAGAGGTACACCCCCACCGCTACACCAAGGAACAGGGCAATCGCTGTCTCGGACTGTCCAGAATTCACCCCATTGCCGGCACACTCCTCCACATTAACGGACACTAGCGGTAACTCCGGTACCGCCCCCTCACAGTGCGACCCAGACACAGCGCGATCCGGTGACTGCCCCGCAGCGCACGTGCCGAGCTCAGCGGCCGCCCAACGTGCGCACCGCGTCTTGGCTCCGCGCCGGCGGCGCACAACGCGTCTAGATCCCACGACGGGGGGCTTTACAAACTGGACTGGGCTATCAGTCCAGAACTCCTTAAAGTTCAGGAGGGTACATATGGGCAAAATATGCCCATACAGGTATGACTCGCCCGCCTCATCATCGGACACCTCTACCAGATCGAGGCCATCCTCAGCGCGGAGCGCTTCATACCCGTACCTCCACATAAACTCATCATCAGAGTCGTAATACTCCGAAATCACAATGTCGGAGCCGTCCTTACGGCTCCGGGACGGCGGGCTGCGCATAGCGCTCGCGGTCACGACGCAGGGCGCCGCGAGTACGAGGCTATACGGCCCCCGCAAAGAAAACAACACAACCAATCAACAGAAAGAGATAATTAAAAAAACTAAATGCCTTTAATGAAAGTAAATTAACAAACATAGAACAGGTGCCCTAGGCACCTGTTACACATAGTATTGTAACACACATTTACAAACAACCACAATGTTTATGTGACGGTAGTTCTGAGAGTCAACCACCAACCAAATAATCCCTGTTCTTTGGCAGTTGATGTAACTGGGGTAACTAATGCTCCCCCTTGCGTCAGTAAATTATTTAGGTCTTACACTATCTTTGCAACTACACCTTTTGCTTTAGCCTTGTAACCTGTTCCAAACTCGTGTTCTTGAGCAGCTTTTGAAGGGCTTGCATGTCCAAGCATAAAAAGTGTCCAAGTATAAAAAGTGCTTTAAAAAATAGCAGATAGTCTTCGATGAGCTGTAAGAACATGGTGAAAGTTTAGTCTGCAGATCTGCAACAATACTATTCTTTAATTCTATTCTTCATTCCAGGTCGTGTCAGCTGTTAAGACCTTGTTCTTCCAGTCCAAGGTACAGTATTTCTCAGAATTACACACATTCTTGCATTCATCTAGCACATTCAACACTTTCCTCTATTCACTGTCTCTATTATCTAAACACCTTGCCAGAAAATGACTTTGCAGCCTTTATAAAGATGTGTGCAAGCATATTCTCTATAATTCATCTCTACTGAGTATATGTATATGACTTGTGACGTACAAGACATACCAAACTTTTGCAGAACATTATATATATATATACAATTTTTATTTTTTTATTTTTTTATTATTATTAGTGTTATTATTATTATTTTTAAATAGGGCAGCACAGGTTTTTTTTCTGGGTTCTCTCCGATTTAATACCATACTATCACTACAGAGTGATATTATAGTAACTATTAGCTTAAAAGAAAACAAACACAATGTCCCAATATTTACTTTTAAATATTATAAAAAGCAAAATATGTACTTAAGCTATAATGTGTAAAAAACACAATTAAGATTACAATTGAGGATTTGCAAAGACCATGCAAACCAAACCATTTTTTATGTTTGTCTACTGTCAACATGTTAAGTCTTAGCATTTAATCAAACAGTGGGTGTCAATTAGTTATAAATTACTATAGCAGAAGAAATTACTCAAGGAAGCTTTCACAGTTAGTACATTTATTATTATATGCACATAAATATTAATAACATTTAATAATTCACACATGTTATTTATGTATGGGAAATATTTAAGGGACATTAGTTGATTACTTGGAAATAGTTTGGAAATAGTTTGAAAATAGGCTCGTGGTTGAGATATAGGCTGGCGACCTAAAAGTCCCCGGTTCGATTCCCAGTCCCGCCAAGAACTATGATTGAAGTGCCTTTGGACAAGGCACCTAATCCCAATTTTGCCCCAGGCACCATAACAAGTGTGTATGTCACAGCACGGATGTGAATATGAAAGACAAATTTGTCTGTGTATAAAGCCAGTAGGCAAAACAGATCACTTTAGAACCTTTAATGTAACAATTTTTGTTTACACATCTCCTTGAACAATGGTATTGAATTCTTTAAAATGCATAATTTGCGGCAAAGTAAATTTTAAAATAAATAAATAAATCTCATGGAGAGAAAGGGAAAGAAAAGTAGAGAGAAAAAGCTCTCATCAGGATCCCTAATGGGCAAGCCGAAGGCAACAAAAGAAAAGTGATATGTCTGTGATGTAATAATAATGAAACTTTCAAAAGTAACAAGCTTAAAAATAAGGGCTCCATTCTCCTGTGGGTGACATCAGATAAGAGCTTTTTATGCTAAGATAGATAGTAGTATTGCCATGATTACCAAAATGAATAAAAAGTAAACAACCTATCATGTAATTATTAAGTTTGTGTGCAGTATTCTACAGTGTGATGTAAAATTTATCACATATTGTACGTTTCTTTCTTTTTTTAGAGTTGTTTCCATCTAGAATTCTTCTCCTGTTGAGGCAAATGCAAAAAGTAAGTGATTATTTATTATCATACTATTTTGTTTTCTGTTATTCCCTCGTCTATATCGGTTCCTTTTTGTCTTACATTTAGTCATTTAGCAAAATCTTTTATCCAAAGGAACTTAAAAATGAGAATACCACAAGCCATTAGTTATGGAGAAAACCAGCTACACTGTAAAATTATCAAACCTGATCGTTATCTGATCCTGCACCCCTCCCCCTTCTTTTTTTTCTACAACAGGTGTTTGTTAAAAAGATGCGTCTTCAGTAGTTTCTTTAAAAATGCCTAGTGACAGAGTTTTGCAGTGGAGAACGGCACGGAGTTTAAATTAGCTCCTCGGTGAGGCGGAAGGCGACAATCATCACTAGAGCGAAGTGAACGACTCGGAGTGTATTTTGAAAAGATAGAGTGAAGGTAAGAGTAGATAGATCCAGAAATGGTCCTGTAGGCCAGAGTCAGTGACGTGTACTGAATGCGAGAAGCTTCTGTTTTCCTCTTCACATCGAAGTATATTTGTCTTTTGTTTTACTTTTAGTTGGTTTTTGGTGCATTCTTCATTATTGTGTCCCATATACACCTGTTTTTTTATTTTGATTTTGTGTAGTATTTGAGCATTTTTTTGTGTTTTGGCTCATGTTTAATTCTCATGTGTTTTTAATTAGTTTTATTAATTACTTAATAGATACGATTTATCTACCTGAACCTCTTTGTAAGAACCTCTTGCAAGTTGCCTTCATAAATATTTCATGGATTTTAAGTACTTATTTGCCTCCAAGCGCTTCTTACTCTTTAGGTCGAGCCTTGATGAGTTTTTAGTGTTTGTATTTGGTATTTCGCTTGTGGCTTTTGCCCAAGGTCAGCCGTGTGTTTATGTCATATGGAGCAACAGTGCTGAGCAAGATTCTTGGCTACAGGGATGTGCTGGTGCTTTTCTGTCATGGGTTCGAAAGTCTATCATTCATAAAATCAGTTACAAAATTGCAGACCAGATATTTCCTCCCATGGGCAGTGAAATAAAATAACTATTTTGACATGGCATTGGCAAATCTTGAAGGTTGTTGTTTAAGTGCGAAGAAACACTGCTTTAAAAACCCTTGCCAAACACTGTGACCCTGCACTGGTTAGGGATAGTTTGGGGAGAACTGGGACAGTTGTTGCTGCATGGGCTTTTTAAATGAAGCTACTTATAATTTTAAGCTGACTCAAGACTTAAAGGGGTTTGTTCTTGCTACCCTACCAATATGCCCCTCAGGGTCGCAGCCTGTCTGAGACCACCAAGTTCTGAATTATTAACTAGATCCATGTCTGAGGAGTGAGAGTAAGGAATCTGTACTCCATTTGCCAACAACTTACTTTAACTGATTTTTTTAAAACGTTTGTTATGTAACTGAGAATTGTTAATGCATAAAAAACAGTTTCCGGTAACACTTTACCTAAATCCACTATTCATAACACATAATAAGTGCATTTATAAAGCTTTATATGGTATTCATAATGCTTTATAATACTCATCATAAGCATTTTTTAATGTCCATAGATAACCACACTTATAATGTCATAAGGAAAATTATATATTTTAACTTTTCCTCAATTTATTATAAAAACCAGCAATATAAAGCCTCATACCACGCTTGTGTTTAATAAACTATTTTCCTGAAAATTACTTTATAAGTGCTTATAAATATTTATAAAAAATTAGAAACTCTCTTTGAAAACATCTTTGAAAAAAGCTGCACACACAGTAGTACATAAAGATTTATAAAGCTTATAAATGCTCTTTATAAATTTTAAGTGACATGTAATCGTCTTGTTTTAAGTAAAATGTCTAAACATTCAAAGAATCAAAACTAAAAAATAAATAACTTTATATTATAATGCATTATGTCACTTTGTGTTATAAAGCCTTATGTGAAATTGTTACAACAATTAATGACTATGATCATGAAGATCTATTTACATTAACAAATGCTTGTGACAAATGATATAAGCATTATGAATATTTTTTTAAAGCTTAATAAATGCGCTTATAGTACTTTATGAACTATTGATTCTTTGAACGTGTTACCCAGTTTCCCTATGCCAGATTGCAAATCATTACCTCGGACAATCACTGTTACAAATGCAAATAACAATAGCAAACAAAAATATGTGACCCATCTCTCTCTCTCTTTCTCTCTCTTTATATATATATATATATATATATATATATATATATATATATATATATATATATATATATATATATATATATATATATATATATATATATATATATATATATATATATATATATATATATATACCCCCCCCCCCCCCCCCCCCCCCCCCCCCCCCCCCCCCCCCCCCCCCCCCCCCCCCCCCCCCCCCCCCCCCCCCCCCCCCCCCCCCCCCCCCCCCCCCCCCATGCAAACGAGTTTCGGTCGAACTCGGCACTATACGGGGTTCCAGAGTTACATTCCTAGAAAGATGCCTAGAAAGAAACGTTTATTTATATTCGTGTTTTTTATTTATCTGTGGATCTGTCAAACAGCCATAGTGTCGGAGAGCGCATGTCCCAGTGTAAACGCTATCGTTGTAATAGCGCGTCATGTCTGTTTATTGTCAGATTATGATTCACATGATATCTCGTACGCACGACTTACTAAGTGGTGTGCAGCAGTTAATAAGTGGTGTGCATGACATAAGATTTGACATAAAAAATTTTTTAATGTTCCTCTCGAAATTTTTTTTTGCTTATGTCCCTTTTGGGGCTCCGTAAGTTCTGACATATTCAGGGTGTTTTTTTTCTCCACAATGTTTTTCGGAATTGACTATTGTGCATTGACATGTCATTCTTGAGCGATGACATGCCATTCTATCTATTAGGCATCAATCTGTCGCTGCGCACACTCAATCACACAGACACAAATACAAACACACTCTACATGAGGCAAATTGGAGAATTTAATTGACATTGATCCATGTTTTTGGACTGTGGGAGGAAATCGGAGAACCCGGAGGAAACCCAGGGAGAATATGGACCACCCAGATTGGGATTCGAACCAGGAATCCCTAGTGCTGAGAGGTGATCGTGCTAACTAAGCCACCATGCCGCCCTCATTTGTAAATCACTTTGGATAAAAGTATATGCAAAATGACCTCAGGTAATGAAGGGGTGGGCAGCTCATCTGTTCATTCTGCTAAATGAGCATAAGGCAGGATAACATGACCTATCTATATTTGTATCCATTTTTGTTCTGCTCTGTTTACCTGAGGTTTACAGATGCTGTAGCGCAGTGCAACATAAGTTAGAGCACAAAAATATTTGCTTACCCAAGAATTATGGGATTACCTAAAGTGAAGTATGAATATTATATCTTTACATACAATGGAGCCAGCTATTTTGTTCTTGAGGATGGTGATGATGATGATGATGATGATGATGATGATGATGATGATACCTTTATTAGTCCAGCAATAGGGAAATTCAAAAAAGTGAAAAAGATCAGATGTAATACATTGGAAAAGGAAAAGACAGATGATAAACAAGCAAAATATAGTAATAAAATAAAACACCCCAATATCGTGTTAAATTACTTTATCCCATATTAATTATGCTTGTGAAGTATACATTTGGTAGAAAATTGGCAATTTATTCATAGAAAACTAAAATCATTAATTACCACTAATTAGTTAATTAATTGGTATTTTTTTATTTGATTCATGTGTTGTCATCGACAATGAACAATTTTGCAAAGTTTATATAATGGATAACGGGAAGTGGGTGAAATAGCATTTGCAAACTTTTTACCAGACACACAGACAAATAGATGAAGCTAATATAATGGTATATATATAATATTATATATATAATATTTATTATTATTATTAATAATAATAATAATAATAATAATAATAATAATAATAATAATAATAATAATAGTAAAAAAACAGCCTCAGACAATGCTCCTAAAAGACACAGTTAGGACAACATAGACACAGACGTGGTCATGGCTTTTAGATGACAATGTAAATAACCTCACAAATATGTATGTAGTGTGTATGTGCTTTTCTGTTTTTTATATATATTTATATTTTCATTATTATTATTACTTTTTCTTATTCATCCAGGGTGGACGGCAAAGTAAGAATTACATTGTGCAGGGAAACTGTGCATATGACAATAAAGCTTTGAATCCTTGACTCCTAGACCGGCTGCCACTAAATGCAGTGATCAGGCCAATCTTTTATAAATAAAATAAAATAAAACAAACCTTACAATGGCTTCCAGTATGACACTATTTACAGTTTAAAAGGCTTTTGGTTTTTAAATCCCTCAAAATTTTTACAAAATTGTTATATGTGCTTTTTTAAATTTGATTTACTTTCTTTATTTGTAAAGTGTCCTTGTGTGTCCTGAAAGGCACTTAAAAATAAAATGTGGGGTTCCTTCCACGGTCCAAAAAGCATGGATTTAAGGTAAATTGAATGCTCTAAAATGCCCCATGTAGAGTGTGCTTATGTGTGTATCTGCATGAGTGAGTGTAGCAAGCGATGGATTGCCCAGCACCCGAAATGTTCTCCCCTGGATAGGCTTGAGGAAGCCCACCATGACACTAGTAGAAGATTAAGTGGAAGACATAGAATTAATATTTAATTTAATTTTATTATTTTTTAAAAAACGTTTAAAGATTAAGTGCAATTGTCGGTAATCCTAGGTTCATCAGTCTTAACTCGGTTTGTCAATTTTTTCATGCCTCACTCCTGTTATTGAACTCAGCAGTGGTTCATGAAATCAGCACAAATCGACCTGTTCTGTCATAGACCATCTAAGTTCAAATTTAAAACTTTTATAGTAAGAACACTCCCAGCATCAAAACAAGATGCCTTAGAATTTTGAGCACAGCATATTTAAGAGGTGAGTTTATTAACTTCAGTCTGGTTCACTTGTGCGTCAAAGGTTGGTTGGTGCAAAATCTGGCGCAACATATCAGACTGATGTTCGGCAAATTAAACAGAAGTGTTACTGAAACAGAATTAAGTACATGTTGTCCTTACTGTATGTGTAGTTGGATTTCAAATCTTCAAATATAACTTAACATCTTATATTCGCTTGTTTTTTTCCCCCGATTACACTCATTTAAACTAAATAGCTGTATTAAATCTTTTTAATTTTCTTTTGGGATTCTGCCCACTGAATTGTTATTAAATTTAATGTGTAAATTTTTTAATTAACATTGTTATTCATTTAAACAATGTTTAAACAATTAATTTGATAAAAATTAAAACAATGTCACAGGTTCTGTTAAATCTATATAATCTGTGTTTTGTATGGTATATTCATTCATTATCTTTCGCTTTATTCTCTACCAGAGTTGCAGGGTGATTCCCCATGCCCATCCAGGCGAGAACTTTACACCCAGGACAGGGCACCAATCTATCACTGGGCACACTCATTGACAAAAAGGCACACTATATAGGACAATTCAGAGAATTCAGTTTCCTTTGAATCCATGTTTTTAGACTGTAGAAGGAAACCAGAGAATCCCATGTGGACACAGGGAGAACATAGAAACACCCAGGTTGGGATTTGAACCTGAATCCCCAGCACTGAGCGGCAAACGTGCTAACCACTAAGCCACCGTGCCGCCTTGTATAGTTTATTAAGTAAATTTGTTTTACCTGATTTAGAAATTGACAGCCATAACAGAGCATCTATTTTTAGTAACTGATATGTAACATGTAACATATTTCGAAATGTTTAATCACGTCTGTGCTTTTTTGTATTTTGTACATATACATTATTTAAACTCATCTCATCTCATTATGTTCCAATCACTCAATCACTCAGAGACACACAAACTACACAATTCAATTTAGATATGGCAATTTGGAGCAGCGAATTCACCTTGAATGTTTTTGGACTGTGGGAGGAAACCAGACCACCACTTATACATTATATATGCAACTATTAAAACTTTTTTCTATAAAATGAGTTAATCTGAGGTTACAATCCCTGAAAGATGTATATCATATTTTCTTGTACTGTCTTTTATAATAATGTAATTATTGCCCCTAAACCTTTTTGTCAGATACAGAAAACAATAAGCAAATAATGTTTTTTTTCTATTGTACTAAATTTACAGGGCATATTGCAGATAAACCACAGCCCAGGAATGTGGTGAGGCAGGAGACAGGTCTTAAGCTTGCTCATCATCTCATAATGATGTATTTTACCAGTGTGTATATAAATAAAATGATTTCTCTGAATTAATTTTCTCTATCATACCATCTGGTTCTTATATAACAGTGAATATCCTCAGTCGGCACATAATTTTGCTGCCTTTGCTGTTTTATGAGACTTTTTGATATGTTTTTACATAACATTTTTACACCGCTGAATAAAAACATTGCGCATCCTGAAATGTTTCATAAAACACAGATTTTCTCTCTTTCTCTGTTTTTGTTTGCTTCTGCTTAATAGCTTTTTGTTTTAGAAACAGAAGTTACATTTTCATTTAGTCATTTAACAGAAACTTTTATCCAAAGCGATATACAAGTATTCCAACTTGATAGTTGGGGTCAGGAAATACAGTTCACCAGGCACCCCTGAAGCAATGAGGGTTATAGGTTAAGCTTAAGGACCTACAATGGTAACTGCAGGGGATTGGAATTTGAACCCACAACCTTTAGATTGAAAGCCCCACACCCTAACCACTGAGCTACCACATCCGTTCCCAGAGTGGTTGTCACAGTGGTGTAGTGGTTAGCATGTTCGCCTCTGGGGATCCAGGTTTAAATCCCAATTGCAGCTTTCATGTTCTTCCTGTGTCCATGTAGATTTTCCCTGGGTTCTCTGGTTTTCACCCACAACCCCAAAACATTGATTCAATGTAAATTGGCTGCTCTAAATTGTCCCATATAGAGTTTGCTTGTCTGTGTGAGTGAGTGTGTGCCCAGCGATCGATTGGCGCCCTGTCCTGGGCGTATCCGCCCAGTGCCCAAAATGTTCTCCGCTGGATGGGCATGAGGAACCCCCCACCCCACACATACACTAGTAGACGATTAAGGATTCAAGTAAACTTGATTATCATTTGTATTGCATGTGATACATGAGACAGAAAATGAAATTATGGCTCACGGATGCCGTTTTACCTTATTCTATTAAAGTTAGAAATTTTCAAAAAGAAAATAAGATATAAATACAATATATCCATCCATCTTCTTCCGCTTTATCCTGTACTAGGGTCGTTTTAGGGGCAATTTGGAGATTTGAATTGACCTTGATCCATGTTTTTGGACTGTGGGAGGAAAACAGAGAACCCGGAGGTAACCCATGCGGACATGGGGAGAACATGGAAACTCCACCCAGATTGGGATTTGAACTGGGAATCCATAGCACTGAGAGGCGAACGTACTAACCACTAAGCCACCATGCTGCCTTAAATATTAAAGAAAATATGCACCTAAAAATACAATATATAATATAAATATAGCAGCATATGAAATGTGAAACTATGTAGAAACTATGTATAATGAATGTGAGCAGTAGCAATATATGTTATGTATATTGTATCTTGTAAATGCGGTAGATGATATGAATTATTTTGCTGATGAATGATAAGGTGTCCAGTTAGGAAAAATGTGAAATGTACACCACAACACTAAGCAGAAGATAATGAATGAATAAATTAAGAAAATAAATTGCCCCATGGGTGGCATGTTGGCTTAGTGGTTAGCACGTTCGCCTCTAAGCACTAGGGATTCCCGGTTCGAATCAAGTTCAAGTTCAAGTTATTTATTTATATAGCGCTTTTTACAACAGTACATTGTCACAAAGCAGCTTTACAGAATGAAAAGCCTTTAAACCCCCAAAGAGCAAGCCGAAGCGACAGTGGCAAGAAAAAACTCCCTTTTATGTTGTTATTCAAGGAAGAAACCTTGGGAGGACCAAGACTCAGTGGGGGACTCATCCTCCTTGAGCGGCCAGGCAGCAACAACAATGTAGGACAG
>JAFMOD010000239.1:2381604-2414034 GCA_019802435.1 Corydoras maculifer
TCTAGTGGGTTTTCAAAGTGAACATTGAAGTCACCGACTATTAAGGCCTTGTCTGATGAGATTACTATATTAGAGAGAAATTCACCAAATTCTTTAATAAACTCTGTATATGGGCCGGGAGGGCGGTATACGGTAATAAGTTGCATTAGATTGGATTTATTCTTCAATGCAGATGAGCTGCTTATGTTGAGCACAAGAACTTCGAAGGATTTTGACTCATCCAGGTTGAATACCAACCTGGGTGGAGTTTCCATGTTCTCCCCGTGTCCGCATGGGTTTCCTCCCACAGTCCAAAAACATGGATCAAGTCAAATGAGTTCTCCAATTGTGTGTGAGTGTGTGCCCAGCGATAGATTGGCGCCCTGTCCTGGGTGTATCTGCCCAGCGCCCGAAACGTTCTCCCCTGGATGGGCATGAAGAACCCCCCCGCGACCCTAATATGGGATAAAGCGGAAGATAATAAATGAATGAAAAATTGTGTATGTGTAAGTGTGTGTGTGCCCAGCAAAGGATTGGTGCCCCATCCTAGGTGTATCAGCCCAATGCCTGAAACATTCTGGCCTGGGTGGGCAAGGGGAAGCCCCTCCCGCATCCCTGGTCCCTACTATAGGATTAAGTGAAATATAATGTGATTAAGCTAATAGAGTAAACAGTACAGTGAATATTCACAAAAAACTAGATAAATCCTTTATTGTTATAGCACATTGTACCTTTACACATGACAAACAAATTTGAGTAATTTAAGTCAGAACAAAAGACATACAACAGACCATTTAGCTACTGACTTCCAAATTTCCAACTACCCCATCCCCTGACACAGCAATTTCCCTGCTTTCAACACACCTGATCTAAGTAATTAGTTATATAAAAAGCCCATTATTAATAAACAACTGCGGAACACAATATATAATTTTTCATTTTTGTCTTAATAGCGAACATTTTTCATACCATTTCCTTAAAAAGCTCAACAACCGCAATGTATTCTTATTGCAATGGATAAATAAGTGGTTTAAAAACCTCATACTACCTCATAGCTAAAAAAAAATATGTTTTATTGATTCTGGTTGATTTAAATATGATGTAATAATGTAATGAAAATAAAAAGTAGAGGGGTAACACGATGGCTTATTGGGTAGCACGTCCACTTTTCAGCGATGGGGATCCAGGTTTAAATCCTGATTTGATTGGAGTTCTTCCACAGGTCAAAAACATTTTCTGAAGGTGAATTGGCTGCTATGGCACGGTGGCTTAGTGGTTAGCACGTTCGCCTCTCAGCGCTAGGGATTCCCGGTTCGAATCCCCATCTGGGTGGAGTTTCCATGTTCTCCCCGTGTCTGCGTGGGTTTCCTCCGGGTTCTCCGGTTTCTTCCCACAGTCCAAAAACATGGATCAAGTTAATTGAATTCTCAAAATTGCCCCGTATAGAGTGTGTCTGTGTGAGTGAGTGTGTGCCCAGCGATGGATTGGCGCCCTGTCCTGGGTCTATCTGCCCAGCGCCCGAGTCGTTCTCCTCTGGATGGGCATGGGGAACCCCACCACGACCCTAATAGAGGATAAGCGGGAGATAATGAATGAATGAATGAATTGGCTGCTCCAAAGTGCCCCATCCAAATTCTCTAACTTCCATATGTGATGTGTCTGTTTTTATGAATGTGTGTGTCCAGCGATAGATTGGTGCCCTGTCCTGGGTGCATCTTCCAAGGGCCAGAAATGTTCTAACCCTAGTAGAGGATTAAGTGGAGAATAATGAGATGAGATTAAATAAAAAAAATTAAAAAAAATTTATATATGTATATATATATATATATATATATATATATATATATATATATATATATATATATATATATATATATATATATATATATATGTTAAAAACAGTTCAATATTTATGTGCAATTTAATTAATTTCATGTGCAATTTAAGTCATGTGCAATAACTTATGTGCAATATTAATGACATAATGACATCATGTGTGTATATATATATATATATATATATATATATATATATATATATATATATTTATTTATTTTATTTTTTTTTTAACTTTTTATTCTTTTGTTTACACTGTTGTTTGCACCTAAGATTGCTGCTCAAATTTCGTTGCACATGTGCAATGACAATAAAAGGTATCTTATCTTATCTTATCTTATATCACAGAACAGTTTGTACGAAGGCCAGCCCTTTTATTATGTACACACAGATTTTGATAACCTGCGTTCTTAAAGGCAACATAATTAAATTTAATAAATGCAAGGCACAGTAGTCAATTACCAAATGGCCAATGCAAACAGACTTTATTTAAACTGAAGAAAATATAACATGTATTAAAATCTAAATAATACCTGAACATTCTTTAGCTGCACTTTAGTCTGTAGGACCCTTTAGTATGTACTCAGATGAATAAATAAAGTTAATGGACTGAATAGCTGAAAGAGCAACACAAGCCAAAATGTACTTTAATAGCAAGGCACCAGTGGATTTGATATTGCAAAAGCAATGAGCAGTTCAATGACAATTGGAGTGATTAACTTAATCTGCATCACCAGATGGTGAATTCAATAGCTATCATATTCCCTCTCAGGATGCCACTTATGCCTTTAATGAAACAGGAAATGTCGGCAAACCACCATATAGAATGAAATTGGATAATTAATGACCTGTTTGAATACCACAAACCTAAAAGCGCTACTATTTCTGTTGTGCTTCTCACAGTGACCCCTTAAATAAATCAGTTGCATGAGGGAATCATAAAATAACTAAAGGACCTTTTATTATTTAAAAGCTATATATTTGAAATTAAATAGTTACTAACATGGGTGGCACAGTGGCTTTGTGGTTAGCCCGTTCCCTTCTCAGTGCTGGGGATTCCAGGTTCTGCGTTTCCTCCCACAGTCCAAAAACATGGATTCAAGGTCAATTGAATGATCTAAATTGCCCAATATAGTGTGTTTGTGTGTGTGTCTGTGCGAGTGAGTGTGTCCAGCGATGGATTGGCACCCTGTCCTGGGTGTATCTGTCCAGCGCCTGAAACGTTCTCCGCAGGATGGGCATTTTGACCCCACTTAAGCAAAAGATAATTGGTGAATGTAAATGATATTTGTTTGAATATGATAGCTGCAAATATGGATGTGACAAATCTAGTGGCAGGCTGTGCATTTTACACCTAAGCCTTCAGTAATACTCAGTTTGAATCAATCCACTTGTCTATAACTAGTTAATGGCTATAAAAACATTTTATCATGCAGTAATACAGTATACAGAATAAATGTCTTAAATTAAGTAACAAACCAAGTCTGTAATAAAGAGGTGCACTGTAGCTGTAGTATCCTTACCTGAGACACACATAAAAAATCACCAGTAATAACCTCATAATGACCTCATGGGTCACTTGTAGGCTTGTGGCTAAGGAACCAGCCTTGTGACCTGAAGGTCTCTGGTGCGATTCCTGGTCCCACAACATTCTATAGATCAAGTAACTTTGAGCAAGACACCTAACCCCAGGCGCTTTAGTTCTGTAGCAAAGACGTTGTGCTCCAAGGTTCAGGCTTTCCCTGTCGCCTCTTGTCTCTTATCTCTCTTTAGAGACACATAGATATTTAACAATAACAAACCACAGATGAGATCTATTCTCCTGGGTCGATTTATCATCCATAAATAAAAAATTCACAAAACAGTGGAATTAGGAATTAAACAGAATGTGTGATGTGGGGTGAGACATTGGGGCAGACTTTAAGGTAAACCATGAGCTCAGTGTCTATCTGCAAATGCACAGTGGCTTAGTGGTTAGCACTAGCACTAGGGATTCCCGGTTGGGGAACTCTGGGTGGAGTTTCCATGTTCTTCCCGTGTCAGCGAGGGTTTCCTCCGGCTTCTCCGGGTTTCCTCCCACAGTCCAAAAACATGGATCAAGTCAATTGAGTTCTCCAAATTGCCCCATATAGTGTGTGTATGTGTGTGTGTCTGTGTGAGTGTGTGCCCAGCGATAGATTGGCGCCCTGTCCTGGGTGTATCTGTCCAGCGCTCGAAACGCTCTCCCCTGGATGGGCATGGGGACACCCCCCCCCCCTGCGACCCTAATATAGGACAAAGCGGAAGATAATGAATGGATACCATACACATAACATTTACCAGTGTAAAGTTCTACCTTGATGGCCCGATTTTGCTTCCACTTTACTAAGTGTAGCCAGTTTGTTTTCACAAATCATTGGCTGGCATGTTTTATTACACATCCAATATTTTTGGATTTATAGTCCTCAATGTATAAAAAGATGTGCCACTGTCTCCACTTGAGCTTAAATGGGAAACCCCCCACCAAGTCCATTATTTTTTG
This sequence comes from Corydoras maculifer, assembly GCA_019802435.1. NCBI lineage: Eukaryota > Metazoa > Chordata > Actinopteri > Siluriformes > Callichthyidae > Corydoras > Corydoras maculifer. The sequence goes on from JAFMOD010000239.1 coordinate 2,385,941, forward strand.
GGTGCATCAGCAGGCTTTGCTGACACAGTACTTTTGATTTCATGTTGCTAAAGCTGGTAATTGGGAAGACACCTGCGCAATTAGAAAAGATCACAACCCGGATCACCACCTTACCAGCTCCAAAACCCACCGCTGGGTTGCACTTCAGCAACACTCAGCATGCTTATTGTTATCAGATGTTAAAGGAAGTAAGGACTAATTACCACCTTTACACTAAATATAGCCCATGATGAACAAGTGAGAATATTAGCACATTTACATTAAGCAAATACACTTCACCTTCTCCTCACATTGTTTATCTTCCTGCCTTGCCTTTAAATGGAAAGTTATGCACAGAATTAAACACCACATGCAAAACAATCAACAAAACACAACGTAGCTATGTAACTATAGCATATTATTAACCAACTCAACCTTAAATTTACATATCTGACCAAGCCCCCCGCATCCACTGCCACTGCCACCTATCGCCTATGGGGCACATATAGGCTTGTGGTTAAGGAACCAGCCTTGCCGTTCGATTCCCGGTACACATGGTGTTAAGGCTGAAGTGCCCATGGGTAAATCAACTAACCCCAACTGCTCCCCAGGCACAGTATACAAGGGTGTCCACTGCTCCAGGCACATTCACTGCACAGATCAGTTTAATGTAAAGGACAAATTTCTCTGTGTCTAAGCACAGTAGGCAAAAATAGATTACTAATGTGGCTAAAAAAAGTTGAATAAAGCCAAAAATAACGCATTTTTTTAACACTTTAGAAAATGATTTTCTCTGGCAAGATGTCTTTATTTAGTTTTTTTCTGCAATCAAAAGTCGGTTTTCTAAGTCTAAATACTATGTTTTGTTGTTTTTGGTAAATATTTGTTAAAAATTTGCTCTTTTTTGATAATTAATGTACAAAAAACAACACAGCATGGCCCCTAAACTAGCTATTTTTTGTTGACTACTGTCAAAAAAAGTCTCTAGTCATTGGATTGGATATATATTACGAAAGTGGAAGGAGCAGACAAGTTTTCAGGCGAGGCACTGAAGGCATGCACTGAATAATTAGGTGTTTACTAATATCTTTAACCTGTCTTTAACCAAAAACCAAGCAGCTTAAATCATTATTGCCTAGGTGCTCTGACACCTATTATTATAAAGTGTTTTGAGAGGCTGGTTCTAACACACATTAGAGCCATTGATCTGGACAGTCACCAGCATCATCCACACTAACTTTTAACACAGGAGCACCACAGGGCTGTGTCCTCAGCCCACCCTTATTCACACTCTTCACACATGACTGCACATCCACTCTACTAACACTATGGTGAAGTTTGTTGATGACACCGCTGTAGTGGGACTAATATCAGAAAATGATGAGTCACACTACAGAGAGGAGTATTCAACATAAAGTTGAGTGGTGCAGAAATAATAATCTGATCTTTAACAACATCAAAACAAAGGAGATCACTGTGAAGGACTGCTGGGACTGAAATTTATGACGTAAATATTGTTAACAAGTTACCTCTCAGTGACCTGTCAATGCAGTTTTTGTTATTTTATTCCAAGGCTTTAAGAACAAAAACTGTTCAGTTCGAAAATCCTTAGTGGTTAGCATATTCGCCTCTAAGCGTTAGGGATTGCTGGTTCAAATCCCAATCTGGGTGGAGTTTTCATGTTCTCTCTGTGTCTGCGTGGGTTTCCTCCGGGTTCTTTGGTTTCCTTCCACAGTCCAAAAACATGGATCAAGGTCAAATGAATTCTCCAAATGACCCCATATAGAGTGTGTGTGTATATGTATGAGTATTTGCCCAGCGATAGATTGGCACCCTGTCCTGGGTGTATCTGCCCAGCACCCGAAACATTCTCCCCTGGATGGGCATGGAGAACCCCCTGCGACCCTAGTAGAAGATAAAGCAGAAGATAATGGATGGGTGGATATTTGTCATCCTGCCAGGCTCATTAAAATAGAAACTTGATTAAATGTATATATAATAATTAGTGAATTTGTTGGGATTTTAATAAAGTTGATATACAAGATCAATTATTTTTCAGACTGAAAGGGTAAAGGATAAAAATAAAATTTGACAATAAATTTTAAAATTTAATACATTTTAATCAAAATGAGAAAGCAAAATATTCAAACGTGACATGCAGTTTGTTACCACTGCTTCCTCTTTTTTTTAGCTGTTGACTTGAAAAGGGAGTCAAACGCAAAGAATTTACATCACTGTGTTCTGATCTTTGCATTTCCACCAAACCAGGCTTGCCCCAAAGCAACTGTAGTTCTGTCATATTCCCACTTCAAAGGCTCTTGATGATCAATAGCACAGTTTGAAAATTTCTTTCCTTCTCTACAAGACCTTACAAAAACATTACATGACCCATTTTAGAAAGATGTCCACTGCACTGTCTCAAAATCACTCACACAATCATAAGTTGTAGTTCAGATCAAAACAGGAACAAAAATGATAATTGGAATGAAATGCATCCACTGTTTACATAAAAATTCCAAATTGAAATTACCAGTGAAATAAAAATGAAAGGAATATGATAGTTTATATATGACAACAATGATATGATGTATTAGTCTTGAATGTTGTCACAGGTCTGACAGTATATCGGAAAGCATAAAGTCTATGAACTTACTAAAACTTTATTTGAATTAAATGCATTAACTGAGAAAAGCCATCGGTTTATAAAACCGATAACTAAATAAGTCACCTGAATAGGCTTAAGTAAAGGTATGGTAAGGGTCATAATTATTGTCTAATTATTATATAGTCCAATATGTAAGAAAAAGTAAGTAGTGTAATTCTATTGCAGGAAGCAGGTGTGACACGTGGCATGGCCAGATAATAACTGTTGTGCCGCCTAATGGGACCTGTACCTCAGAACCCTTAGTATGCCTCAGGAGTAGTCCAACGACCCTATTCCTGTAGTCGGATTATGCCAGAACTATTGGATAAGCTCAGGATCCAAGATGCTCCACTCTAAAAACCCAGAAATTCTTATAGTCAATTTCAGTGAACTAGGTATTGGGTCGAGTGCTAGACCTGTAGGGAGTCCTGCAAGTACCGTAACATGTGTGCCAGAGCCTCTGAAATTAACTGAGTGGAAGGAAGCTAGTCACTATGCCATTGTGCTGCCCTGGAGGTAAGTATTCTGTAACACAGCAGGAAGACGCAGGCATTTGCAGGACTTAAACGAACTCAGGCTTTATTATGTTTCAGATAGATATAATCTGTTCTTAAATATTCATTTTAAAAGTGAAATCGGCTGCTTTCCTGAGTAGGAAGAGGAAAGTGGTTAACCATTAGCCGATTTCATATATGTGACCTAACTGGTGGCATCATACTCTAGCATCTAGCAAGGCATAAAAATAGACTGTTGTGGGGGGAGGTGAAAGCAATAAACATCATGATGCACCTTGTGCAGGGTGTAAGATAGGGTCCAATGTGTTGAGCACAACCACAATGCTTGGTAAAACAGACAGTATAAACAAATATGAACATTGATCACAAGTGTCATGATGTGCATTTATATTGCATTGTATTCATTGAATGGTATATAACAGAGGAGGATGGATGCTGTCTTTGTCACGCCAGAAAAAGCTGTGCATCAGAGTCTTGATTGCCCCACTGGAGCCCTAGTTTACCAATACCCTTAGTAAACAAAAATATCAGCAGTTATCTAAAAACGGCAGGACTCTGCAGAAGACCTCATTCCAAGATCGACAGAAGGAGGTTAATTGAGTCCTAGAATAGCATGAGCAAGGCAGCGCAAAGGTGGGCTGTTGGCCAAATCACCATAGCTTTAGCTGTTTAAATCGGCTATAGGAATGGCCACATACATTATAAGGGGCTGTTGATCTAACCTAAAAAAAGGACAACCCTGCCAACCTTTCTGATATCAGTAATTAATTAAAAGTTTTACTTGTGTGTATTATTTTAATCACAGTGACATCATTTTAATTAATGCACACCTCTCCAAACTGCAGTCCCAATGGGGACCCATGAATGTTATTCAAACACCAAAGATATACATATGAGACTATCTACAGAGCATGAAATAATTACCAGCGACCTCAGAGGACATGTGCCCAAAGCCAGGAGAGATACCTTAGGATGGCACCAGACTGATGGCACTGATTGCACATCAGAGGACATGCACGGCATGAACTGCAGAATGAAGTAAGGGAGGTTTTAGAGTCGAAAACAGATCCGTGGATGCTGAGAAATAATACCTGTCCCTGCAACTGTAAAAGATCAAATAAGATGTTGCCCTGATCAGTCAAAGTACTCCATGCAGTCCAATATGTAAGGAAAATTAAGTAGTGTAATTCTATTGCAGGGAGCTGGTGTGACACATGGCATGACTAGAGGGACGCTCACTATTTCATACTCAGAACTAAATATTGCACAGCCATGGATAAGGAAATAAGAAATAAAACCCCTTATAGTAGAATAAATGTGGTTTAGAATAGAAAATGGTCGTGAAAGTAAATTAGACTTCAGGGAGGCAGTAATGCGACCAATAAGGCAGCAGAAATGAAAATTAATTAATTATAAATACAGTTAAAGAAGTTAATTTAAACAGTTAAAGAACAGTTAAATTTTATAACAACCTGCATAAACATACACTTCATGTAGTAGCACCAAGAAATTAATATAGATTATTATTAATATGTAAGAAATGAAGTCTAAATACAAAGATAAGTCAGCAGCTGATTAAACAAGCACAAAACTAGATACAGCATGATGAAGAGCATAGTTGAAGAAGAAGATAAAAAAGATTACAGTGCACATGGAGGAGGAAACTGCAAGGCCAGACAATGTGAACATACCCAAAACCGAGGCATGGGGAACTCAAATGAATACTCCTCCACATCTAAACAAGGAAGCGTAATTTTATTTGTGTGGGAACATAAATAAAAGCAAAAGGAAAAACATGCGGAAATAGAGTGAATAGGAGAACATAAGTAACTAAATGACAGAAAATGTTGGAAATAACATGGATAGTTATAAACAGGGGTGGCACAGTGGCTTGGTGGTTAGCATGTTTACTGCTCAGCACTGTGGCATCCAGGTTCGAATACCAATCTGAGAAGAGTTTCCACATTCTCTCCGTGTGGGTCCATGTAGGTTTTCTCTGGGTCATCCTGTGGGTTTTTCTCCCACAGTCCAAAAACATGGATTCAAGGTAAATTGAATGCTCTGAATCCCCCCATATTCTGTGTATTTGTGTGTGTATGTGTATGTTCTTTGTGAGTGAACGTGTCCAACGATAGATTGGCACCTTGTCCTGGGTGTATCTGCCCAGCACCCGTAATGTTCTCCCCTCGATGAGCATGGAGAGTCCTTTTAGTAAAGGATTATGCAGAAAATATCAAATAAATGAATGAGTTATGAACAGAAACAGGTTAAAAACTGCACCCTGACACCTTCTTTGTCAATAATTAACATCCCATTTAACTCCTAAACATGTATATAGTAGGATTTACTGGAAATATTTCTTTGGTCGATTGCATTTAACACAATTAAACTTCATAACTTATGCTGTAGGCTATATGGATGTTGAGTTTAAAAGCATTATTGGATTTTCAGGCTCCTCGATTTCACTTCAGCACATGCAACTTTACACCACTGTGGGTGAATGCAGGCCACACCATGAAACCATGATTGAGAATCAGATTACTGTCAGGCAATATCCACTATCAGTACCCATCTTTAAGAAGCCAAAGCCATCAAATGCATCTATAGTGACTACTGGAAATACTACCCTATGGTCAATTCTATGTGGAGCTGCCGGGGGATTTTAACAGATATGGACTTAAGACGTTTGCACATTGAACACATCCGACATTAAAGCAGGCATGACCTTGAAATGACGAGTTCAGAGTTCACTACACTATACTGAGAAATGCTTACAAGAACATCCACCATTGTTGCATTTTTTTTAAAGATTTATCTGTTACCCCAAATTAAATCTGTATTCAATATTTCCTTTTTTATTTCAGCTGTTATGTATATCTCACTTTGATATAAACTAGAACATGTTACACTTTAAATTACATTTTAAGAGGGATGAATAGCACAGGTTTATTTTGCATCCTTTATTATGTCACCATGTTTGTTTGCATTGTCAAAACAAAATATATTCACAGCTGAGCTTATTTGATCGTAATGAATTATTATTGCCTGCTTTTGGTTATGTGAAGTCTAAATTCATATGTAAGACGATGGTACAAAAAAAAACAACATAAAACACTTTTATCTTAGTCATTCTTTTGTGGCTTAACTACTGCAATGCATTGGTTGCTGGTCTCTCATCCTGCATAATAAAGTGAGCTTTCAAACAGAGGAATTTGTCCTCCTCATTTAACCCATCAGACACATATACACACACTTAGTGAAGTAAGCATAGATGCCCGGTGTGGTGGGCAGCCCTGTACACTCCGCCCAGGGAGTAATTGGTTAGATGCCCAATGGCACTTAAGTCAGGGACCTTCAGGTTACAAGGCTGGTTCCTTAGCCACAAGCCTACCACTGCCCCGATTAGTAATCTGATTCTCACTCATAAAGCCTTTGATCTAGAACTTTGCAGCTCATTTGGTATTTATGCAACCCAAACAAGCACAAGTTTCCCAACTAGTTAGCTACCCACATTCAATACAAGGTCCCTCCTACCTACATTTTATTTTCCAAAGGTGCATTCTACATTGTTGACAGCACTCTGAGATAACAGATGCCTGGTGCTTTAACCTCACCATGGGGCCAATTTTCACTCCATACTTCACCACCTTTGAATGGTGGAATGACCTTTGCAACTCGGTTTGAAATGCTGCAACATTCAGCATTGTCAAAAACATCACAATACACATCTGAATTGCAGACACTTCTTGCAATTTAATTTTGCATTATTTTTTTTATAATAAAAAGGGGTAAGTGAAAATCTAGCCAATAATCTCATTTAATTATCCATTCATCCATTATCTTCCGCTTAATTCTATATTTTGGACTAGGGTCCTGGGGGCTGGTTTCCCATGCCCATCCAGGGAAGAACATTTCTGGCACTGGGCAGAGACACCCAGGACAGCGGCTGGGAACACACTCACTCACTCACATAGACACATACGCACACATACTATATAAGGGCAATTCAAAGCAACCAATTTGCCTCGAATCCATGTTTTGAGAATGTGGAAGGAAACTGGAGAACCTACAGGAACATGTAAACTTCACCAATTTTGGGATTCCAACCTGGATATCCAGCATCCAGCGCTGAGAGGCAAATGTGCTAACCACTTAGCCACTGTGGCATCCCACATCAAAACAATTGTTAAAAATGTTTCTGTTTAGCTGGTTATATCCTAATTTACTAACTTCAATTGTTCTCTTGCTGTGGACCAATGTGTCTGCTCAATGTGTTGTAAATGCCATAGTAAGATTTACTTAAGAGCTCCAAAATATTTTATTAAAAATGTATATTTAAAAATTTATATTGTGTCTTTTATTTAAACATCCATTTTTTCATCAGCTATCAATGCATTAATTTATTCCGAAGTCATCGAATATTTATCAATATATCACCCATTCAGTCAGCAACCATATATCTATTAAGCTAAACTATTATCTTTTCATGGTCTATTGGGCCATCAATACACACAACTAGCCTTCATTCATAATACATCAATCTACCAATTTCCATCAAGCAAGCTTTCACATTTATAATCTATCTATCCAGCCATCTATTCATTAAATATAATTCATATACCCATTCCTGTGTATATTAAACTATTAAAGCTATCCATCAATTTACCAATTCATCTACTTACCCATCCATTCATCCATTATTCTCTCCACCAGCCTATAATCCAAATATCTATTCATCCACCTGTTTATCATCCATTCATTTTCCCGTTGTCCAATCTTTTTGAACCTTATAATCGAACTATTCATTCATAATTTTATTCATTGGTTTACCAATTTATCCATCCATCAACCCCAGTTCATATCCTTATCATCATACCTGAATAAGAAATACAGGCTGGTTGTTTTAAAAGATAATTACAAAAATAATTCATGTTTTAATACATTTCACTGTGAATCATCTCATCTAATTATCTTCCAGTTATACTAGGGACTAGGTTTGCAGGGTTGTATCCAGGGGTGAAAGTTTAGGGCACTGGGCAGATAAACCCCGTATAGGGCACTAAACCATTGCTGGGCACACACACACACACACACACACACACACAAACACACACACTATAGGGGAAATTTTGTTATGGGCAAATTAAGGCAGCCAATATACCTTGAAGCCATGTTTTTGGACTATGAAAGTAAACTTCACCCACATGCTAATGCCACTGTGCTGCCCTATTGTGAATCATGTGATCTAAAGCTATTTGAGATTAACATTCTATTACATTTGCATATGGTCATCAATCAGCTACTTTTATCCATCAAGATTTTTTAGGATCACAACTTTATGATCAGAGCACAGGATTTGGCCACGCCATCTCTGGAGCAATGAGGGTTAAGGGTTAAGTGGACTGGTGATTTGAACCTACAACCTTCAGGTTTATAGCCCAGCACCCTTTCCACTAAGCTACCATGTCCATCTATTAAATTTAATCTACTTATATTAGATTCTGCTTCACAAAAAATATGTACAATTAGTTTCAAGCAGGGGTGTCATTAGACCTGGGCTTTCGGATGTTTTGTCAGTAGCCCTGGATCAAATGAGAGCAGCTTTATCTGGCCGCCTCTCCTCCAGCAGCGGGACTGTATGACGGAGTCACCGTCAGCTGTTTGTGCTTCCAAGCACCTGCGTGTGTGTGTGTGTGTGTGTGTGTGTGTGTGAGGAGATATTTTTCGCCAGTATCGGGAGTAAATTTACCGTAATAACTGTATGTTGGCTGTAAAGAGCAGCTTCTCAGCTTTCATAAACCGTCAGAATTTTTATGAAGGCGCAAACTCTCGCAAAGTTACGGTATTTAAAGCAAAACCTTGTTAAAACTGTCTCATCTGCGACTGACTCGTAAAACGGATTCATGCTTCTCTACCGAAGCACAGGTTGCTTTATTCAAAAATTTCAGCCAAATCCATCATTTATTAGAACTAAATGTGCTATCCACTGCTGACAGACATATTTCATATGTTATTTAATTTTATTTAATATAACTAATGAATGATCAAACAAAATGAATGTAACAACAGTTTGAAAAATGGATAAATACACTCATGAAAGTGCACTGTTTAAAGAGGGCAGAGGGGGAAATAAGGGATCTGGGCTAAAGCCCCTGATGTTTTTAAACCCTAAAAATGCCTCTGGTTTCAATCAAGGGAAGTAGAGTTACTTTGATTGTGTTTAATAATTATTAATCTGGGGGGTTGAATATACATTAATTTCTCTTACAATCCTGAAATCGGTTGTTGTGATAGCTGGAGCTTATCTCTGTGTTTTCAATGGCCAAGGAAACCACCTAATATTTACCATTCAATCACAGTGCTAGACACACAGACAAATGCATTTACAAAGCTAGATACAAAACAGAGCTCCCAGTTGAAACCTAAACCTAATCAGGGAGGACATGCAAACTTCACCCAGAAAAGACACAGACCTCCTCTTTTCACTCTAATTGCATCAGGATTGGAGTTTTAGGCCAATTATTTTAAAACAAAAAGCAAAAGTAAAAAGTATGAACTGTGAAAACCAAATGGAACCTACTTATCGGATGATACATGTCTGTATGCAGGTGCTCTTTAATCATATAGACACACATTGCATCTCATTAAAGAGTGTCATCAAGAGCAGATGCTACTTAAGGAAGATAAACAAAATCTATGTTGGTGTTTAGGCCAACATAAAAGATTGGGTTTCTTTTAATAATTCATCATTCAGCAGGGTTCCACGCTAAGTTCCCTCATCTCATGGCAGCTCCTGGAATACTACCTCGCAAATGAGGTGCCATATCACGCCGAGGATCTCTGAACTACCCTCGCATGGGATGGGAGCTCGCAAGCTTTTGCATATTGCTTGTCTGACAAACCTTAAATTAAAGCTAAATGGGATCTATTCAGACACAGATCTTTGTTTTTCTGAGGATACGAACATTGGTTGCAATTTAAAGGGTAAAAATCTTCTGGGGTTGAAACAGATAAAATGATGCTTGACAGAAATCATTATAAAGAGTTGTAATCTTGCAGTCTGATGTGCATGAGATTGCAAAAACCGTACTTGGTTGTTAATCGCATTTGCTTTTTCTTTCAAGTTCTACATTTCAGAGTGACACTTAAACGTTCATATATGCTTAAGAAATGCGGCTTAATGTTCTACAATGTAAACCATTAACATTATTCCTGCTGGCATAACATCACATATTCTTTTTAATGTGGCATACTGTACTTCTTGTCTTGCACTGAAACAATAATTAAAACTAATTTCTCACACAGTGCTGTTCTCTCATTTGTAAGTCGCTTTAAATAAAAGCGTCTGCTTAATGAATAACTGCAAATGTAATGTAAATACAGTGTGATTCCTTTACTTTCAAAAAGTATAGAACCAAATACAATATAAATAAAATAAATGACAAATAAAAAACTCAAACATAAATACTCCTATCAAGCTAAAAGAGAAAAGTAGGGGAAACAAGTTAGTTCTTCTTTTTTCTAATGTTCAGCGTGAGGTCATGTTAACCTTGCAAGAATCAATTGGAAGATCTAAGCAAAGCTTTATGTAAGAGATGTAACACAACCACAGCAGATATTAAACATTGCTTTTTCTTTACCTTGCTTAAATAAAAGAGCAACACTGGATAGTTTTTTTTAAATCTTCTACACACTGTCAGTCTAATTTGTGGGTACTTTCTAAATGGCCTTGTCTTCTAAAGCCCTCTTTAAAAAACCATTCACACACATTGTGACTGCTCTAAAACAAATGTAAATATTTCATATTTCTAATTATCTTCCACTTAGGTGGCTTAGTGGTTAGCATGTTCGCCTCTCAGCGCTAGGGATTCCCGCTTCGAATTATCATCTGGGTGGAGTTTCCATGTTCTCTCCATGTCCGCGTGGGTTTCCTCCGGGTTCTCCTGTTTCCTCCCACAGTCCAAAAACATGGATCAAGTCAGTTGAGTTCTCCAAATTGCCCATATAAAGTGTGTCTGTGTAAGAGAGTGTGTGCTCAGTGATGGATTGGCCCCCTGTCCTGGGTGTATCTGCCTAGTGCCTGAAACGTTCTCCCCTGGATGGGCATGGGGAACCCCACCGCGACCATAATATAGGATAAAGTGGAAGATAATGAATGAATGAATGAATCTTCCGCTTAGACCTATATTAAGGACTAGGGTCGCGGGGTGTTCCTTATGTGCATGCACAGGAGAACGTTTCGGGTGGACAGGGTCCCAATAAATCACTGGGCACGCACTCACTCACACAGATACGCACACTATATAGGGGCAAGTTAGAGCAGCTAGGGGAGGAATCGTGGAACCCGGAGAAAACCCACACAGACACGGTGAGGACATGGAAACTTTACTCAGAATCAAACCTGGATCCCCAGCACTAAGAGGCGTACATGCAAACCACTAAGCCACCATGCTGCCCCAAAACTTGAAAATAGTATTTTTAATTTTTCAAATGTATACATGAGCATTCGAATGAAATGAAATATAGAGAGTTCATGTGACAATTGTTCTAATGTGTGCTTTTTGAAGGACAGAAAGTTTGTTTTTAACGGCAGACCTGGAACTTGATTTAAGTATTTGCTAGTACTCTTCTTTTGACTATCCTGTTAATGCATATTTCACTCTTACTGCTTCTATGTTTTGTTTGACATAGACAGTTAGGAGTGGCTGTAACACTGCCCTGTGATTGTAGTCCCTCCGATTGGCTCATCATTGGCAGTTGACAAATCAACTCCAATGTTTCTTATATTGTCTTGAAGACCTTGCAAAAAAGGCAGCACACTTTCTTGCCTTTCAGAATTTAGATCAGTTTTATTTTCATCTTGCTAAGCCCTGCCTGTTTTCGGATACTACTTGGATTAATGCAGACAGTATTTTAACTGTGATACACAAACAGAGCCCACTGACAAGATGCCTGTGTATCGGAACCGCAATAAATATCTAACCCTGTTCATCCTAAAAAGTCTCCATACATAGAGAACATTGAGTGCATTCCCATAACTGCCGGTTTTAATATCTGTTGTCACACCTGAAAGCATCTCAGAACTCCAGAGACTGTTCAGTTCCAGCTAGCATTCCAAACGTTGTTTTAAAATCGGCTGGCAGACAAACCCATGCCAACAGCTTGTGACCCCAGCACACCATTGCCAACCACCTGCATCCGCAGCCACCCGACCAGCCACCACTCAGCATTTTCTAGACATACTGCCTCTGCTCACCAGCCCCAGTTCTTCCTTGCTCAAGGCCACCCTGGTATTCTTAAACCCAGTCAAACATTTTAGGTTCACACCCGTTATCCCCACAAGACTCCAGATTTCTTTGTTTAAAGAAATTTGGCCAAACAGCATTTAAGGTTATCTCTGTTAACCGGGCCTTCCTTTCTCTGGGCAGTAATTTGCTCCCGTCTGCAACCAAGATTTAAAAACATTTTGCCTTCGTACTTCCTGTTACAGGGTGTGTTAGTTCAGTAGGTGGGGTGTTGGGCTCAATCTCAAGAATGTGGATTCATATCCCAGGTCCACTGAAGTTACCAATGTGGGTCCTTGAGCAAGGCCGGTAACCCTCATGGACCTGGGATATGAAGAAGGAGTGGACTGTGACGGTTAGGCTAAAGCATGCCAATGTGCACCTTTTGAGGGGCAGAACTTTCAGGTTGTTATTTCAGCTTTATTAGATTTTGCTTTCTGTTGGTCAGTTGTTTGCTTTACCCTTGTAATTTCATTTTTGAGTATGATAAGACTAGTACATGCTTCATAATGACTGATGGAACCACATTCATCTGTTTTACTAATTTAGTGCAAAGTTTAAACACAATGGGACCAATCATTTACAAATTCAAGAGTTGATGGAAATTGGGAAAAAAAAAGCAGGTTACAGTTTACAGCTGCATGCAGACAAAATTGTCATAGTTTCTAAAAAAAAAAAAGAAAAAAGTGAATTGTGTGGCCATAATTATCATTGTTATGTTATGTTATGTTAGTAATTAGTACGTTCGCCTCTCAGCGCTAGGGATTCCCGGTTCGAATCCCCAACGGGTGGAGTTTCCATGTTCTCCCTGTGTCTGCGTGGGTTTCCTCCGGGTTCTCTGGTTTCCTCCCACAGTCCAAAAACATGGATCAAGTCTATTGAATTCTCAAAATTGCCCCATATAGAGTGTGTCTGTGTGAGTGAGTGTGTGCCCAGCGATGGATTGGCACCCTGTCCTGGGTCTATGTGCCCAGCGCCCGAGACAATCTCCCCTGGATGGGCATGGGGAACCCCACCGCGACCCTAATAGAGGATAAAGCGGAAGATAATGAATGAATGAATGTTTGGAGGGTGTGCGGAATGGAGCCTTAGTGGTTGGCACATTCACCTTTCAGCACTGGGGATCCAGGTTCGGAACCCAATCTGGGTGGAGATTCCATGTTGTCCCCGTTCTCTAAATTTCCCCATATAATGAGTGTGCGTGTGCCCAGCAAAAGATTGGTGCCCTGTCCTAGGTGTATCTGCTCAGCGCCCGAAACATTGTCTCATAAATGCAGCCCCCAAGACCCTACTAGAGGATTAAGCAGAAGATAATGAATGAATTTTTGAGGGGGGACACCATACTTAACATAAAATGAGTTGGCAGCATCATTTGTGGAGGAACTTTTTACCGGATTAATGACATATTCATTCATTCATTATCTCCCGCTTATCCTCTATTAGGGTCGCGGTGGGGTTCCCCATGCCCATCCAGGGGAGAACGTCTCGGGCGCTGGGCAGATAGACCCAGGACAGGGCGTCAATCCATCGCTGGGCACACACTCACTCACACACACACACTCTATATGGTCAATGATCTAGGTCAATTAAATTCTCCAAATTTCCCCATATAGAGTGTGTCTGTGTGTGTGAGTGTGTTAGGGTTAGGGTTAGGGTTAGGGTTAGGCTAACCCTAACCCTAACCCTTACCCAGCGATGGGTTGGCACCCTGTCCTGGGTGTATCTGCCCAGCGCCCGAAACGTTCTCCCCTGGATGGGCATGGGAAACCCCCCCACAACCCTAGTAGAAGATAAAGCAGAAGATAATGGATGGATGGATGGTTTAGTCAGGAAATCTGTAATCTTATTGATGTTCTTAAGATGGTAAAAAGATCTAGTAACAGCTTTAACATAACTACCAAAACTGAGATCTGAGTTCATTAATACACCAAGGTTGCGGGCAATTCTTAAAGACATTGTTTAGGTTTTGAAGTTAGAAAGGCAATAGTAGAAACCTAAATAATCTGACATCAAGCCTGTACTGTCCATTACCAATTAACTTAAACATTGTTTTTCCACTTAAAAACCAAAATAACTAGTTTTGTGACTTGTTTTGAACAAAAGACATTCACTAGAGACTGTACATTATTTTCAGTTTATTATTTTTATAGTGATTGATTCCACCCACTTAGTATGCCTTTAATATAAATGTGTTTTGCTCATAAACCTCTCAGTCCCTTATCATAATCGAGATTTATCTTTGTTCTATCCCTCAATATCTGAAAGATTCCCTTTGGATTTGTTTTTGCCTTATGTAGCATTTTATTTGCTTTTCTTTCTTTTCAGCAGATTAAAAGATGACAAATTTATTACGAAATCAAACAGTTATACACTTAATCACACAACAGCTGTTTTTTAATGTCTTACTGCAATCACTAACGCTCGGACCCACCTGTCACTCAGTGGGTGTTACCACAGTAAATTCCACCAACTATGATGTCACATAAATCACAGTTATGAACTGTGTGAATGCTTATATTGTATCCGAGCCCTGTCTACAACATTTGCTTGATTGCATCAAGTACCAGAGATTATCTAGTAACAAATAACATTATATTAATACCTAGCAACCTCAGTATAAAGCTTGAATTAGTGTCGGGGTAAGATTTTTCACCCAAAGCACTCCAACGAATATGGTTCACTGACCTCAGAATCTTGTGGCTTTGTCATGGCCATTTTATTACCCTGACCTAAGCTTAAGAAAAGAAAAATCTATGTTCACAGATGTGAAGGTTAGAATGTAGAAAGTCTGGGAATATTTTGTTTTAAATGATCCTTTGTTGTGTATTTAGCAGTCTCATTAAAATGATGAAAAAGGACCCAGCACTAATTAAAAGTGGTGTGTTTACACAGTACTAAGTAAAAAGGTGTCAACTGATGTAGCATGTACAGGAGAAACAAAGAGGTAGAGGATAATGATAAAATCTATTTTGCCTGTTATCTTTTGATGTGAGCTAGTATCAAACACAATTTTTATTTTTTTTTACCACGTTGACTTTTCTTTTCAACAAGTAAGTCACCTGACATTTTGTGCCTGCACTACCATAGTCACTAATTCTAATGCTTTGGCGACTTCTCTTCCCAGTGACTCATTCTGTCTCCCTTTTGAAGTAAAACACATGAAAAATGTTTCAATTACCACCTCTTGTCTTTTTTAACAAGAGGAGATGGATCGGCAAATCGCATCATGGATTTGAATGTCTGACGAGCCCTCTCACTGGTAGCACTGTGGATGATGGAGAGAGTTTGCTAAAAGCCTTGATAACTCACCTAAATCCAGCCAAATCCTCCTAAATTGCTTCTTAGTTCCCCCAGAACATTTTCTTCCAAGCTGTTTCACCGTAATACAATTCCACGCTGCACATTTCCTCACTTTGCATTTCTTTGTAGTATATTAAATATAAAATCCATTTTTTTACACATTAAGGTGTACATGGGTTCTGTTTTGCTTGTCTGCAACATTTGATTCTTGCTTAACTAATGTTGCACTTATTAAACATTTTAGAACATGGTTAAAGAAAAGGCAATTCAATAAGAATTAAAAGCTTGTCTTAATCATTTAAAGGTCACTATGAGCAGTACCTTGTCTCGCCTCTGTCCTGGCAATCAGTGTTTGGCAGTGCTAGTGCTAAATGCCATACTTAGAGTACCAGTCTTTATTTGTTAGCATCCCATAACCCAGTTTTTAAACATGAAATGGCAGCTTGCTATTTTTGTTCTTTGAGCTCTGCTATAATTATTCCCACCTAAGAGAGCATGAACAGTCTTGATTCCCAAACCAGGATGGTTGCCCTACAGGGGCTAGCCTTATTAAAATATTTAAGTAAGACTTAGTGGTTAGCATATCCCCCTTTAAATCCCGATCTGGGTGAAGTTTCCATGTTCACGCCATGTCCATGTGGGTTTTCTCTGGGTTTTTTAGTTTTATCCCACAGTCCAAAAACATGAATTGAAGGTGAATCATATGCTCTAAATTACCCAGCAGAAGATAATATATGAATTAATAAAATAAAATAAAAAAAAATCACTTTTAATTTACTTAGAAAGAAACTATTCAAGGCTTAGTGGTTAGCGCACTGGCCTCTCAATGCTGGGGATCCAGGTTCAAATCCAAATCTGGATGGGGTTTCCATGTTCTCCCCGTGTCTGCGTGGGTGTACCCTAAGTTCTCCGGTTTCTTCCCATAGTCCAAAAACATGGATTCAAGGTAAATTGAATGCTCTAAATTGCCCCTATATAGAGTGTGTTTCTGTGTGTGTCCATGTGATTGAGAATAGATTGGCACCTTGTCCTGGGTGTTTCTGCCTAGCACCCAAAATGTTCTCCCCTGGATGGGCATGGGGAACTCCCTAGCAACCATAATAGAGGATTAAGCGGAATATAAAGAGTGAATGAATGAATAAACAATCCAATAAACTCACACTAATTTTATATTTAGATCATTATATTTTATTTTATTTTTTACATTTTAAATTGTGTTTGAAGAAGTTGGTACTCAGCAAGAGACCTGTAGACAACTGTAAAAAGGTTTAAAACCCCTGCAATGGACAGATGTGCTTGGTATTTGACAGGTGTAAATACCTCTTGAATTTAGGAATATTTTCTCCAAACATCTGTTAGTTATACAAGTTAGAATTTCATGGCTCTTATGTTAATTTGAAATGTGTACACCTGTCGTATGTGCTGCTCCTTTATTTGTAGCGAATAAATGCCCAATTTTATAGATTTATTTCCCTTTATATAACATCGCCAGCAACTGTTCTTATCAGTGCTTGCTTTTGAAAATTGGTAGGCAGTTTAGAACATCTGCAGGGGCATCTATGACTAATACAGCAACTGCAAGCGGCAGAATGATGAAATAATTTTCTTCCCTTCTTTGCTCATTGCATTATGAGCCATCTCCACCAATTCACAAGCCTAATCTAATTTCCTTCTGACTCCCAGCATGTGAACCAGCTGTTGTGGAGTCTGCCATCCCATGCCAGTCTTGATGTGCCACATTCTGTAAATAAACAAATCAGTGCATGGGCATATCTATAAGGCAATGCCTGGCGAAATTTATGGTTTTAACATGATAGTGGACATAAATAAAAAAACCTGTCAGCAAGCCAGATTGATGAGGTATGAAGGTAATAGAGTGCGCTCTAGTGTTCATTCCCAGTACTTTAAAAATTCCATTTTGTATCGGTATTTGCTCAAAAATGTGGAAAGGTTTAAAAATTTGGAAATGAGGAACCAGATATTTAGAATATTTAAAAAGCATATTTAGAAGAATTTGGAAATAATGTAAATCATTTTAATAGTGAGCTGATTGCTGCTCTTACCAAATCAAGCTAGAAGGTTTTATTCACAATTATTAATTGATAACTGATAATTGATAATTGGCGGCACTAAGATAATTGGCTTAGTGGTTAACACGTTCGCCTCTCAGCATTAGGGACTCCTGGTTTTGAATCCCCATCTGGGTGGATTTTCTATGTTCACTCATAGTCCGTGTGGGTTTTCTCCGGATTCTCCCCTATCCTCCCACAGTTCAAAAAACTTGAATTCAAGGTGAGTTGACTGCTCTATATTGCCCCTATACTGTGTGTTTGTCTGTGTGAGTGAGTGTGCATATGTCTGCCCAGCGCCTGAAACATTCTCCCCTGGATGAGCATAAGGAAGCCCCAATAACTCTAGTAGAGGATTAGGTGGAAGACAATGAGATGAGATGAAAACTTTGAAATTTACTGAGTTGCACTTTCTAAACACATCAACACGCAAATAAAATGGTATAAATTATAAATGACAGTTTTAAGACTTCTGAGCCTGAGGTGGCTTTAAAGTATTGCTGTATTGCAAAGGGTTTGTTTGTATAAATAATAAAAGCCCTATAAGTTATTTTTCAAAGACACACAGGTGTAGAACTGCAGATTTAACAAAGAAGTGTTTCTTCGTTGCTTCAGACACTTTACATTAGCACTAATAGCTTCTGCCTTAATGGTACGCTAAATTAAGCAAGAATTAATTAAGCTCACTGGCTGAACAAACAAGTGAGCAGAGCAGGCAGTAGTAAAAAGATCACAGTCAATATACCAAACACATCGCAAGGGTTACAATGCAGTAAAAAAAATACTAACGAGAAACAGCATCCAACAGACAAGAGTTTTACTGAATAGGTGCCACCTCACTGATTGAGAATGTCCCTGACTCGTTACTCTTAATTGGTATTCGAAATGTGGTGACACCATTCAAAATTCAAACTAAATCTTTGTCTGAAATCTTTGTTATGAGGGGTTCCCCATGCCCATCATGGGGAGAGCCATTCGGGCACTGGAAAGATACACCCAGTACAGGGTGCCAATCTATCACTGGACACACTCACTCACACAGACACACACACACAAGCACACACTATATGGGACAATTTAGAGCATTTAACTTACCTTGGAACCAAGTTTTTGGACTGCGGGAGGAAACCGGAGAACCCAAAGGAAACCCACACAGACACAAGGAGAACATGAAAACTCAACCCAAATTGGGATTCAAACCTGAATCCCTGGAACTGAGAGGTGAACATGCTAACCACTAAGTCACTGTGCTGCCTATGTAAGAAATTAAAGATAAGGGTGTAAACCAAAAACATATATATATACATATCTGAGAAGCACAGAACTTGTTCTGTGCTTCGTCCTCTATTAGAGTAATGAAGAAATAAATGCTAGAACAGCATGCACAATTAAAATAATTTTAATTTAATTAAAAATTTTAGACCTGGAAAATGAAATTAAAGTATTGGGTGTCATTGGGTCTTTTATTACAACAATTGACGATGGCTTCGTAGGATTTACATTAATGGCATGACCCTCTGTCTCGGCTCCTTGTTCCTGATTGATCCAGCCCAGGCCTGCAGTCAAGAACTTATTTCACACTGCATCAGAACACTGCCAAGGCCAACTAGCCACAAGGCACGTGGTCATGGAAAATGAGTATGAAATGGAAATGCAATTTCCTTTCAGACAGATGGGTGACTTAGTATTCCACGGTGAATGTCAGAAGATCAAAAAGCCCTATTAGAGCACTTGGATAACAGCTCCGTAGGCAAGAGGGGGAACCACTTTCATATTAAAACTGCTCGGAGATTGCAAAGACTGGCTTTTCTAATGGTCTGTTTATCTGTCTCCTTGCATCATAATATAACTTTCCTTTTTCAATCATTTATAAACACTAGTCAGTGAAAACATTAAGTGTAGCTTTTTGATCTCTACACTGATCATGGTCACTCAGCGCAAAGGCAGACTTAGTTGTTTTTTAATCAAACTTTAATTCTATTAATTTATTTATTGGCATTGTGGCTTAGTGGTTATCACGTTCGCCTCTCAGATTCAGGTTCAAATCCCAATGTGGATGAAGTTTCCATATTCTTCCCATGTCCATGGGGTTCTCCGGTTTCCTCCCTCAGTCCAAGCATGGATTCAAGGTAAATTGACTGCTTTAAATTGCTCCATATGGTCTGTGTGTCTGTACCTGAGTGTGTGTGAAGTGAATGTGTGCCCAGTGATAAATTGGCACTCTGTCCTGTACCTGAAACATTCTCTACTAGATGGGCATGGGGCACCCCTTCCCTCCCCACAACCCTAGTAGAGGATTAAGTGGAAGATAATTAATACATTTCTTTACCTTTTAATTCTCAGTTTAACTGACACTGTGATTAGAGTGCAGACATTATTTGGTGACATTATTGGTTTTTAACATTTCAGTGTTTTTTCTTAATTAAAAAAAAAAAAAAATTGCAGCATTTTCAGAAAACATTTACTTTTAGTGTGTTTAATAAATGTTTTCCTGTTCGACCCACGACACAAAATTGTGCTTTGAGTTTGACACCCCTGGTTTATGTTACACTCGCCTACCTTAGACTAAGAGCGGCTGCGCAGATGAGGCGCAGAGCCACAGCGCTTTAACGCGCAGAAGGGAGCCAGGCATGCAGGTAGCGGAAACACAGATTTATTTTAAAGGTGAAAGGACACCAAACACAACAGGTACACAAAACGAGTGAACATAAACCTAACGACGTGCACGGAGGACGCCGAACACAGGACATAAATACACAAAGACATCCGACCACGTGCACCAAACAAACCAATGAAACAGAAGAGCTAATTACCTTAAACGACCCAGAATGACAGTTAATTAACTTAAATCAAGGACAACACAGAAGAACAGAAACAGAAAAACATTTTAGATGATGACTACACAAAATGTGCAGCAAATAGCTGTGCTACAGTCCCAGTGTTTACACTTACAGGCTGGACCTATTAAGGATATGTGTCTGACAAAGCAGGCAATAAGGGAACACTGTCTCCAGCGCACTGTATGATTCTCTCATGTAAGCACAACACACACAAACACCGTGGACCTGAGCATAATCCCTCACATAGATAGTATCTGATTACTGATTACTTAATGATAAGATTTTAATGTTAAATAATAATAAAGCCATTTCTAAGATATGATTACATGATACACATAACATGGTTTGTTTGACTGTATTGTCAAAATGAAATGAAATTGGCACAAATGAACATTTAAATGGAGAATCACTGCCCACTGTTCACCATATGTTCACCGTCTACCGTCTTTTTTTATATTATTTGCGCTGTATGACACATGCACATACACATACACACACACACCCACAGAGAGCGAGAGAGAGAGAGAGAGACATGGCATGGTACATGGAATGCAAACAAAATTGTCTCAAAGACCCAGTTTTGACCCTAATAATTAGGTACAATTAGGTAAATTTAGGTAAAATTAAAAAGGTGGAATTAAAAATATTTGATTCTAGGTATAAAATATGCGCTGGGCAGATACACCCGGGACATGGCGCCAATCTATCACTGGACACACATTCACTCACACACACACACACACACACAAAAACACACTCTACATTGGGCAATTAACACGAGGACACGGAAAGAACATGGAGACTTTACCCAGATTGGGATTTGAATCGGGAATCCGTAGGGCTGAGAGGCGAACAGGCTAACCACTAAGCCATGGCGCCTAATATAAAATATAAATATGAAATATATAATAAAATATAAAAATCAAAATAAAATATTGCAGCAGTGAGATGAAGTAGTCGGAAACTGTCTGTTTGAGGAAAGTGACAGTGTAAAGTGTCCATGGGGAGTGTCTGTTGAGTTGAGGTGGAGTTTAAGAGTCTTCTGGTATGAAGATGTTCCTGAGTCTTAATTCCTCAGTAAATGTTTTTCTGATTGGACTGCTGGCATGGAATTTCAACCAGATGTCGGTAAAAACTCATCCAAGTAATTAACACAAACAAAGAAATTAAACCAGTGATTAAATTAAGATATGTGTAATAAAGGTAAATGACTCATACATATGCATGTATACTCATACTCAGCATACAGTAAGTCGGCCATGATCAGGTGTTCCTTGTGCAAGATTTAAGAGTTGTCCAAGAGCCAATTACTATTTACAGAGAAATAGTAAAAATCTGAGACTAGCATATACAATTGTTTAAAAGAAAACAATATACACATTATGTATCCGCCATGGGCTCTATTGCACACTTACCACTCAAAACTCTATACACCATGGGTGGAGAACAAATGGCACTGCACATCACCTCAAAAACATCATACCAAGAGTGAAGTTTGGAGGTAGAAGCATCATGGTCTGGGGATGTTTCTCAGCATATGGTACTGGCATACTTCATGTAATTAAAGACATGATAAATATAGAATTGTACCAAGTCATTCTTGACACGAATCTGCTGCCATTTTCCAGAATGCTGAAGTTGAAATGAGGGTGGACATTTTGGCAACGACTCATTTCTTTATTCAGCAGATGTCTTGACGCTGTCATTATCAACAAAGGCTTTTATACTAAGAATTAATTTCCAGTAAGTGTTTTAATGTGCGTGTTATTCCACTTTATTTCACATAACTTAATTTATTTACTTATCCATTTCAATTTATCAATAACCCCATCAGAATAATCTTTATTGAGAAATATATGCATTGATGTAGTCAATAATTTGTTTTTCTTCATTTTATGGTAATTTAGGAAAATATGCTGATGATTCTACTACATATGTGGTCATTGCAACCCAGTACGTCACTCAATGTCTTTTACTTAATATTTCCTGAAGGTTAATTTAGTTCTGCAGCACAGTTACTTGTAGGCTAAATAGTTTAGACTAGTGGAATTGAATTCCTTCAGGGACTAAGTGGTGCAGGAAAACACTGTTTTAGGTGGAGGCAATCGAGGACTTTTCTTAAGTAAGAATAAGATAAAAGACAAATACAGATTACAAACTTGCTCTAAATAGCCAAAATCTTTATAGTTTTAACTGTAAGAAATAATGAATTAGTCTTACGATGAATATTGTGTGCATAATAACGTATTGGGATATACTAAAATACAGATTTAATGTCACACAAGGACAAAAGCCCAACTAAAATCGGTTTCACATAAACAGCATAATGTTATTTTATAACTCCTGCAGCTACCAAGCTCATATCTGAAAAGTACTTTAGCTATAAATGGAATATTATTGCACTACTGTGTGCTTAATTACAGAGTGATTTCAACAAATTAAATGAAACTGGAAACTAATTTTTTCTCTTTCCTAGAGGGGGAAATATGTCCTGTGCTTATAAAAACTTAACACAATTGTGATACCTACACTTCGAGAGATGTTTTCTCTGTAGTGGTGAATTGAATAGAACCACTTTTTCTGTATTTTCCTAATATCCATCGCTTTCATTAGAATTTAGATTGTTCGGTCATTTACTAAGCCTTTAATTTTATGTAGTTTTATCTGGGGGAGGCTAACCTACTACCTATGGGGCAAAATGGCAGACAACCCTGAAGCTTTTTACTCCTCCATTTTGGAAATCTGGAATATTCATTCATTCATTCATTATCTCCCACCTAATCCTCTAATAGGGTCGTGGTGGGTTCCCTATGCCCACCCAGGTGAGAACGTTTGAGGCACTGGACAGATTCACCCAGGACAGAGCGCCATTCTTTCTCTGGGCACACTCACTCACATTGCCACACACAATATGGGGCAATTTAGAGCATTCAGTTTACCTTGAATCATTGTTTTTGGAATGCATAAGCAAACTGGAGAACCCAGAAGGAAGTGGACTTGGGAAGAACATGGAAACTCCACCCAGATTGGGATTCAAACCTGGAATTTCTGGCGCTGAGAGGCGAACATGCTGACCACTAAACTGCCCAATCTGGAATATGTTATGTGGTAAAAAGAACCAACAATAATTGAAAACAGTTATTTTATCCTCTTGAATTTGCTACTTATTATTTTAAAAAATGGATCACTATGGCATTAAAGTATTTTCACGCTGAACAGACCCATTTCTTTAAACATTAAGTTATTGTCATCAGCTGTAGAGCAACAGGCAAAATTTAAGCTGTTTAGTGTTAAATCTTCCCAAATAAAAATCTCAGCTGAGCTACAGTCATCCAGTATGTAAATTATTAAAGCTCCTAAAACTAATGCTCTTAGTGGAAAGTCTTATTGTGATAAAGTGCACTCCCAATTCATTTTAAAAGGCAGGAAACACTGTGGGGAGACAACAGTGTGTGAGTCCGCACTTGAAGAAAGGCAGTGAGGCATGCTTCTGTTTCTGTCACCATTAATTTTACACACCCAAAAAAAAACTAAATACAAATTTGCAGACGGCCGTAAAGACAAATGAGAAAACAAACAAAATTCACTCTTCATACAGCTAACATAGACTGATGACTGCAAAGTCATATAAGTCTTATTTTGAAACCCTTGAGTTCTGTCTATCAGGTTTGTTTCCCCGACTGTGGCTTAAGCAGCCTTTTTATACTACTATCCCCTCTCAGCGCTGAGGATTCCTGGTTCAAATCCTAATCGGGTGGAGTTTCCATGTCTCCCCGTGTCTCCTTCAGTGCTGCTACACTTCTGCCTCCATGTTATTGCAAGTCAATTGATTTATTAGTCATTAAAACCCCTAAAGAGCAACCCGAAGTGACAGTGGCAAGATAAAACTCCCTGTTATGTTGATATTTTAAGGAAGAAACCTTGGGAGACCCAAAGCTTAGTGGGGGCCTCATCCTCTTTGAGTGGCGGGGCAGCATCAACAGCATATAATACCCATGTACAGATTGCTAAGTGAGCAGGTGTCCATATTTACCAATTAGAAAACTATAGAAGTCCATTGAGTACATTCTGTAGGACTGTCCAATAAAAATCCAGATTACATTCAGTAATTGTCGTAGCCGCAGTGCTTCGGCAGAGCCATGGATGAAGAGCTGACGACTCCTCCAGGAAATTAGCAACATCTCAAAAGAAGCAAACAAGAAAAACAGTTAGCACTAATAAAGCACAGCGTTTAAGTAATAGGAGATTGATTGACACAGTGCAGCATGTGACTAGGGCATAAATGAGTAGAGCAGCATAATTAAAAGGGGCAGATACTGCAGACTCTACTTAGTTAAGAAGGCTCCCTGGAACAGCATCATTTCCCATATCTGTCCAATATTACATTTTAAGTCATTAATAGTGTTTTGCTGTTCTTGTTATGTATCGGCATTAAGGAACTGCGTTGAAGATGTGAAGTAGCTTTTATACTTGCTGTCTTTTTATTCACTAAATATTGTAGCTCTTGGGGCAATGGGCCTGTTGCTAAAGCCTTATTCATCATTTGTAAGTGATGACAGACAGACAGGAGTCCACACACAGTTCAAAGTAGATCAATGGTTTTGCCGTTCCACTCATCAGTTCAGATAGAAAAGGTCACGCCAAACTGTGAAAAAACAAGCTTTCTGCTCAGCCCTGCTTTAGACACAAAGCTCTGTGGAGCAGAGACTAGGGGCCTGAAACACATTAGAAATCCATTACAAAGTCAAGGTGTGTCAAAAATGGTGTCTTACAGAAAAGATAGAAAGTAAATGGCTCTTTGCTGAGTTGGGGTCTGGACTCTAAATCTGTTTTGACATGTCCATACCAATTTATTCTCCTTCATGGAGTTTGCAGTGCATGGATGCACATATTGAATTGCTAGGAAATAGCAAATGGTCTAAGCTATGTAATCATATTCTCCAATAGGCTTATAATTGCGCTGCCTGAGGACGTGCTCAAAACGATCTACTGCATAAAATACTCAGCTTTCAGTTGTCAATTAACCGATTCATTTTATTTATTGTTAATTAATTTGTTTAAAAATGGGATGTGTGCAGTATGGCATATTTATAGTGCAATTATTTGTAACATGGTGATTGCTAAATTAAAAATGTAAAAACGTAAGCAGTAAATCAACTATCCATCTATTACCTTCCGCTTTATCTTCTACTAGGTTCATTCCCAATGCCCATCCAGGGGAGAACGTTTCGGGCACTGGGCAGATACACCCAGGACTGGGTGCCAATTCATCGCTGGGCACACACTCACACAGACACACACACAAACACACTCTATATGGGGCAATTTTTGAGAACTCAATTGAGCTTGATCAATGTTTTTGGACTGTGGGAAGAAACCCTCCTGGACTTTGGACACAACCTAGACTTTAATTAGCTGTTTGGCTTTGCCATTTTGTCAGGATGGTCTCACTAAACTGATAGTTCTAATTTTTGAAAATGGACACCTGATCATTGCACAGACTGGACATCCAGTGAGTCCCTTACTGAGCTTTGGTCCTCCCAATGTTTCTTCCTTAAAGACAAGTCTTTTCTTGCCACTGTCATTTCGACTTGGAGTTCAGGCTCATAACACTGTAAAGCTACTTTGAGAGAATGTATGTAATACCTAGCAACCCAGGCTGTGCTCCGGTGGCACTCCATTTACCTATTAGGGGGCATGGCGCATCATCGGAATTCTAATTAATGGCCCTATTAATACCAGTCAGCCCGTTGGATCGATGCTTGTGATCTCTAGGTAGTATCTCTAGGTCAACTAGGTCAACTATAAGAGGTGACTGTATTATACCACTTTTTATATAAAATTGCTTTTGGCCAGTCTGCATTTTCCTCATAACTGGAATTCTATTCCAGCTGAATTAAAAGGGTTAACAGCGGTCGGTTTGTTTTCTAGACAACAAAAATTGGTTATTAAGTATACAGAATTGTCAGCATGATGTTTAATTATGTTTTAGAATAGGCTTTGTGTAACTTCTGTGTGTCCTAAATCAATTTAACTGTGTTTTGTGGAATTGTTTTCTAATTCTATTGGCTTTTTTCATTTGTTTGCTTTTTTTCTCGCCCAGTCACTGCAGACGAAAATGAGCCATTTAGCTAAATCTGGCACATTGACATTATTAACAAATGATGTTGATTAATGTGTATTATGCCTGTTATTTAAATAAGAAATGAAATGAAATGTTTTTGGACTGTGGGAGAAAATCCATGCGGACACGGAGAGAACATGGAAACTCATGTTTCACCCAGATTGGGATTCGAGCCTGTATCTGAGAGACAAACGTGCTAACCACTAAGCCACTGTGCCGCCATTATTGTAAACTATTTTTATGAATTATTTTATATTGATTTTATTTCGGCACGGTGGCTTAGTGGTTAGCACGTTTGCCTCTCAGCGCTAGAGATTTCCGGTTTGAATCCCCATCTGGGTGGAGTTTCCATGTTCTCCCCGTGTCTGCGTGGGTTTCCTCCGGGTTCTCCGGTTTCCTCCCACAGTCCAAAAACATGGATCAAGTTAATTGAATTCTTAAAATTGCCCCATATAGAGTGTGTCTGTGTGAGTGAGTGTTTGCCCAGCGATGGATAGGCGCCCTGTCCTGGGTGTATCTGCCCAGCGCCCGAAACGTTCTCCCCTGGATGGGCAAGGGGAGCCCCACCGCAACCCTAATAGAGGATAAAGCGAGAGATAATGAATGAATAAATGAATGAATGATTTTATTTCAGATAGATGGAGTTTTGAGTTAGTCAGCCTTTAATCCTTCATAAGAGATCAAAGGATGATGCAACATACTAACACACCACCACCACCACCACCACATCAGTATCACTATAGTACTGAGAATTACGATGTGGCCGGTGAGTGAATAGTTTTGAACAAAGCTGAATGCTTACAGATTAAACTGAGGAAAAGGCATACTGGCCTAGGTATACTGGCCTAGGAAAAGAATAAGTTTTTCCCTTTAGAGTAGAAGTTGTCAGCAAAGGTTCAGTTCAGGGCACCCAAGTCTGTTAAGAAAGGTGTGTAATTCATCATCAGAAGTGCTAAACAGAGGTAAAAGCACACACTGATGTGTTAAACAGAGTAGTGGAAGAACTTGCTGGTGTGCTGACAGGCTTCAGAGGTCCTCTTTGTGTGTTGGTAGCCTTCTGCTGTGAAGTACATGTACTTTTAGAAACACTTATCAGTCATTATTTCTTGTTTTTTCCGACATATTGAAGAAAAATGTTGCACACAGGCAATATTAACTGATTAATATTAAAAAAAACACACAGAATACAGAAATGAGGTGCCACAAAGATTTTTGAGCTTTACAAATAAAAGATATTTGAAGGACTGAGGACTGGTTCCCATGTACGTTCAGAACGATTATTCTGTTGTCCAAAGAATGATGAATTTTTGATGCCATACACAACAATATTGCCTAATCA
>JAFMOD010000239.1:2417784-2428997 GCA_019802435.1 Corydoras maculifer
CCATCCAGGGGAGAAGGTTTCAGGCGCTGGGCAGAATTAATCAGAAAATAATGAATGAATAAATAAATTGATAAATGTACTGTAAATATATCAGAAGAAAAGGTACAAGGTTCAAATGTTCAGCGGAAGATGCTATAACATGCTGGAACCCAATAAGGACTGAAGCAAGGACTATTATATGATTTTATTAATAACTTTATTATTTATAACTTTGTTATTTAGCAGGATGGTGGGACTGCAGATCATTTTTCAGTGTGCCACTGATGCTATGCTGCCTCTAAAACTTTTCTCTTTTTTCCTCTCATAAGCCACACTCTTTCTTATGTCCAGGCACAGACAACTAATACAAGAAACCACATGTGAGAAACATTACCTCACCGGCTTTCCTGGTCCCACCCCTTATTTACAAGTCACTATTTAATTGCTGCTCTACTGTGTAAAAGGTACTGTGAGTCAGGTTGCCATTGTTCACAGATAATGTTCTTTTATAAGCAGACTCCAGTAAAAGCATGGAGAAAACTAAAACTATCTAGCCACCCTGGCTGGAAGGAGACAACATGAAATACACATCCCCAAAATAGTGACCCCACCTGAATGGTCAACACACACACACATGCACAAATACAAACACATAACAGAATCCTGACGACCTGCTCCTCAACAGACTGTACATAAACACACAGAACGAAACTAGTACAGTGTGGTAGGAAGGCATATTGGGAAGTGATCCATAACCCTGCCCCCTTTTATTCCAGTGGCGGTCACCACAATATAATTTTAATAAAGAACTTTAAGCTGTTTAAAGAATTGTTTCATTATACAATAGCAATTATAGTCATTAATCTATGAAAACATCGTTAGGTACAGAGTAGTTTATTTAGAATAAGAATAAAAGAGTATTGGTGGTGTCACGGTTGTTTTGGTCACGTGGTGTGGGTTGGGTTATGTGTTCACGCCCCTGAAATCACAAGCACCTGGTCCCCATCACGTTTGCCTATTTATACCCTGCACTACCTGTCCCTCACCGCTAGTTTGTCTCGTGCCACGCCTATGCTAAGCCCCGACACTACGAGCTCCCGTTCCTGCCCTGTTTTGCCTCGCATTGTGCCCTGCGCCTTGTCGTCTGTCTCTTGTTCTGTTCTCTGTGTGCAGCTCGTCATCCTGTCGCCTTCGTCCCGTCAAGTACCCTTCACGCTGTCTCCCCGTATTGGAACCTGACCTACCATGAAGACATTACCCACCGCCCTGTGTACTGCGTCCCTGTGTCTCAATAAACCTGCTCTGTTTGTATCTCCGTCTCCGGTGCCCGTCTCTCCGAGTAGCGAATCCGCCTCGCTCGGTCCTAGGACCTTAACATTACAAACTAGCCACGATGGATTGCCTATGCAGCTGGGACGCACCTCTCTGGTCCCAGACGTCCGGAGCATGCGCAAGGACCAGGGGTTGTGTTTTTACTGTGGCAAGGGGGATCACCAGCTGTGAGACTAACCCGTTCGCCCAAAAGGACTGACTCGGCAGTAGGACTTGGGGTCCTGTCGAGTCCCACACCAAATCCCCAAGCTCAACGCCTCAGCCTCCCCGCTACGTTCATCCTCTGGGAGAAACAGGTGGCCGTAGAGGTAGTATTGGATTCTGGAGCAGAGGAGAATCTGATAGACGCGGGTTTTGCCAACCACCACGGCCTGGTGATCTCTCCCCTAACCAACCCCTTCCATACGTTGGCCCTGGACGGTAGGCGACTGTCCCCTATCACCCATCGCACATCACCCATCCGGCTGACGTTGGAGGGCAACCACCAGGAGAGAATCTGTTTCTCGGTGTTCCGGTCCCCCGAGGTTCCTGTCATCCTGGGTGATTGCAGGTGTCACCTGGGAAGTTCGGCGGATTATCGAACGCAAACTGGAGAAGGACCCAGACCCTTTGCTGGGGCCACCCGACCGGACCTTCGTGCCCACCGCCGCTCGCCCCGCTGTGCTCAAATGGGGCCACGAATCCCGCTGGGCCTGCCACCCCGGTGGGGCACGCACCGAGGAGATCATCAGGCGCTGGTTCTGGTGGTCCTCCCTGGCGGCCGATGTAAGGGAGTTTGTCGCTGCCTGCGCCACCTGCGCCCGAAACAAGGCCTCACACCAGCCCCCTGCCGGACTACTCCAACCGCTCTCCATACCTGGGCGTCCCTGGTCCCATATCGCATTGGACTTCGTCACGGGACTGCCGGACTCCAAAGGTAAAACAGTGATCTTAACGATTATAGACCGGTTTTCCAAGTCTGTTCGACTGATCGCCCTGGCCAAGCTTCCTTCCGCTTTAGAGACCGCCAAGATATGTTTCGAGCAAGTCTTCCGGATCTTCGGCATCCCTGTGGACATCGTCTTGGACCGGGGTCCCCAGTTCATCTCCCAGGTATGGAGAGCTTTCCACAGGTTCTTTGGGACAAATGTGTCACTGACCTCTGGTGGTCACCCCCAGTCCAACGGACAGGCCGAGAGGGCCAACCAGGTGGTGGAGACCACCCTCCGCTGCGTATCCGCCCAACATCCAGAACGCTGGAGTGAAAACCTCGCATGGGTGGAGTACACGGTCAACACCGCACGCTGCTCCGCGACCGGAAAATCCCCGTTTGAGGTGGCACTGGGCTACCAACCTCCTCTGTTCCCGGAGGACCAGTCGGAGATTCATGTCCCGTCCATTGCCCAACACATCCGCCGATGCCGCCGCACTTGGAAGAACATCCTGATAGCGCTCCGCCAAGCCCAAGCCTCCACCGTCGTCTCCGCCAACCGCAAACGCCGCCTTGCCCCCAGTTACAAGGTGGGGCAACTCGTCTGGTTATCCACAAAGAATATACCCCTAAGGACAGAATCCCGTAAACTGAGCCCCCGCTTCATCGGTCCCTTCCCGATCACCCGCGTCCTCAGCCCTGCAGCCGTCCGCCTCCACCTGCCCCGCTCCATGCGTATCCACCCCACCTNTTGCCTCGCATTGTGCCCTGCGCCTTGTCGTCTGTCTCTTGTTCTGTTCTCTGTGTGCAGCTCGTCATCCTGTCGCCTTCGTCCCGTCAAGTACCCTTCACGCTGTCTCCCCGTATTGGAACCCGACCCACCGTGACGTCATCACCCACCGCCCTGTGTGTTTCTTCGTCCTGTGTACTGCGTCCCTGTGTCTCAATAAACCTGCTCTGTTTGTATCTCCGTCTCCGGTGCCCGTCTCTCCGAGTAGCAAATCCGCCTCGCTCGGTCCTAGGACCTTAACAGGTGGTAGTCTATTTTTCAACTTGGTGCCCAGGAGTCTAAATGTGTTTGCATGCTTTTCCTGTATATTTCTTAATTGTCCTAAATTGTAAATGTTTCGTCTGTCCTGTATTAGACTGCCAAACTGTTAAGAGAATTTTCTCTCCTTTCATCCACTTAGGACAATAAGAATCTCAAGAACTCCCTGTGACCCTAATGATATATAAATAATAAAATCACAAGAGAGGAAAGTGTGAATAAGCCAAGGTAAGAAAGTGTAAAGTCTTGATTGGCTCATAAACTGAAAGGCGGGGACCAAAAACTTGCAAAACAAACAAAGGCAGGCATAATTTTTTACCTATTCTTAATCTGATTCTGATAAAAACAAACCCAGAAACTTAAAAAAAAAAAAAAAAACTATGTTCTATGTTATTAATGTTCTTGTTCTGTTTGGAGAAATGTGAGTCACAGGGATTGTTGTACGTTTGTGCTGTATGTGGTGTGTGGTTGCTCGTTCGGGTGAGGGGTTGCCATTTAGGGGAAACGTGAGTTTCATGTCCTTGAGTCAAAGGCTGTACTTTTCTGTGCAATTTCTGTGAAAATGGCAATCCGAAAACCGAGGCTTTTTTATGCTGATTCCGCAATATTGGCATGATGTGTGTAAACAGGTTTCACCATTAGAACATAAAAAAAGATAAATCCTGGTGGATCACATGACCTTCCCACTGGAAAAAGTAGATTTCAGGTCAGAATAGTGTGGACACACCTGCTCAAGAGGATGTTAGCTGTTTAACGGCATGCAAACTTACCTCTCACAGGGAGCATTAAAATCATATTGTGCATTATTGTGTTTTTGCTGCTTTTAGGGTCCCCAGTGCCAGATTTATTCCTCAAATAGAGTGACCATCTGTAATAAAATTTTAACTCCCACCTGCATTACTGTAATTCAAGCATGCGGGGATTTGTTTGTCCTGACAGTCCAGTAACCCTAACCAAATTACTTTGCAGCTTGCTGATTGATGCACTGCTGGTAATACACGGCTGGATAATGAAAGGCGCTGCGGGCATTTGGTAGGGAACAGAATGATTGAAAGGAACCAGTGTCCAGGCTGCCGCTTCAATAGCTCACTTCTGTTTATATTCAGGAGTCTGGAGTCGAGTGTAGGAATGGCCATTATCTACGATGTCAGTTTAACTCCTGCTGCTGTGGAGTGCAATAATTGATATCCTCCTTCTAATTTATCCTTCCTGGACTCCACACTAGCTCACTGTTTAACATAACTCGAATGGATCTCCCCTGGCTTAATTATAAGCTTCTAATAAATGTCATTTTTTACCTGCTGCATATGTATTAAACTCAACTCACTATTTTGCTATAGCAGTATATACCAGTAAGTTTGAATGCTGAAAAGCCTAAGTGAAAATCAATATCCAGGGCTAAGTTAAAATTGAGATACATTATCCATAACCATTATCCAGGTTGAAAAATGCTATGCAAAGATAAGGTTGAAAATATGATTTCTTTAAAAAACTGAGCCCCCATATTGTATATCTAATGCAGATGTTATTAATTTTGAAAGTGGGATTCAGGTGGAGTTTTCATGCTCTCCCCGAGTCTGTGTGGGTTTGCTTTGGGTTCTCCGGTTTCCTCCCACAGTCCAAAATCATGGATTCAATGTAATGTGAATGCTCTAAATTGCCCCATATCAAGTGAGTTTGTGTGTGTGTCTGTGTAAGTGAGTGTGCCCTGTGATGGATAGACGCCCTGCCCTGGGTGTATATGCCCAGCGCCCGAAACCTTTCTTCCCTGGATGGACATTGGAAACACCTCTATGACCATAGTAGAGGAATAAGTGGTAGTTAATGAATGAATAAATGAATAAATGTAAATATGCCAGAAGAAAAGGTAGGAGGTTAAAATCTGCTATTATATGCTGAAACCCAATGAGAGCTGGAGCCAGGACTACTTACATTATATTATATACTTATAACTTATATTATAAGTTTTTTTAAGGAACAGTTGTTTTGAAATTGTGATAATTTTAATAGAGTTAACATTAAAATAAGCCTAAGCCTAAACTACAACAAATCACTGCAGCAATTTTGACTACATTAATAACCAGTTTAAAAAACTACAATATCCAGCACTGGAGCGATATATGTTATAAGAACGACATAAAAACATTTTAATTTGTTTAACTATCCATCTACTAAATATTAGGAGCATTATTAAGAAGTGGAAATTCGGAAACACTTTCCATGAATTCAAATACATAATGCATTATAAGCACATTTGCAAAGTTTTATAATGTATTCATAATGCTTCATAATATTTGTAATAAGTTTTTGTTAATGTACATATATGTTAATAATCATAGTCATATATTGTTATAACAATTTGACATAAGGCTTTATAACACAAAGTGACATAATGCATTATAATATGAACTTATTTCAACTTTTGATTCTTTGGCTGTTTAGACATTCTTACTTAAGACATTCTTTACCTAAAGTGTAAACAGCATATATAAGCTTTCATAAGTCATCCAAACTTTACTTTATGCCTTTAAAGAGAGCTTTTAATCTTTTATAAACAGTTATAAGCATTTATAAAGACATTTTCAGGAAAATAATCCATTAAACACAAACATTATTAGGCTTTATGTTGGTGGTCTCTATAATAAGTTGATAAACAGTTAAAATATATCATTTATAATGCATTATGCTACGTTGTGTTATATAGCCTTATGTCATGGTATGTTTTTATACCACTTTATTAGTCTGCTTATGTACATCTTTGGACATTAACAAATGCTTATGACAAGTATTATAAAGCATTATGAATGCTACAAATGTTATAAGCCTTTATCTCTCTGGTCTCTATAATAAGTTGATTTACAGTTATAATATTTTATTCATAATGCATAATTTAATTTGTCATAATGCATTAACAAATGCCTATGACAAGTATTATTTAGCATTATGAATGAAGCTTTATAAATGTGTTAATAATGCTTTATGTATACCGGATTTAAGTAAAAAGTTTACCAGAAGCTTCTGATGGGAAAAAGACTAATTTGTATTTTGTCAAAAGACAGATATTTTTAAATCCTAAGGCTTTGAGATTAAAGATTAAGTTTGTTTTATTAAAGTAAACTCTAAAAGCTGTTTTGTATAATACATGAATGCCACCCACCATGAGTATTTTCACAATGAACTATACTAATAAAAATAAAAAATCTTTAAAAAGTTAAGATGATTGGTATTTTTTTATTCATCTCTGTATTTACCTGTTCTCATTACACATTGTGGTTTAAAGAAATCAAACGTGTTTTTATTTGTACATGGAAAGTGTTTATTGATGTTTAATATATTAAGGCTTTTATGCTTTTAAATGACCTTTATGTATTGTACATTTTATATATAGAAATAAACTAGCTCAAAAACATTCATTCCTTCATTCATTCTGTCATTGTCATCCACTTAATCTTCTATTAGGTTTGTGGGAGGGTTCTCCATTCCTATCCAGGTAGTTTAGACACACCAACCCTGGATGTCACACAGACACACACACTATATGGGGCAATTTATAGTGTTTAATTTACCTTGAATCCATGTTTTTGGACTGTGGAAGGAAACCGGAGAACGTAGAGGAAACCCACGCGGACATGGGGAGAACATGGAAACTCCACCCAGATTGGGATTCGAACCTGGATCCCAAGTGTGAGAGGCCAACGTGCCAACCATTGAGCCATTGTGCAACCCAGCTCAAAAACATAATAAATATGAATTGTATATATTTGTACAAATTGTATAAATTAATAGAAATGCTAAGAACCCACACATCATAATAAACATTTTATTTGTTTATTTTCTAAGCCACTGATTCTAATTAAGACCATGTAGCTTCTGGAAACTAACCCAGTTTTCTTCATTTTCTTTTTTTATTCATTCTGACTATTGGATTATTGATGACCGGAGAACACTTTAAAATGCTTTTTTATGTCTCTGGTGATGATGTGGGAACCTCATTCTGACTTTTCAAGGGAAGGTGAGGAAAGTAATTCAAATAACAAGCAGCATCATGACAGGGGCTGATTAAATAGAAAATGATTCAAAGATATTGCATCATGAAAAAGATAATAATTAAAATAACCTTAGCTATGGGTGGCACGATGGCTTGATGGTTAGCACATTTTCCTTTCAGTGCTGGAGATTCAGTTTTGAATCCCAATCTGGGTGGAGTTTCCATGTTCTTCCTGTGTCCGAGTGGGTTTCCTCTCACAGTCCAAAAACATGGATTAATGATAAAGTGAATGTTCTAAATTGTCCCACATAGTGTGTATTTGTGTATGTGTTTATGTAAATGAGTGTGTGCCCAGCGATAGATTGGCGTCCTGTCCTGGGTGTATCTGCCCAGTGTCCAAAACGTTCTTCCCTGGATGGGCATGGAGAACCCCCCCGCAACCCGAATAGAGGACTAAGCGGAAGATAATAAATTAATGAATAAATGAATGAACCTGAGCTATATTAACATTTTTGGACATATGTTAATAACAAAAAATCTATTTTAACAAGGCTGTAAGATTTAAGTAATATAAACTTAACAATACAAATTCACAATTTTTGGACAATTTCTGATGAATTAGAATGAATAAGTTGGCTGAATTTGGACACAGTTTGCATAACATCAGGTGTACATGATTAAAAAATTGTTACTCAGTATTCAGTGAGACTTGCCTTATTTACACCTGAGACATCCAGCTTGGTCTGCCTCTGTTAATTGACTTTTGAAGTGAGACTAAACACCATGTAGAGATTAAAAGAGCTGTTTGAGGCCATTTTTTCCACTTAACATCAAGATGGACCTCATAGTTTTACAATTACAGTAGTTCATCTGTTTTCTTATTGTTTATTGGTCCTCTAGTGGTTTTCTGTACTCATCACAGAGCAGGTATAATTTGGGTGGTGGATTGTTTATTGTCAGTTCTGCAGTGAGACTAATGCAGTGAGGGGGTATTTGTGCAGCAGTGCAACTGTATTTGTTTTAAACACCTAAGTGACACTTCTGGGGATAGGAATAATGCACCACCCAAATAATACCTGCTTTGTGGTGCTACTATTGGGGTCCTGACCATTACAGAGTAAAGTGGACTAACACAGTATGTACTGTAGTATACAAACAGATTATCTGACTATCTGTAACTGAAGAACTACAAAGAACTCCATCTTTACAATAAGTGGAACTGTTAAAATAAACATTAAGTGGAGGGGGTATTTGTGCAGCAGTGCAACTGTATTTGTTTTAAACACCTCAGTGACACTTCTGGGGATAGGAATAATGCACCACCCAAATAATACCTGCTTTTTGGTGCTACTATTGGGGTCCTGACCATTACAGAGTAAAGTGGACTAACTAACACAACTCTATAGATTTAATAATTTAGAAAGTGTTTAAAAGCATATGTATATTCATACTTAAAGTGTGGGGAGGTTGTATAAAGCCTTTTAACATATATAAACAATAAAATGATAATAACACTGCAAGGATAACCATTATAATTATTCATTTCATATGCATGTGCTCAAATATTAAAACAAACAGAACAGTATACATATATTCATTTTAGTAATGTATTTAGAATTTGTTGATTTAGAAATGGGCAGCGCGGTGGCTTACTGGATCCCGGTTTGAATCCAAATCTGGGTGGAGTTTCCATGTTTTCCCTGTGTCCACGTGGGTTTCCTCTGGGTTCTCTGGTTTCCTCCACAGTGTGCGTAGCTTAGATTAACGTCCTATTATGGGTGTATTTACGCCCGAAACATTTCTTTCTGGATGGGCATAGCGAACCCCCCCTGTGACCCTAGTAGAGAATTAAGCAGAAGATAATGAATGAATGAATTATTTAGAAATCAATTTAAAATTATGCTGTAAATAGTGTTAATATTTGGAATAATCTACATTGACAATTCACTTAATTACTGGATATGTTAATATATGTATTAAACACAATTTATATGTATACATTAAACCACAAGGAAATGAAAATTGTTTACTACATCAAGGAGTATTTTTATGCTCAGCTGGACTGTTTAAACCTCTGAGATTCCAAGAGGAATTTTGTATATGTTTAGAGTCATCTCAAGATACTACCACAGAGATTAAGGCATCTAAGAGTGGGAGAGAAGATAAGAAGGACAGAATGTAGGGAAATAGCAAAAGGGAGGGGAAAAAAGGGAGGCACAGAGGGCCGGTTAGTAATCGACTTTTTTCTCATTGCTTTGGAAAGCACAACATAACCAATTTTCACGAAAAATGCTCATCACTTTGCTCCATCAAGTCGACAGGCTTCAATAAGAGGGAACAGATGTGATGGGTGGCTGCATCTTATGCTGGGAGGAAGGGGAGAAATACACGCATACATCCAGGCCCTCCACCTAAAAAGCATCAGAAAAGGCTTAATCATTCGTGCTATCCCACTTTTAGCCAATTATGGCTAAAAATTTCCCTCCCAGATGGTATGTAAGCAGCTGAGGCACAAAGGGTTACAGCTCTTTCAGACTCAAATGCAGGCAGGCTTTTTCTTTTTTTCTGTTTCACCCATTCCATCATTTAGTAGATTGAGATTTGTTTGAGATGGAGCCATGAGCCAATATCTGAAGTCATTTTTATAGCAGCCTGCCTAATGACTACCAGTGTGGTTGCTTTTATATTGAGATTTCATTATATTCTGTACTTGAGCACTAAGATTGAGCTAACATCAAAGATGTGGTTTGACATCTGCAATATTTGTAGCCTCTTTGTAGGGGCAAAACCTTGCATGGGGATCATATGTCATTCTTATGATCACAGATCAATGTGAGGTTCTTGTGTTTCCAAATAGAGTGTGTTTTTGTGTGTGTTTTGTGTGTGTGAGTGAGTGTGGGTCCAGTGATAGATTGACGACCTGTCCTGGGTGTGCTCGAAACGTTCTTCCCTGGATGGGCATGGACTGCAACATTAGTAGAGGATAAAGCGGAAGATAATGAATGGATGGATGTACAGAAATTTGACATGCCACAGACAAAAAAACTAAAAAGATTTCTTTCCAAAAGAAAAGACAAAAGACAAACTTCTTCAAAGTAACTTAATGAAGCATTTTTTAACCATTGCATTATGATTTTCATCCTTAACCAACCAACCCCAAATGTTTTAGGCCATTGGATTAAACCGAACACTGTCAAAAGGTAAGTTTGAAAATAGTTAACGCTAATCAAATACTTCAAATAAAACAATTTATTATATTATTATTTTATTATTAAACAGATCATTCTTAATAATAAAGCATTTAAACTGAAACCTTAATAAAAAATTAAGACCAGTAGCTTAGTGGTTAGCACATTCGCCTCTCAGTGCTGGGGATTCCAGGTTCATATGTTCTCCCTGTGGTGGATGTTCTCCCTGTGTCTTGTGTGGTTTCCTCCGGGTTCCCCGGTTTCCTACCACAGTCCCAAAATATGGATTCAACGTAAATTGAATGCTCTAAATTGCCCCATATAGTGTGTGTTTGTGTGTATGTGTCTCTCCTTCAATATCCATATCCCCCTTCTCCCCTACCTAGACCCCTGCCTCCCTAGCCCCTCCCCCTCTTTCCCTATACCTCTCCCCCTCCCTCCCTATACCCCTTTCTCCTTCCCAATCCCAGATCCTTATTATTTCTCAAAATGTGAAGTATTTAAAAGGGGAGGAGGGCAGTGTTTGTGCACCTGTCCTGTACGTTATTAAGTATATACACAAACAAACATATTTATGCCTACTAGTGATTTAATACTTTGGTTTTACATACATGTCTTTAGAAAATTTACATAAAGCCAACAGTCCTACAAACTTAAAGTAACTCACACAGGCATGGGGAGAACATGCAAATTCCAGACAAAAAAGGTTTTGGCTACCTGTTTTGAAATCATATAAAGTCTATTCTTGCTTTGATGTGATTAAACCTA
>JAFMOD010000239.1:2431512-2449312 GCA_019802435.1 Corydoras maculifer
TTAAGTTGTGTTTATGTAATACAGTTCAATGTTTTACAAGTTGGGTATTAATTGCGTAATTTGATCATTACGAAGTTATAAAACTTAAAGAAATCAGTCAAGTTAAAGATGTCAGTTAAATGCTTTAAACGTAAATATCAAAATCTACATTTTGCTAATTTTAATCAATCTAAAATAATCATACGATTCGTTACACATTTTTAAAGATAATACTAATTAAAACATTTCCAAACTTTCTTAATTTAGAATTAATACCATCATCATCATCTTCATAATTAACTTTACTAATGTTGAAAAATGATCTGATATTGAACATAACCAGAATTAACCTATTGAAATTCTGTAAATGATGAATTTGCTCATGCAGAGATATCATAACCTTCATTATAAAATATATACCTCATTAGTCTCTTTATACCTCATTAGTCTCTTCCTCTTTTATCAACTGCCCTCTAACTCCAGTCTTTGCTGCTTTTTCTCCACAAGTATAAAATGCTTAATTTGACCACCCGTATCCAATTCCCACAGCATGAAAATCAAACGTTATTTAAATATGTGTATTATTATGATTGCAAGTGACCTTTAAACATATTAATTAAACCTGAGATAATTCATTTTTAAATAATATGAATACTCAAAGTAAAAGTTTCTAAAATTTACGCATTCATTCATTATCTTTAGCGTAATCCTCAACTAGGGTCGCGCAGGGGGTCCCATCCAGGAGAGAATGTTTTGGGAGCTGGGCAGATACACCCAGGACAGGGTGCCAATCTATCGCTGGGCACATTTACTGGGGGCATGTCATAGGCTTGTGGTTAAAGAATCAGCCTAAAAGTTCGCGTTTTTTTTCCTAGTCCCACCAAGTACTATGCCTGAAGTGTCCGTGAGCAAAGCACCTAACCCCAATTGCTCCCCGGGTGCTATATACAAGGCTGCCCACTGCTCCGGACACGTGTGGTTACTTCACTCAGTGTGTGTCTATGTGTGTTTTACTGCACAGATGAGTTAAATGTGTAAAAAAAAATTAGGCAAAAGAGATCATTTTACTTTTAATCACTCACATAGACACTCACACAAACACACACTATATGGATTTAGAGTATTGAATTTACCTTAAATCCATGTTTTTGAACTGTGGGAAAACCTGGAGGAAATCCACGCTGGAAACTCTAGGCAGGGGTGGCAGAAGTACTGAAGTACCATACTTAAGTAAAAGCATTAGTATATTGTAAAATAATTACTGAAAAAAAAGTTGATGATTATTTATTTTTACTTAAGAAGAAGTATAAAAGTACATGTGTCTACATGTACTTAAAGTAAAAAGATAAAGGTGTTCATTTCAATATTTTATATATTTTTGTCAGGTCCAGCGATGGATTGGCGCCCTGTACTGGGTCTATCTGCCCAGCGCCCGAAACGTTCTCCCATAGATGGGCATGGGGAACCCCACCGCGACCCTACTAGAGAATAAAGCGGGAGATAATAAATGAATGAATTTTCGTCAGGTCAGGTCAGGTCGGTCAGGTCAGGTCAGGACAGGACAGGACAGTCCTTTGTGATAAATTAACATTTATCAGCAGCAGAAGTGACAGTAATTGGGAAAGTTATAGATACATCTAATGTATCAATTAGAAGAAGTACTTTGAAAAAAACAAATGTAATATAAATAGAGATGAGTATATATAAAATAAAATATAACAAAAAACTACTCAATTATGTACATGGAATATAATGAAAGAAGGGAGACGACATGAAAAACTGATCGCACAGCAATAAAGTATTGCACATATGATTAAAAATTAAATGAAGTGGCAATTGCAGAAAAATAACAGATTGTCTAGCAAAAACTGTATTGCACATATTTCAAACCAAAGGTGCACAATCACTATCACATGAAAACATGAAGTAAACTGCTTTAGTTTAATATTGTTATTATTATTTTTTTTTTGTTTTGTTTTTTTTATAAATAATCCTATCCAAAACCATGTGATAATTAGACATAACTGTATATTATTAGGCCCTGACATTTTAATTAAAATGTTCTATTTTGGGAAACAATTAACCAATACAATGGTTGAATAATGTGGTTGTTAATGTAATGATTTTTAATATTAATTAAACAATATTCTACATGTTGGGGCATGACGTCATCAGTCTCTCAGTATAATGCTTTACAGTAGAGGACATTATTAAAATTCAATTAAAAGTCAGATAATTAACATAAAAAGCATAACGTGTTTAAAGTGTCCTTCTTTCCTTCCATGAGCCTTACATTTTAACATTAACAAGCAGGTTAAATTGGAGATGAAAAGTTGGGGCTCAACAGGAGCTGAAATTAAAAAATGTATTTAAGCAACTGTAAGTATAACCCAACTCGTCAGTATTGCGCCAAATAAAATGTATTAAATATGAAATGGACCTCACTTCAATCTGCTTTTTCACAATTGATGCTGAATTCTTAAACGCCATGAGGGCTTCATTATTTGGCACACAAAACCATCTCCTTCACCATGACATGTTCGTTGAGGCAGCATGGTTAAATAATGATTGGTCATTGCCTGTCCCCATCCAATCACAGGCTCACTCCGCTCCCCTTTTAACATCCAATGGGATTCAGATTTGAACTTGATGAATGGAATAAAGCAATTAAATCTATATATTAATTATAATAATTTAATATATTAGATATTAAAGTATTAATATATGTAGTCAAAATAAAGTAGCAAACATGCAAAGTAACAAGCAAAATATTAAAAATACTAAAAATATTTTTAGTATATATCGTGTTTAATTCCATCCATCTATTATCTTTCTTTTTACCCTCTACTAGGATCACGTGGGGGTTCCCCATGCCCATCCAGGGGAAAACAATTCGGGCGCTGGGCAGATACACCCAGGACAGGGCATCAATCTATCACTGGACACACACACAGAAACACACTCTATATGAGGCAATTTGGAGAATTCAATCGTTTTTGTACTGTGGGAGGAAATCAGAGAACCCGGAGGAAACCCACCTGGAACATGGAAACTCCACCCAGATTGGGATTCCAACCGGCAAACTCTAGCGCTGAGAGGCGAACGTTTCAGCTTAATTTCAGACACACAGACAAACAGATGAAGCTAATATAGGGGTGGTTAAAATAAATAAATTTATTCATTCATTTATTCATTCATTATCTCCCGCTTTATCCTCTATTAGGGTCGTGGTGGGGTTCCCCATGCCCATCCAGGGGACAACATCTCGGGTGCTGGGCAGATACACCCAGGACAGGGCGACAATCTATCGCTGGGCACACACTCACTCACACAGACACACTCCATATGGGGCAATTTTTAAGAATTCAATTGACTTGATCCATGTTTTTGGACTGTGGGAGGAAACCAGAGAACGTGGAGGAAACCCACGCAGACACGGGGAGAACATGGAAACTCCACCCAGATGGGGATTCGAACCGGAATCCCTAGCGCTGAGAGGTGAACGTGCTAACCACTAAGCCACCGTGCCGTCCAA
Organism: Corydoras maculifer; assembly: GCA_019802435.1. NCBI lineage: Eukaryota > Metazoa > Chordata > Actinopteri > Siluriformes > Callichthyidae > Corydoras > Corydoras maculifer. The sequence continues at coordinate 2,435,027 of JAFMOD010000239.1, forward strand.
ATTAATTAATTAATTCAAAATAATAATAATAATAATAATTACAGATATTTCTTTTGAAATGTAGTGAATATAAGTAAAAAGTGACAGAAATATAGATTACTTAAGTAGAGTAACGAAGTACATTTACTTTGTCACTTACCACCTCTAAGTTATATGGATAAAAAGATTTATTTTACAGGATTTTATATATATATATATATATATATATATATATATATATATATATATATATAATCCTGTTGTTAGTTGTAAAGAGGTAGAATGGGTAGCCCTTATGTTACGCTCGCCTACCTCGTCCAAAAACGGCTGCGCAGATGAAGCGCATAGCCACAGCGCCTAAACACGCTTAAAGGAGCCAGGCACAACAGGTAGCAGACCGAAGTAATTTATTTAGAAGGTGTAGGGACACCATAAACACTGAGGTAAAAAACGCGAGTGAACAAAAACTAACGACGTGCACCGAGGAAGGGGAACACAGGAGAATACACATCGACACCCGACCACATGCACAAAATCAACCAATGAACATAAAGAGTTAATTAACAAAAATACCGAACCTGAACAAAAGTTAATTAACTCAAAATAAGGAACAGATGCCCTAGGCACATGTTACAGTACCCCCGCCCCTACGGTTGCGCAACGGGGGGACGTGACCAAGAAAAAAAAAATCCTTGAGCCAGACTTGGCAGGCTGACCTGGAGAACGAGGCGCAGCAGGCGCCCTCTGGCTGCGTGATGAGGCGGACGCCCTCTGCGGTCGAGGCGTGAAGAACGCCCTCTGGCTGTGCGGTTCGGTGGATGCCCTCTGCGGATAAGGCATGGGGGACGCCCTCTGGCTGTGCGGTTCGGTGGACGCCCACTGCAGATAAGGCGTGGGGGATGCCCTCTGGCTGCTTGTTCCTGTGGACCTCTGGCTGCGGGGCGAGGTGGACGCCTCTGGCTGCGGGGCAAGGTGGACGCCCTCTGGCTGCGGGGCGAGGTGGACGCCCTCTGGCTGTGGGGCGAGGTGGATGCCCCCTGGCGGACAAGAAGTGGAACACGCCCCCTGGCTGCGTGGTCCGGTGGGCTCCCTCTGCCTGCGTATTCCGGTGCTCGCCCTCTGCGGATGAGATGTGAAGGACACCCTCTGGCTGCATGGTGAAGCGGACATCCTTTGCCTGTGGACTCGGCTGCGTACGGCCCCTGGTGCACGGGCTCGGCGGCGTGCAGCCCCTGGTGCACGGGCTTGGCGGCGTGCGGCCCCTTCTGGACGGGCTCGGCGGCGTGCCGCCCCTTGTGGACGGGCTCGTCGGCATGCGGCCACTTGTGGACGGGCTCGGCAGCGTGCTGCCCCTTGTGGACGGGCTCAGCAGCGTGCGGCCCCTTGTGGGCGGGCTGGGCGGCGTGCGGCCCCTTGTGGACGGGCTGGGCGGCTTGCGGCCCCTTGTGAACGGGCTGGGCAGCGTGCGGCCCCTGGTGTACGGATTCGGCGGCATGGGGCGCCTTGTGGGCCACAACAGGTGTGCATGCTGGCGGGTCTGTGGCAGGAACGCAAGCTGGGGGGACCTTGGCGGATTTGCACGCTGGCTGGACCTCAGTGGGCTCACATCCAGTCCATGATCGGAGTCGCACCACTCCGACACCACTTCATTACAGCCGTCTTTACGGCTCTGGGACTGCGGGCTGCACATAACGGCAAACTCGCGGACACAACGGAGGGTGCCGCAAGTCCCCGCAGAGAAAAATTTAAAAAATACTTACTTGGGGTCTAGACTTCCCAAATTGATTGGCACGTTGTTTCTGTTACGCTCGCCTACCTCGACCAAAAACGGCTGCGCAGATGAAGCGCATAGCCGCAGCGCCTAAACACGCTTAAAGGAGCCAGGCACAACAGGTAGCAGACCGAAGTAATTTATTTAGAAGGTCTAGGGACACCATAAACACTGAGGTAAAAAACGCGCACGAACAAAAACTAACGACGTGCACCGAGGAAGGGGAACACAGGAGAATACACATCGACACCCGACCACATGCACAAAATCAACCAATGAAAATAAAGAGTTAATTAACAAAAATACCGAACCTGAACAAAAGTTAATTAACTCAAAATAAGGAACTAGACACCTGTTACACCTTATGTCTAAGCATAAATGACAACCCCATATCTACATTCTCTCTGAATTCTCTCTAGTTTCCAGACATATGTCAAGTCTAGCAAATGAGGGATAGTAAAATGGTGCTTGGTGTGAGATGTACTTGTAGCCTGTCCATTGTGTTTCCCTGGATTTTTTTCCCAGTGCTGGGCAACTGCCTCTCCTACAAACAAGCTGCACTGTGTATTATTTACACATTTACACTTTCTAAGCTAAGGCCCAGAAAAATTGCCAATGTCTTTTCACAGTCTTTAAAAATATATATGAAATTGCAGAACATTGCGTCATTTTTGACTTCCATGACACCCTTGATAATAGCCTCACCTCACATTGTGTAATGTTTCAAAGCTGTGGGCTTTTTAATATTCCCTTTCATGAATATACTGATCTATCCCAACATTTTTTAGATTTGCTTATATTTACAAAATGAATGCAAGTCGGACCATTAAAATATAATAATGTGTGTTTTGTGCACTCATCCCAATTTTCATTCAGTCATTTATTATCTTTTCAATCCTCTACTTGGGTCATGAGGGGGTGGTTTCCCATGCCCATTCAAAGGAGAATGTTTCAGGTGCTGAGCAGATATACCCAAGACAGGGTGCCAATCTATTGCTGGACACACTCACTCACACAGACACTTTTAGGGCATTCACTTTTCCATGTTTTTGGACTGTGGGAGGAAACCGGAGAACCCGGACGAAACCCACATGGACATGTGAAGAACATGAAAACTCCACCCAGATTGGGATTCGAGTCCCATTTCAATTTTATTTCTGCTTTGCATCATCCCAACTTTTATAAAACTCAGGAATTAATTCTTATCTCATTATCTTATACTTTATCCTATACTAGGGGTTCCCCATGCTCGTTCAGGGGAGAACATTTGCTGGGTAGGACAGTGTGCCAATTCATCGCTCGGCACTCTCACTCACACACACATTATATAGAAGTAATTTAGAGCTTAGATTAAGAGAATTCAATTCACCTTGAATTCATATTTTGGGCAAAGAACTCAGAGTAAACCCATGCAGACACAGGGAAACTAAACCCAGATAAAGATTTAAACCCATATTTCCAGTGCAGAGAGGCAAACATACCACCATGCCACCATGGTAATGGAATTCAATAAAACATCCAAAATCATTCATTTGAAATTAGTAAAGATATACTGCAGAAAGATTATGCAATGTATGTGTCCTCTTTTCAATGTTGCTTTACAAATTATTTTTTGGGGGGTTTACATTTGAAGGGCTGTGAATGGAAAAACAGAACTGTGCTCATGCCATCATCTGGAGTTCACTGGACATGACTTAACTGGATGGGAAAAGCTGTTTGACTCCCCGCTGTCTGCCGAGTGAGAAAAGGCTGACCAAAATTGCAGCAGCTGCTCATTAACTGCCTTAATTTAGTATTACTAAAGATTTTAGTGATAATGAAAGTCTGAGGTTTAAAGAAAAAAGAAAGAAAGAAAAATCAATATCTACAACACGTAATATTAAGTATAACTTGAGTTTTCAGTACTATTTTCAAAGCAGTTACTTCTTTGATCTCATTATCATGCCATACCTTGACATTCTTATTTACAAAGTTTATACAGTTTTAATGTAGCTGCCCTGTGTGTGTCAGGTCATCAACATGTAACAAAAAGCTCATAGGTATCCAGACCTGCCTTGGTTGATTCATTATCTTCCGCTTCATTCTCTACTAGGGTTGCAGTCAGATACACCCAGGACAGAATACCAATCTATCACTGGGCACACACTCCCTTACACAGACACATAAACACACACTATATGGGGCCATTCAGAACACCCAATTTACTTAGAATCCATGGTTTTGGACTGTGGAAGGTAACCAAAGAACCTGAGAGGCAAACGTGTTAACAACTAAGCCACCGTACCGCCAGTGGTTTATTTTTATTCATTCATCATCTTCCACTTAATCCTCTATTAGGGTTGTGGAGGGGTTCCCCATGCCCATCCAGGGGGAATGTTTCAGGTGCTGGACAGATACAACCAGGACAGAGCACCAATCTATTGCTGGGCATATTCAATAAAACAGACATACACACAAACACACACAATATGGGGCAATTTAGAACATTCAATTTATCTTGAATCCATTTTAGGAACCATCGATACCAAGACGCCATCGAGCACTGAACACTAAAAACACCAGACACATTAACAGTTTATTTCCCCGAGCCATTGCCATTATAAACACTCAATAAATACCACACCAAGCACAAATGCACCTTGTATACCATATATTCTTTTTTTTTTTTTTTTTAATATTTGCACATGTGTACATTGTATTTTGTATATTGAATAGTGTCTGTTTTAAGTCTGTATATATATATATATATATATATATATATATATATATATATATATATATATATATATATATATATATATATATATATATATATATATATTCATTCATTCATTATCTCCCGTTTATCCTATATTAGGGTCACGGTGGGGTTCCCCATGCCCATCCAGGGGAGAACATCTCGGGCGCTGGGCAGATAGACCCAGGACAGGGCGCCAATCCATCGCTGGGCACACACTCACTCACACAGACACACTCTATAGGGGGCAATTTTTTGAAAATTCAATGAACTTGATCCATGTTTTTGGACTGTGGGAGGAAACCGGAGAACCCGGAGGAAACCCACGCAGACACGGGGAGAACATGGAAACTCCACCCAGATGGGGATTCGAACCAGGAATCCCTAGCGCTGAGAGGCGAACGTGCTAACCACTAAGCCACCGTGCCGCCCATATATATATATATATATGGGCCAACACCACATTCCTTATGTGTATAATTCACTTGGCCATTAAATCTGATTCTGATGTTTTTGGACTGTTTAGGAAACCGGAGAACCTGTAAGAAACCCTTCGCAGACACAAGGAAAACATGGAAACTCCACCCAGATTGGGATTCGAACCTGGATCTCCAGTGCTGAGAGGCCAACGTGCTAACCACTAAACCACCATGCCCCCGTGTTTTCCTTTTAAATAATAAAAAATAAGTACTTTGCCTTAAGGCTGTAAAAAGCCCATTTAATACACTTATTATTATTGTTTATCATTTTTCTCGTTTTTCCAAAACTGTAACATCATGTGTAAAGAAGAGGGAAATCATCAAGCACATTTGCGTTTTTCCCTACACATCTGAGGGCAGAATGGAACAGAACATGGCACCTCGCTGCTTCCTGCTAAACCCCATCACAAGGTGGGTATATAAATAGCAGTGAGTGCTGCATGTGTAATGGAGGTAATACATGAAAGCTGCAGCCCTCCTGGAGGAAAAGATATTTATATAATCTCTCCAGGCATTTAAATATTGTTCTGCACCTTTTGCACTTTAACTGAAGTTTTGTTCATTATTGCATTATAGGGCTTTTTGGAATCCTGTCCACAATTTTTCAATATTTCTTTAATCCTGTAGTATAACCATAGTACAAAATACATTGACACTAACTATTGACGTCTTTTCTTAAATTGAGGTCCCACATGTCTTCACATATACAGACCATGTAGCATCATGATGATATCAGTTCAACTAAATCAACTTTTAAAAGCACATCTGTGACACTACTCAGCAACAGAAGGGCATCCTGGTAGCATGCAGTGTAGCAGCAATCTGCTAAAACTCAATCATTACATGGGCTGGATTTCCCACTGAAGCTTGAGGCATTCATAAACAGTTTTGTAAGCATAATTCAGTACTCTGTAAGCAATTTTGCTTGAACAAAGCAACTGGCACATGAAATCAGTGCCAACAAAGCCCACTGGGTGTTAGGTATGAGTCAATTAAAGGGCTAGTCATGTTACAGTTTTGGCACATACAAGGATACTTACTTGTTTAAAATATTTAAGGGAAAATGATACAGAAGTTAAATTTTGAACTACATCATTTAATTCTGTCATTTAAACACAATAGTCTAAGAAACAGACTTTAAGGAATATAATGTAACAAAAAAAGTTACCACCAACAGTTTCGCCACCGTGCCACCCTAGAGATGATCATACACAGTTGTATTTGCAATACATTTAGACATGTGGCAGGGTGGCTTAGTGTTTAGCACGTTCGCCTCTCAGCACTAGAGATTCCCGGTTCGAGTCCCAATGTTTCCATGTTCTCCCCGTGTCTGCGTGGGTTTCCTCCGGGTTCTTTTTCCTCCCACAGTCCAAAAACATGGATCAAGTTCAACTAAATTCTCCAAATTGCCCCATATATAGTGTGTTTCTGTGTGTGTCTGTATGAATGTGTACACAGCGATAGATTGTTGTCCTGTCCTAGGTGTAGCTGCCCTAATAGAGGATGAAGCAGAAGATAATGGATGGATGGATACATTTAGACATTATTTAAATGACTTACATATTAAAGAACAATTAAAAACATATAAACAAAAATGCTAATAGCTAATTAATGTACCTAACCACTGTGCCCAATTTTGTATTTTGAAGAAGAGACATTTGTTTATACAAGCAACTTACAGAAAACTAGCAGTGTTACTTGTGTGGCGTGTTTGTGTTATTGTTCATTCCACCCTCTTAGTGCCCTATTGAAAGTTGCTTTGCCACTCAGTCTTTTTGACTGTGTCATGTGTAATTAAGCTATTTTCTCTGTTATGGCTAAAATATGGAAAAATCACAAGTTTGGTAAACTGAAAGATAAAAAGCTTAGGAGGACTTTTGTGTCCTGATGTTTGTTTTGCACCTAATTGCAATCTTTATTTGCACTTCGCTTCTCTCTTCTCTCGTTTCCATGCTGTCATCTCAGAGTTTCCATCTGTTTCTTTGTATTGCAGCATTTCATTTGCGTCTGTTTTCTTAGCTTTGTTCAGTCTATAAAAAGTCGGCGCCACATTTTATTAATCAATTCTTTCCCAAATGTCAGAAATTAGAATTATTATTTCTTCCAAAATTGCATAAGCTGTTCATGCAGTTGTATTATTATTGGTACTATATTAAATATCATTGGTGTGCGATATCTCAGGGATGCGGTAGCTCTGTGGTTTGGGTGTTGGGCTGTCAATCCGAAGGTTGTGGGTTCAAATCCCATGTTTACTGAAGTAACCAATGTAGGCCATTGAGCAAAGCCCTTAAGTCTCATTTTTCCAAGAATGCTGTCCCTGACCCCAGTCATCAAGTTGGGCTACTTGTAAGTCAGTTAAATGACCAAATGTTAATGTACTATTGGTGTTATGTTTTCCTTATCTAATACACTGTGTGAGTGGCAGCACATCTCAGCAGCTCCTGCTCACAAATGAGCATTTTATTTTTTTATACTCTTAACTCTTTATCTTATGGCGGCACGGTGGCTTAGTGGTTAGTACGTTCGCCTCTCAGCGCTAGGGATTCCCGGTTCGAATCCCCATCTGGGTAGAGTTTCCATGTTCTCCCCGTGTCTGCGTGGGTTTCCTCCGGGTTCTCCGGTTTCCTCCCACAGTCCAAAAACATGGATCAAGTCAATTGATTTCTCAAAATTGCCCCATATAGAGTGTGTTTGTGTGAGTGAGTGTGTGCCCAGCGATGGATTGGCGCCCTGTCCTGGGTCTGTCTGCCCAGCGCCCGAGACGTTCTCCCCTGGATGGACATGGGGAACCCCACCGCGACCCTAATAGAGGATAAAGTGGGAGATAATGAATGAATGAATGAACTCTTTATCTTTATTTTTAACTCTTTCTTTTCTTTTAAACACTCTTTTATTTTTTCCACTCATAACTAAAAATTTGAATTTATCGTGTATATATATATAGATTTCTATTTAAATTTTTCTTTTTTTTTTTTTTTACTTTTTCTAATTCCTACATATCTTTTTCACCTTTTTTCTAATGTAACTTGCTTTTGAGAATGTGAATTTACCCATTGTGGGACAAATAAAGGTCTAACTTATCTTATCTTATCTTATGTAAAGAACAGAAAGGAGGTAAATGCATATAATTTGTGAAACACAAAATAGTTGTGTAATATTCCTCCCACATTCGGTTTATTAATTATAAGGTCACATACCTGCAATGCTAAGTTAAGTTGAAGTTGCTCTAGCTGTCAGTCACCAGCCACTGAGTAGGTGTAATCGCATACCCTGTTCTATATGCTGTTTATGAGCCATATATAAGTGGTCCTTCTGTAATCAGAATAAGAATACCTTATTGATCCCTGGGGGGAAATTGCAGATGTTACAGTCGCACTGTTTGCCGAGTTATAATGTAATAATACATGTAATAAAATCTATCTTCCAGCTATTTTTTAAATGCCAAAAAGAAAAAAAAACGCCTGTAACTATGTGATTCACATAGTTTGTGTTATTAAATTTTTAGAAAAACATTCGTTGCCATAGTTTTTAGCTGAAGTATCTAAAAGTGGTGTAGGATCAAACTTTAAACAGACCATTTACAGCTTTGGTAATATAAGAATTCATAGGTGAATAACTAATAAAAAAAACGTGTGGTAACACTTTCTTTGAATCTGGTATTCATAATACATTATAAGTGCATTTCTGAAGTTTTATAAAGTATTAATAATGCTTTATAACAGGGGTCTCAATCTCAAATTACCTGGGGGCCACTAACCAGGCTGTGTTTTCGATGAGGGAACAGATTAAAGAATTGCAACAAAAAGCAGCGGGAAAATGGAAAATCAACTATTTATATAATAACTATGTACACATATTGTAATTCAAATACATTTTGTACATTGTACATTCAAATACATTCAGTGTTTGATCATTGCTTGCTACCAGAAACTTAACAGTGCTTCTTCTGACACAAATGAGCCACATTTGCTTTAAGTGAGTTTGCAGTGGACACTGGATGGACTGGAGATGGGCATCGGTCAGTCTGGATCTGTGCTTGGATTTATTAAATTTTACAGTTTTTCACACACATATGTACTTTTTCCAAGTCAACTTTTCATTTATTTTTTGAGAGTTTTGAAAGTGACATTTTTGTTAACAAATATTTTTGCTGGGAATGGTGAGCACATGCGTAGCGTAGTGTCACATCCACCTTACCTTTTGTACCTGCTATTCCCCTTCCTGCCACTGGTGGCACTCTGAGTTCTTCTCCAGAGTTCTGATTACTACTTCCTGTTTATCTCTCTATTAAGCTGTTCGGTTGGGTTGGCTGTTTGCATCTTATCTTCGGTAATGCGCTCCCCTGCTACCTTGTGTTCTATTGATTACCTCTCTGGAGAGTTCGGTTTCCCGAGTGTCAGTGATCTTCATCGCGGCGTTACACCATCAGTACGTTTACTGGGGTTTGAGTGTTGTTTTCAATAAACCATTGACTGTTATACTGTTCATCGACTTTGGCTTCGTTTCTGAGTACAACCCGTTACACGTAGAGACGTGCAGCTTACGAGTGGGTTGGGCTTATGCAGCATTGCCTGGCGCTAATCACCAGGCAACGCAGCATAAGCACAAAAATAAAGACAACGCACAGATACACACAAACACCACAATATTATTAAGCGAGCGTCTGGTGGTCGGGCACTTTCCCATGGTGCCCGGTCGGGCCCAGCCCGAAGGAGCTACATGGGTTCCCCCTCAAATGGGCTCACCACCTGTGGGGGTGTAGTAATAGGGGTTCGGTGCAGTGAGGATCGGACAGTGGCCGGAGGCGGTGGCCGACCGATACTCGGTCGCTGAAATTGGCTTTTGGAACGTCACTTCACTGGCAGGGAAGGAGCCTGAGCTGGTGTGGGAGGTTGAGAGATACCGGCTAGATATAGTCGGGCTCACCTCAATGCACAGCTCGGGTTCTGGGTCCAATCTCCTTGAGAGGGGCTGGACTCTGTTCCTTTCTGGAGTTGCCCATGGCGAGAGGCGTCGGGCAGGTGTGGGCTTTCTTGTGGCCCCCCAGCTTGACGCGTGCATGTTGGGGTTTTCCCCAGTGGATGAGAGGGTAGCTTCCCTACGCCTTCGGGTAGGGGAATGGGTACTGACTGTTGTCTGCACTTATGTGCCGAACGGAAGTTTAGAGTACCCAGCCTTCTTGGAGTCTGTGGGGGGTACTGGAAACTGCTCCCCCTGGAGACTCTGTAGTCCTACTGGGGGACTTCAACGCTCACGTGGGCAATGACAGTGAGACCTGGAGAGGTGTGATTGGGAGGAACGGCCTCTCTGATCTGAACCCGAGTAATGTTCAGTTGTTGGACTTCTGTGCAAATCATGGTTTGTCCATCACGAACACCCTGTTCGAGCACAAGGGTGTCCATAAGTGCACATGGCGCCAGGATGCCCTAGGCCGAAGTTCAATAATTAACTTTGTAGTTGTGTCATTGGACTTGCGGCCATGTGTCTTGGACACTCGGGTGAAGAGAGGAGCTGAGCTGTCAACTGATTACCACCTGGTGGTGAGTTGGATCAGATGGTGGGGGAAAATGCCGGTCAGACCAGGCAGACTTAAACGTATAGTGAGGGTTTGCTGGGAACGTCTGGCAAAAGAACCCGTAAGACGGATGTTTAATTCTCACCTCCGTCAGAGCTACAACCACATTCCGGGGGAGGTGGGGATGAATGGGCCATGTTCCGGCCATGTTCCGTTCCTCCATTGTTGAAGCGTCGGACAGGAGCTGTGGTCGCAAGGTCGTCGGTGCCTGTTGTGGCAGTAACCCTCAAACACGGTGGTGGTCACCCCGTGTAAGGGATGCCGTCAAGCTGGAGAAGAAGTCATATCAGGCATGGTTGGTTTACCAATATGTCAGAGGACCCGGGAGGAGACTTGTCAATCACTGTGGCTGAAGTCGCTAAGGTAGTCAGAGAGCTCCTTATTGGCAGGGCTTCAGGGGTGGATGAGATCCGCCTGGAGTTCCTCAAAGCTCTGGATGTTTTGGGGCAGTCTTGACGCGACTTTTCAACATTGCATGGTCATCGGGGGCAGTGCCTCTGGACTGGTAAAGTCTATGCAGGGGTACTAGAGAAGAAAGTCCGACTGATAGTCGAACCTCGGATTCAGGAGGAGCAGTGTGGTGTTCGTCCTGGTCGTGGAACACTGGACCAGCTCTTCACTCTCTCCAGGATCCTCGAGGGTTCATGGGAGTTGCCCAACCAGTCTACATGTGCTTTGTAGATTTGGAGAAGGCTTTCGACTGTGTCCCTCGGGGTATTCTTGAGGTGCTTTGTGAGTATGGAGTACATGGCTCCTTACTACGGGCCATTCAGTCCCTGTATTTGCGAAGCAGAAGCTTGGTTCGCATGGCCGGCAGTAAGTCAGACTTCTTTCCAGTGAGGGTTGGACTCCATCAGGGCTGTCCTTTATCACCGGTTCTGTTCATAATTTATATGGACAGAATTTCTAGGTGCAGCCAGGGGATAGAGGGTGTCCAGTTTGGTGATCTGAGGATCACGTCGCTGCTGTTTGCAGACGATGTGGTCCTGTTAGCATCATCAGGCTGTGAACTTCAGCTCTTACTGGATCGGTTTGCAGCCGAGTGTGAAGCGGCCGGGATGAAAATCAGCACCTCCAATTCTGAGGCCATGGTTCTCAGTCGGAAAATGGTAGAGAGTCCTCTCTGGGTCAGGGATCAGATCTTTGCCTCAAGTGGAGGAGTTTAAGTATCTCGGGGTCTTGTTCATGAGTGATGGTAAGATGGAGCGTGAGATTGACAGACGGATCAGCGTGGGGTCAGCAGTGATGCGGACCTTATACTGGTCTGTTGTGGTAAAGAAGTTGAGCCACAAGGCAAGGCTCTCGATTCACCAGTCAATTTACGTTCCAACCCACACCTATGGTCATGAGCTTTGGGTAATGACCGAAAGAACAAGATCGCGAATACAAGCGACCGAAATGGGTTTTCTCCGCAGGGTGGCTGAGCTCTCCCTTAGAGATAGGGTAAGAAGCTCGGTCATCCCGGAGAGACTCCTGGAGAGCTGCTTCTCCTCGGCATTGAAAGGAGCCAGTTGAGGTGGTTCGGGCATCTGGTAAGGATGCCTCCTGGGTGCCTTCCTAGGGAGGTGTTTCAGGCAAGTCCAGCTGGGAGGAGACCCCGGGGAAGACCCAGGACACGCTGGAGGGATCTCTCGGCTTGTCTGGAAATGTCTTGGGGTTTCCCCAGTTGAGCTGGTGGAGGTGGCTGGGGCGAGGGAGGTCTGGGTCTCCCTGGGTCTCTTCGGTTGCTGCCCCCGCGACCCGAACCCCGGACAAGCGGAGGATAATGTAGGTATGGATATACAAATTAAGATAATAATGCATAAATAATTAAATTAAATTGCGGGCCTTATTATTATGATTATAATTCATTCATTTGTTATTCATTCATTCATTACCTCCCGCTTTATCCTGTATTAAGGTCGCGGTGGGGTTCCCCATGCCCATCCAGGGGAGAACGTTTTGGGCGCTGGGCAGGTAGACCCAGGACAGGGCGCCAATCCATCACTGGGCACACACTCACTCACACAGACACACTCTATATGGGGTAATTTGGAGAATTCAATTGACTTGATCCATGTTTTTAGACTGTGGGAGGAAACCGGAAAACTCGGAGAAAACCCACGCAGACACAGGGAGAATATGGAAACTCCACCCAGATGGGGATTCGAACCGGGAATCCCTAGCACTGAGAGGCGAACATGCTAACCACCAAGCCACCGTGTCATTATTATTATTATTATTATTATTTTTATTAGATTTTTTTAATGCTTATTTTGTTAACCCGTAAGGGGCCGTATAAGACTGCATCTCGGGATGGATGTGGCCCGCAGGCCGGCCCTTTGAGACCCCTGCTTTATAACATTTGTCATAAGCCATTGGTAATTTACATAGATGTTCATAATCATAGTCATAAGTTGTTATAACAATTTAACATATGGCTTAGTAACATTAAGTGTTAACAAATAACACAAAGTAACAAAATGCATTATAATATGAACTTATTTCAACTTTTGATTCTTTGGAGGTTTAGACATTCTTACTCAAAACACGGTGATCACACTTCACTTAAAAGCTGTGAAGGGTATTAATAAGCTTTTACGTCACGGTGTATTACTATTTATGCAGTCTCTTTGAAATTAGTATTTAATAACAACACTTTATTATTTGTCTGTAAAGCTTTTAAAAACAGTATACTATAGCTTTTTATAAAAACAGTTATAAATACTTATAAAGTAATTGTCAGGAAAAGCATTCATTAAACACAAATGTTATAAGGCTTTATGTCGCTGGTCTCAATAATAAGTTGCTGATCAGTTAAAATATATTATAATGCATTATGCCACTTTGTTATATAGCCATATGTCATGTTATGTTTTTATAAAATTTCATGAGTATGGTTATGTACATCTATGGAAATTAATAAATACTTATGACAAGTATTTTAAAGCATTATGAATACTATAGAAAGTTGTACAAATGTGTTACCAAACATTTTAAAACACAATTTTATTTTACAATTAATAAATCGGATTAAGCAGGTAATTGATGATATATATATATATATATATATATATATATATATATATATATATGATGTTTATAAATTCAACAACAGTTGGGAATACAATAGAACCTGAAGTTTGAAATTTGGACCACATCAGCTTTTCTTATTAATATACTTTTTGATTATTTAAAAATTGAAGACCATTTTTGCTACTAGTGGAATAATTGCTCTATTATTGCTTTGTATGGGATTTTGGTAATTACTAACAAATACGTTTTTTTAATCATAAAACTGGCTTCTACATTTTAATTCACAAGTGTTTCTTGTTTATATTTCCTAATTACTGTCACTTCTGCTGCTGAGAAATCTGAATTTTTCCCATTGTGGGACCCATAAAGGATTATCTTATCTTATCTTATCTAAAGAGGTTTTAATATTTTGACCATTGCAAGTATCCATGTCCAAATGGGACAATAGTTGGTTAATCCTAATTATAAATTAAATGATGTATTGTTTAAATTTAGAAAAAATACATGTACTATATATAGGTGTTATTGTTGTCGTAATGTATGAATTCTCAGTCCCCGCTCTGAGCCTTGGTCCTCTCTAGGTTTCTTTCTTAAAATATAACATAACAGGGAGGTTTTTCTTGCCACTTCGGCTTGCTCTTTGGGGGTTAAAGGTTTATAACATGGTAGAGCTGCTTTGTGACAATGTACTATTGTAAATAAGTTTATTATATATATATATATATATATA
>JAFMOD010000239.1:2452729-2477578 GCA_019802435.1 Corydoras maculifer
GACCCTAGTATAGGATTCATTCATTCATTCATCATCTCCCACTTTATCCTCTATTAGGGTCGCGGTGGGGTTCCCCATGCCCATCCAGGGGAGAACGATTCGGGCGCTGGGCAGATCCATCGCTGGGCACACACTCACTCACATAGACACACTCTATATGGGGCAATTTGGAGAATTCGATTGTCTTGATCCATGTTTTTGGACTGTGGGAGGAAACCGGAGAGCCCGGAGGAAACCCACGCAGACACGGGGAGAACATGGAAACTCCACCCAGATAGGGATTCGAACTGGGAATCCATAGCGCTGAGAGGCAAACATGCTAACCACTAAACCACTGTGCCGCCAGTATAGGATTATGAAGATAATGAATAAATGATAAAAAAAATTAATACATTTTAAATAAATAAATAAGTAAGTAAATAAGTAAATACAAATTTATATTTAATGTCATGTACACAACATAATAAGTGGTGTGCACAAGTTATTATGTAATGATCATGAGTTAATTATGCTGTGCTCCTGACATAATAATTCGTTGGAACGAGATAATAACTTGTGAGTTATAAGTCCCTATAAGTACTTTTGTACTTTTGAGTAGCAGTAGCAACACTAGTACCGGATTAAATGGAAGATGATGCTATGATTGTGTGATGACCGTGTGTGTCCGTCATCTTCTTATGTGAAGCTCAGGGCGTGGTAGCTCAGTGGTTAGGACTATTAATCTGGAGTTTGTGGGTTCAAATCCCAGGTACACTGAAGTTATAATGTATAATGTAATATTATAATGTATATGTGCAGGGCAGGGTTTGTCAGGTTGTCCCACCAATGTGCTTTGTGGCTATGGAATATAAGGAGGGGCATGTGCTGTGTTCGGGGTGTGATGAGTTCCTGCCTGTTGGTGTAATAAAGAGATGTTCCTTCTAAAATAATGACACTACTCATTGTCTCGCCCTTGCCACCGTTACAATATATATTTATACAGACCTATATAAAATCTTGCAAAATCCCCTTAATAGGCAAATTGACAGTGTCAGTTCTTTTTCAATCTGCTATCTAGGACATGATAAAATCAATACTGTATGCAGTAAGTAGCACAAACATATTTCTTGGTAAATATAACTAAAACAAAAAGGGACTGAAGATTGTTATTTCTATATTGATAATAAAGTTTTACTTCCATGTCTTTCATTTAATAGTTGGTAACAGCATAGTGATACTAGTTAATGGTCTTCTTAGTGTGAGATTAATGCTCCATAAGCACAGTCATAAAGCAGCTCAATCAATAAAGCTGTTTCATTTTTAATTCAGTTTTTTTTTACACATACATACAAACCTGTATACGTATACATATATATATATATATATATATATATATATATATATATATATATATATATATATATATATATATATATATATATATATATATAGGCGGCACGGTGGCTTAGTGGTTAGCACGTTCGCCTCTCGGCGCTAGGGATTCCCGGTTCGAATCCCCATCTGGGTGGAGTTTCCATGTTCTCCCCGTGTCTGCGTGGGTTTCCTCCGGGTTCTCCGGTTTCCTCCCACAGTCCAAAAACATGAAACAAGTTAATTGAATTCTCAAAATTGCCCCTATAGTGTGTGTCTGTGTGGGTGGGTGTGTGCCCAGCGATGGATTGGCGCCCTGTCCTGGGTCTATCTGCCCAGCGCCCGGGGCGTTCTCCCCTGGATGGGCATGGGGACCCCACCGCGACCCTAATAGAGGATAAGCGGAAGATAATGAATGAATGAATATATACATATATATATAAATATGTGACTTGTTAGCACATCTGCCTCTCAGCGCTAGGAATTCCTGGTTCGAATCCCAATCTGGGTGGAGTTTCCATCTTCAATTTATCAGTGGGCACACACTCACTCACACACACACACACACACACACACACACACAAACACACTCTATATGGTGCAATTTGGAAAAGTCAATTGAACTTGATCCATGTTTTTGGACTGTGAGCGGAAACCGGAGAACCCGGAGGAAACCTACGCGGACACAGGGAGAACATGGAGACTCCACCCAGATTGGGATTTGAATCGGGAATCCCTAGCACTGAGAGGCGAACATGCTAACCACTAACATGCTAAAGACATCGTGCCGCCCTAATTCACATTCTCAAAATATAGTTTTTTTTCTGTTTTATACATGTTTAACACTTCATTTTTTTACATTATTTTCATATTTAGGGATGGCACGGTGGCTTAGTGGTCATCACATTCACCTCTCAGCGCTAGATTTCCCGTTTGGAATCCCAATCTGGGTGTAGTTTCCATTTTCTCCCCGTGTCCGTGTTTCCTCTGGGTTCTCCGGTTTCCTCCCAAAGTCCAAAGACATGGATCAAGGTCAAGTGAACTCTCCAAATTGCCCTATATAGAGTATAGAGTGCCCTATATTATTATTATTGTGTGTCTGTGTGAGTGAGTGCATGCCCAGAGATAGATTGGCGCACTGTTCTGGGTGTATCTGCAAAGCGCCCAAAACATTCTCCCCTGGATGGGCATGGAGAACCCCCCCTGCAACCCTAGTAGATGATATAGTGGAAGATAATGGATGGATGGATTGATTTTTATATTTACATAATTCTTGTAGTTACCTTTACCTCCCTATAGCAGATTAAATGTCCTCATGTAAATAAAATCACTTGTGGTTGCATGATGCTGTGATGAACTGGCATGCCAGCCCTGATATGTATTTTTGCCCATCTAGAAAAAGGTTTGCAAATAGATAATGCATGTATTTTTAACCGAACCTATTTTAATAGGTTTGTCATGCATAAAGATGAGTTTGACAGACAATTGAAATATGCCATGGACGTTCAGACGTTTGGATGTAATTGTCTGTTGACACATTCTGTAAGGGCAAGCATACCTACTAGGAAGTATAAAAGATTTTTAAAAACAGCAGCCAAGGTCTCACTGAACTGAATTTAATGGTTCAGAGTGCAAAGAGACATTTCTTTCGAATGACATTCAAAATGTCAGGTAGAAATAAAGTAACTGTGGAAATTGCGGTATCACCAGTTCTGAAAGCAAACACACAAAAAGGCAAAGAAAAAGAAAAAACAATTAGTCTGTTAAAAAGCTGCTTTATAAAAGACACTTTAAAATGCGATTGCAGGGGTGGCATGGTGGTGCAGTGCTTAATATCTCTGCCTCTACAGCAAGAAGGACGGTGTTTGGGTTTCCTTTTGGGACTCATTAGGCATCTTAAAAAATTATATACATAATTTGTGTCCTGCGGCACGGTGGCTTAGTGGTTAGCACGTTCGCCTCTCAGTGCTAGGGATTCCCGGTTCGAATCCCAATCTGGGTGGAGTTTCCATGTTCTCCCCGTGTCCGCGTGGGTTTCCTCAGGGTTTCTCCACTTTCCTCCCACAGTCCAAAAACATGGATCAAGTCAATTGAATTCTCAAAATTGCCCCATATAGAGTGTGTCTGTGTGAGTGAGTGTGTGCCCAGCGATGGATTGGCGCCCTGTCCTGGGTCTATCTGCCCAGCGCCCGAAATGTTCTCCCCTGAATGGGCACGTGGAACCCCACCGTGACCTTAATAGAGGATAAAGCGGAAGATAATGAATGAATGAATTTGTGTCCTTTAGGAAAGCTACCATGTCACTGTCATTTAGAACCAGGTTATATTTCTTCCTACCTTTATTCATTCATTATCTTCTGCTTAATCCTATACTAGGGTAGTTGTAGGTTCCCCATTCCCATCCAGGGGAGAACATTTTGGGGCGCTGGGCAGATACATCCAGGACAGGGCGTCAATCAATCTCTGGGCATAATCATTTACACAGACACATACACATATAGATTATATGGGGCAATTTAAAGCATTTAATTTACCTTGAATCCAGGTTTTTGGACTGTGAGAGGAAACTGGAGAACCAGATGTAATCCACCTGGGCAGGTGGAGAACATGGACACTCCACCCAGCTCATGATTCAAACCTTGATGTGCTAAGAGTAATGAATCAGTAAATATTCTTTTTTAGAAAACTATTTGGTAACTTTTTATGAATCTGGTATTCATAATGCATTATAAGTGCATTTATAATGCTACATAAAGTATTTCATGACTCATGCTTTATAACATTTGCAATAAGCCTCTGTTAATGTCCATAGATGTTTATAATCATAGGCTTTTTTTAACACATAAAGTGACATAATGTATTATAATATGAACTTATTTTAACTTTTGTTTTTTTTTTAGATGTTAAGACATTCTTACTTAAAACAATACAATTACACTTTACTTAAAGTCTGTTAAGAGAATTTATAAGTTTTTATCAGTCATTATGTACTTCTATATATGCTGTCTTTTTCAAAGTGGTAATTAATGACAAGACTATATGCCTGTAAAGAGAGCTTATAATTTAAAGTTTTAATAAACAGTTATGGGCACTTATAAACATTATAAGACTTTTTGTTCCTGATGACTATAATAAGTTGATTAATGGGTAAAATATATTATTTATAATACATTATGTCACGCCTCTCAGCGCCAGGGATTTCCGGTTCGAATCCCAATCTGGGTGGGGTTTCCATGTTCTCCTGGTGGGTTTCCTCTGGGTTCTCCGGTTTCCTCCCACAGTCTAAAAAACATGGATGAAGTCATTTGAATTCTCCAAATTGCCCCATATAGAGTGTGTCTGTGTGAGTGAGTGTGCGCCCAATGATAGATTGGCGCCCTATCCTGGGTGTATCTGCCCAGCGCCCAAAACGTTCTTCCATGGATGGGCATGGGGAAACCCACCACGACCCTAATAGAGGATAAAGAGGAAGATAATGGATGGATAGATGGATGGATGGATGAATATTATGTCATTGTTTTATAAAGCCTTATGGCACGTTCACTTTACAAGTGTGGTTATGTAGATCGATGGACTTTAACAAAGGCTTATAACGAGTATTATGAATTATGAACACTTTATATCTTTAGAAATGTCTTAATAATGAATACCAGATTTAGGTAAAATGTTAGCAACAATTTAAAACCCCTATTTTATTTTAAATAATAATAAGTAACATAGAAGAGGGCGACATGGTGAATCCAGTATTTAATCTGGTGGCTTAGTAGTTAGCATGTCCACATCTCAGCGCTAGGGATTCCTAGTTCGAATCCCAATCTGAGTGGAGTTTCCATGTTCTCCGCATGTCCATGTGTACGGTTTCCTCCCACAGTCTAAAAACATGGATTGAAGGTAAATTGAATGCTCCAAATTGCCCTATATAGAGTGTGTTTGTTAAGTGTGTGCCCAACAATAGAGTGGCGCACTGTGCTGGATGTATCAGCCCAACTCCCAAAACGTTCTCCCCTGCATGGGCATGGGGAGCCCCCTGCGACCCCAGTAGATGATTAAGTGAAAGATAATGGGTGGATAATGGATCAATGGAACACAGTGGAGACTGTAAGCATGATATATATCTGGACTACACAAACACACAATACATTGCAAATTACATTAACATTACAGCATTAGAATAGCTTGCAGTGTAAATTATTACTAACAAACATGATCTGGGCTCCATTTTTCTTGTAAATTACAGGCTGCAAATAGTAGCATCATCAAGTTTAAACATCAATGATGCAGTTACAGCAAATTTAGAGTACAAATGCATACACAAAAGTGCTATTCCTTCTCTTAAATGAGAGGAATAAACATCATTATATTACCATTGACATTATTTATGAGCATATTTAGTCCACCCTTTATTGCAATGGAGGCTTGAGTGAATTGCAAGTAGGACGAACAGTAACTTTCATTTTTATTTAACATTATGCCACCGCACACATCCTTCTTAAAGTCACAAATATACTAAAATTTTGTTCTACTTATAATAAAGAAATAAAAATTTATTTGCTCCTAAGCATATTACACTATGTTAAAATAAAAAAGCAAGGTATTCAGACATTACTGTATGAATATTATTTTTTCTTTTTGCGGAGCTATAGGCTTAGTATACTTTAGGGTTCTAAAAAAATGAATATAAGCATTATATCATGACCTTAGCTTTTGTGTTCATCCAAGGTTTGGTTGCGTTAGGAACGTGTCTGTATCTTGCCTGGGGCACCAAATGTCCCCTCCAACCCACGAAGCATAGAACTGAAAGTGATACAGACACACACACACAAACACACACTATATAGGGGCAATTTAAAACATTTAGTTTACCTTGAATCCATGTTTTGGGGCTGTGGGATGAAACCTGAGGACCCGGAGGAAGCCGACGCGGACAAGGGGAGAACATGGAAACTCCATCCAGATCAGTATTTGAACCTGAAATCCCCAATGCTGAGAGGCAAACATGCTAAACACTAAGCCAGGCGGTGCCAGGTGTTGCCCCGAAAGTAAGAACAGGGAGAACATTTCGGGCGCTGGGCAGATACACCCAGGACAGGGTGCCAATCTATTGCTGAACATACATTCACACACACACACACACAAACACACACTATATGGGGCAATTTAGAGCATTTATCTATTTTTAATCCATGTTTTGTGACTGTGGAAGGAAACCGGAGATCCACGAGGAAACCCATGCCGACATGGGGAGAATATGGAAACTCCACCCAGATTGGGATTCGAACCCGGATCCCCAGTGTTGATGTTTGGCATAATATTTCGCCTTTTACATCAAATTGCACAAGTAAACTAAATTCATTTTTTCATTATCTTCCACTTAGTCCTCTACTAGGGTCGCAAGGGGGAATGGTTTCCATGCCTATCCATGGGAGAACATTTCAGGCTATGGGCAGATGCTCACAGGACACGGCGGCAATATATCACTGGGCACACATTCACTTACACAGACATTCACACAAACACACACTATATGGGGCAATTTAGAGCATTCAGTTTACCTCGAATCCATGTTTTTGAACTGCGGGAGGAATACCACACAGACACAGGGAGAACATGAAGACTCCACCCAGAATGGGATTCGATACGTGCCGCATAGTAAATTAAATTCATTCATCCATATCTTTCATTTAATCCTCTACTTTGGTCGCAGGGAGGGTGGGCAGATACACCCAGGACTGGGTGCCGATCTATCCCTGGGCAGGTAAATTAAATTTATTATTAAAATGAATCCAGTTGCTATCTGCTAACTTTTCCATATAATATCAGACAGTGCTTACTATTGCTTTTTCATCCATGTTAACTGAAGCAGCTCCCAGCTTGAACAATTCCTTGTTTTAAAAGCTTTTTGAAAGCCCATTTTTGGTTTGATAGCACAGGCTTTTAGTCCACGCTAGTATCGGTTACGGCTACGACTTGAGTAGTCTGTAAAAGCTAATGCATGCTTTTGCTTTCTATGTTATATATTAAGTGGAAAAAGAAAAACAGACTGAGCATTCACAAAGCACTGATTTAGAATTTGCTTTAGAAACTGATAAAGTATCCAGTCAGGGCCATGTACGAACTGCGTTTATGTAGGAAGAAAGGCAACAGAAAGAATTAAGTTGTGACATGACTGCTGGTCTATTAGTCCAGCTCAGACAGATAAAAATGCTATTAAGTTGGAAGTATAGGTGATGTGGAACAGTTCTTGGCTGTAAATGTACTGCGTCTCCATGGCACCATGGAACTATATAAAAAAAAGTTTTTCCCTGGGCAGCATGGTGGCTTAGTGGTTAGCATGTTCGCCTGTCAGCGCTGGGGATTTCAGCTTCTGGGTTACCAATCTGGGTGGAGTTTCCATGTGCTCCCCATGTCCACATGTGTTTCCTCTGGGTTTCCTTCCACAATCCAAAAACGTGTGTTCAAGGTATATTAAATTCTCTCAATTGCCCCATATGTAGTCTGTGTGAGTGAGTGTGCACAGCGATAGATTGGTGCCCTGTCCTGCCCAATGCCTAAATCATTTTCCAATTGATTGATAGGGCATGGCCCTAGAAAATTACGCGGAAGATAATAAATGAATTAAGGAATGAAAGTCTTTTCCTTAAGATTTTTGAATATATATTTGTTCAAGGATCAAGTTAACAGTAAAACACATTTTTTAGCATGCGAAATATCCATAAAAAGATATGCAAAATACTTTTATCGACAAGCTTTCAAGATTAGGGCTGATGAAGGTCAAAGGCAAATATGACTATGCACAAGGAGCATACTTTCGTATAAAGACTGCTGGAGGAACTTTGATTGTAAGGAAGCAATCCTAAATGATCAGGTATTATCTACAATCTACAACTCTAATCCAACTCTATCTCTAATCCTCTAAGGCATCAGATTGTCTTCTCTAACTTGGATTAGATAACATTAGAATACATAATCATATCTCGTCTCATTATTTTCTGCTTAATTCTGTACTGGGGGGTTCCCCATTCCTATCCAGGGGAGAATGTTGTGGGCGCTGGGCAGATACACCCAGGACAGGGTGCCAATCTATTGCTGAGCACATGCTCACTCACACACTACATAGGGGACTTTTGATATTAAATATTAAATCCATTTTTCTGGGCTATGGGAGGAAACCTGGAAAAAAACCTTCGAGGACAAGGAAAATGGAACCCCACCCAGATTGGGATTCGAACCTGGATCCCCAGCGCTGAGAGCCGAACTGTACAAAACTGGTATGTGACTTTAAACTGCATATTTCATTTTGAGTTTAAAAATGCAGTGACTCACAATCACTCTGCATGCATACATTATGTCACTTTTTGTTAAAAAGTCTCTTGACTAATTGTTGACATGACTATGATTATGAACATCTATGTACATTAACAAAGGCTTATGAAAAAAGTTATAAAGCATTATGAATACTTTATAAAGCCTTACAAATGCACTTATATGAATACCAGATTCATAGAAAGTGTTACCAAGTAGTTTAAACTTTTGAGAAAATGTAGTTACTTTATTACCCTTTGGACAATGTATTATCCTTAATTACTGTTTGGAGAAACTAAAGAGAATTTGAGTCACAGGCCTTGAGTGATACTTAATCGCTGTCTAGTTCTATCGGACTTTAGTTAAGCTTTCATTAAAGCGATATAGAAAATCAATAAACATTCAGCTCAAAATGACATTGCCTGGAAGGGCTGATATGTTGAAATGTATCAATGTCTCACACTAAAAGACATTCGCAAATTACCTGCACTATAAAGCTAAGAATAAAATGTATTTTTTTAATTAATATATTTATTTGAGGGTGGCTTAGTGCTAGCATGTTCTCCTCTCAGCACTAAGGATTCCCGGTTCGAATCCCAATCTGGATGGATTTCCATGTTCTCCCCGTGTCTGCGTGGGTTTCCTCTAGGTTTCTGGACTGTGTGCCCAGCGATAGATGGCACCCTGTCCTGGGTGTATCTGACCAGCGCACGAAAAGTTCTTTCCTGAATTGGCATGGGGAACCCCCCCCCCTCCACGAACCTAGTAGAGGATAA
Organism: Corydoras maculifer; assembly: GCA_019802435.1. Taxonomy (NCBI): domain Eukaryota; kingdom Metazoa; phylum Chordata; class Actinopteri; order Siluriformes; family Callichthyidae; genus Corydoras; species Corydoras maculifer. Next base: position 2,462,158 of record JAFMOD010000239.1, read on the forward strand.
AGCAGAAGAAAATGGATGGATATTTATTTGGTTGTTAGAGTGCAGGTAAGGTTGGTGTATGTTAGGTCTCTTGTGTGCTTTACTTGTTGGTATGTCTAACTTACTAATATATAACTTTTCTGTATTATCAACAAGTAAAATATAAGGCATGAGAGGGCATGCATTACTGTGAAAAAATCACAGGAAAGAGGTGTTATTAGGCATAAACCATAGCGGACCTCGAGTCCCTTATTGCTTTTATTATGCTGTCTTGTCACTATGAAATTCTGCAAACTAAGCATACAGACTCTCAGGTCCCCCTCAGATCTCACACATTCGCTGCATTTACTTCCCCGGTCCGGCAAGATCAGTCTGATGGTAGTAATGTGACAGCCGGTCCTATAACCATGACTAGTCTATGTAAATGTTGTTATATACAGTGCTGCTTGAAAGTTTGTGAACTAGTTGAGTAGTTTAGATTAGGCAAAAAGGAGCAAATCAACAATGAGACATATTAGGTCATCATGAACAAAGTGGTGATAGTCCATCAGTCTGGGGAAAGCTACAGTACCATGTCCAAAAGATTGTAGCTTCATTCATCCACTGTAAAACAAATCATTTACAAATGAAGGGCACGAAGTATCACATCAAAACATACCCCAAGAAGCACCAGAAAAATAATAATGCATGTAAAGGCCAACCCACGCATCACCTGCAGAGAGTTGCAGACCGCTCTGTCAGCATCTGGGATAAATGTACGTGCCTACAATCAGGCGAAATATTAATAGACAAGGCATTCATGGGAGAGTTTCTAGAAGCAAGCACACGAATGCGCCATGACCCTGAGGGAAAGCACAATGATGAAGGCCTGAGGGTCGAAGTGTTCATTTGGACAAAAAAAAACAAAGTTCGATTCATAAATTCATTGATCAAAATTTATTAAAAGCATAAACGTAAATAAACTGATCTTCTGCAACGTTATCTAGTCCGTTTTTGAAGTTAAGGCACAGCCTTAATCTAAATAACAAGGCTAAAAAATACAAAATATTGATCGGAAAATGAGACTATATGAAATTAATTTTCCATGTACTCCACAAAGACATAATCTAGTGAAGTTGAAGTGAACACTGATTGCTGATTTACAGGTTTCTGCTTTCTCTAACAATTAAATACTGCCATATAGTAGTCCATCCATGCATTATGTTGTGCTTTATCCTCTGTTAGGGTCGCGGGGGGGGTTCCCCACGGCCATCCAGGGGAGAAAGTTTCGGGCGCTGGGCAGATTCACCCAGGACAGGGCGCCAATGTATCGCTGGGCACACTCACTCACACAAACACACACACAAACACATTCTATTTGGGGCAATTTGGATAATTCAATTGACCTTGATCCATGTTTTTTTTTCACTGTGAGAGGAAACCGGAGAACCCAGAGGAAACATGGAAACTCAATGCTACAATTGTGAAGCTGTCAGAGGTGTGTGTTATTGTCAACAATGTCACGCCTAAACAAACGGCTCAGCCAATCAGGTTTAAGGACCGGAACTACCCGTTTTATAATTTGTAATAAAGATTAGTTTGACTTAGCAAGTAATATAGGTATATTTAATTATTGGACAAAGACTCAAATGAGTCTTCCTTTTGTATTTTTACTCTTTTAAAAAGTTTCACTTAAGTAGCTCTTGCTATTTTTCTTATTATTAATTATTATACATGGTTAAAGTTCTACTTTTATTTTGCATCAGTGATGTATCCATATGAATCAGTTTTTAAAACTTGCAAAAAATGACAAAATAACAGGAAAAATAATAGCCAGCCAGTCCTTAATCTAAATAATAAAGTTGAAAAAATGCTAAATAATGAATGTAAAATGAGACTATATGCAATTAATTTTCAATGTATTACACCATAGTATTCAATTTGTATATATTTAAGAGACTTGAATAAGCTGTATTTAAATATGTTGCATTGATTAGTCTTGCTCCTACGCTTAGAACCCTGGTCAGTCGTAGCCCTCTTGGTGGTCATTTCAGTTTGTAACCCCCAGCATGTGTGTCGTCCCGTGCTCATTTGCTGTAGTTCTTCAATCCTTTCTAAATCTCAGGGGATTCACCAACAAGCCAGTGAAACGAACTTTAATAAGGAGGACTGGATGGCTTGACACTCTGCCATACCTTTAAATAATTCTTCATCATTGTCTCTTTGAACTTGCAATATTTTTCTCTCTCTCTCCTACAGGAACATGTAAAAATTTCCATATGAGCCCAGGAACAGTCTGTCATATTTGCACATAAACCCAACATGCAGGAGTTTCTGCTTCACATATGGAAAGAGGGGGTGGATAGATCGGGAGGTGAACCTTTGTTTCCTGATTTCCTCCTTGTTCGTTGCTATGTTATGCCTAATTAAAAGTTAGGATCTGATCGGTTCTCCGTTTGAACCTGGATAAAACCCTGACACTGTTGTACTCATCTGCTTAAAATTCACTTGATTTTTGCCTCTCAGTTACTCAAGACTTAATTCCTAGAAAAAAATCTTCCTGAGGGCACACAATCAAAAGAAATTTATGTTATTATGAAGAAATATTTTACAATATTATTGGCATTAGAATTGCCAGTATAAGTTAAATTCCAAAGGCATCCCCCTTGCAGACAGTCAAAAATAGTTACGAGATCTTAATCTTAACAAGAGCTAATCTTAACTGTAGTAGCAGAGGGCAGCACAGTGGTTAAGTGTTTAGCATGTTCTCCACCCAGAGCTGGGGTTTCAGGTTCGAATCCAAATCTGATTGGAGTTTCCATGTTCTCCCTGTGTCCGCATGGGATTTCTCCAGGTTCTCCGATTTCCTCCCAGAGTCCAAAAACATGAATTCAAGATGAATTCAATGCTCTAAATTGCCCCATATAGTTTATTTGTGTGGGTGTGTGTGTGTACGTGTGAGTGAGTGTGTCCAGTACCCTTTCCTGGCAGGATCTGCTCAGCGCCCGAAAATTTCAAATGTGGTAACCACTACTATGAGATGATACAAGCAGATTGGGATTCAAACTTAGATACCCAGAGTTGGGAGGAAAACGTACTAATCACTAAGCCAATGTGCCTCTTTTATTTTATTATTAAATTCATTCATTCATTTGTTATCTTCCACTTTATCCTCTTTTGGGGTCGCGGAGGGGTTCCCCATGCCAATCCAGGGGAGAACATTTCGGGCGCTGGGCAGATACACCCAGGAAACAGTGGCTATTACCCAGAAACAGAATCTATTACTGGGCACACACTCACTTACACAGACACACACACAAATAAACTCTATATGGGGCAATTTAGAGCAATCAAAACCTTAAATTCATGTTTTTGGACTGTGGGAGGAAACCTAAGAACCCCACGCAGACACGAGGAACCTGTAGTGCTAACATCATACACAATTATATTTACATTACATTCATTCATTCATTATCTCCCGCTTATCCTCTATTAGGGTCGCGGTGGGGTTCCCCATGCCCATCCAGGGGAGAACGTCTCGGGCGCTGGGCAGATAGACCCAGGACAGGGCGCCAATCCATCGCTGGGCTATTTACATTACATTTAGACATAAATTAAATTAGAATTAGAATTAGAGAGCTACTAAAAATGTCTGATTAATGTACCTTTCAATATATTAATATTAATTTATCCATCCATTATCTGCCGCTTTGTCCTATATTAGGGTCGCGGTGGGGTTCCCCATGCCCATCCAGGGGAGAAAGTTTCGGGTGCTGGGCAGATACACCCAGGACAGGGCGGCAATCTATCGCTGGGCACACTCTCACTCACGCAGACACGCACGCATACACACTCTATATGGGGCAATTTGGAGAACTCAATTGACTTGATCCATGTTTTTGGACTGTGGGAGGAAAACACACGCAGACACCGGAGAACATGGAAACTCCACCCAGATGGGGATTCGAACCTGGAATGTAGTGCTGAGGAACCCTAGGAACCCTAGTGCTAAGAGGCGAACGTGCTAACCACTAAGCTACCGTGCCGCCCATATATAAATATATTTATATATATATATATATATATATATATATATATATATATATATATATATTTTTTTTTTTTTTTATTTTTTTTTTTTTCTCTACAGAGGACAGGGAACATACTGTCATTTAGAAAAATGAACAAAACAAGTCCTTCAGTATCATGATTCTGTAGCAGGGCTTTTCAAATGTTTGCATTAGACTGTAATATGCCGAAGCTATATGTTCTGAGCCTTTCCCACCTGTATACGATCATCTTATGTAAGCATAAACCATGTACAGTATTTACCATCACTTTCAGTGTTGCTATGTGAACCTAGTCCTTTTCTAGGCTGTAACATAAAGTAATCACATTTAACGTCTATTTAAAGGCAATAGATTACCTTGTGAAACTGTTAAATATTCATTCCCATGCTCATACTTTCTGAGTGGATAATGAGCTTTATTGTGTTTCGAAGTCTCTGTCCTGACTCCACTGTCTGGTCTAAAAATGTGGTAATAAATGTGCCCTTTGCCTTGAATGGTTATGAGTGAAAATGACACAAAGGTCAGGAAAAAGATAAATCGTTCGACTTAGCATAGATACTTCAGGCAGGCCAAAATAAAAGTGAGGCTAACTGTAGAGTGCAAACTAAAGTAAATGTTAAATGGCTGCATGACAATTTCAGTCTGTGCAATTATGCACTACAGTTTTAAGATTTGACAAAAATTAAGTTCTCTTACAGTCCAAAAACATGGATTCATTTTATATTGGCTTCTCTATTTATCTATTGCCGGGCACTGGTTCTCCCTTTAGTGTTCTTCCACTCTTCGCAGCCCGCGCTGCTGGAAAAAACCATTGGAACCATTACCATTGGCGGGGCAAACTGCCAAACCATATCCATCCATCCATCCATACATTATCTTTCACTTTATCTTCTACCAGGGTCGCGAGGGGGGGTTCCCCATGCACATCCAGGGGAGAAAGTTTTGGGCGCTGGGCAGATACACCCAGGGCAGGGTGCCAATCTATCATTGGACGCACTCACTCACACGTACACACACACACACCCAAACCATATCGGGCAATTTTGGAAAATTCAGTTGACCTTGATCCATGTTTTTGGACTGTGGGAGGAAACCAGAGAACCTGGTAGAAACCCGCGCAGACACAGGGAGAACATGGAAACTCCCCCCAGATTGGGATTCGAACCGGGAATCCCTAGCACTGAGAGGTGAACGTGCTAACCACAAACTGTATCCCCATTACAAAATGGCACCCCCCTTAAGCCACCACATGGCATCCTAAACTACGTGGATACCCAATGTTGACACAATAGGATTGACCAACTTTTAAAACTGCACAAGCTCAAGGCATGGGCATTGGGTGCTGGGCAGAGGACAGGGCACCCAGGACAGGACACCAATTGATTGCTGGACACTTACTCACTCACAGAGACACACACATTTTTTTTAATGAAGCTGGACTCTGTTGAGAGAGGACTATAGACAGTATTGAATTCTCAAAAAAAAAGTCAATTGAATTCTCAAAAATTGCCCCATATAGAGTGTGTGCATATAGATTGGCGCCAAACAACAAACAACACGCAGATAGCAGGAACAGAGATTTATTTAAGAGACACACATAAAACAAGAGGGAAATGGCAAGCAAGGTAACGGAAGGGGACGACGTGCTCAGTAAAAGGGGAAAACAAACCAATGATGAGATAAGGTTAATTAACTAAAATGGTGGAATGAGCACGTAGACGATTGACCAAAACGTTCACAGTAATGTATCCCTCTTCTCTATTTCTTTGCTACTGGTTCCTCGATTTCCCTAAGGGAATCCTCCCGAAACGATGAATAAATTCTTATAATAAATGGGGCAGATATTTACATTTATATCTGAATTGCCCCTTTCTATTTTTGTGTGTCTGTGTGATTGAGTAAGCCCAGCAAAAGATTGGCGGCCTGTCCTGGGTGTATCTGCCCAACACCCAGAACTTTCCCCACTGGATAGACATGGGCAACCCTCCACTAGTATATAGTATAAAATTAATTATGACATAATAAAATGAGTAGGAAACTCCCTAAACCCCAAAGCTATTGAAAGTCCATGGTCAATGTGGAAAAAACAGAAATCAAGACAAACTTTAATCAACGTTTACACAATAATGGTTAACCATCATTCAGGACTTGGCCCAGAAGCCAATATCCAACATACGGGGATGAATTGCTGATACAGCGTCAACACTAAATACGAGGTCTTTGCCTGAATTTGTGCAAAATATTTTATGCTTACATAATTTTAGGGTGTTGAAACATTAGGGGATTTAGCCCAGATCCCATATTCCCTCTCTGTCCTCTTTAAAAAGTGTCCTTTCATGAGCGCATTTATCCATTTTTTGAACTGTTGTTAAATTTATTCAGTTTGATCATTCATTAATTATCCATCCATTATCTTCCACTTTATTCCCTACTAGGGTCGCGGGGAGGTTCCCCATGCCCATCCAGGGGAGAGTGTTTTTTTTAATAAACAAACCTTGACTTCGGCAAAAAAGTATGAAGCCGTTTTACGAGTCAGTTGCGGATGAGACAATTTTAACAAGGTTTTGTTTTGAAATACCGTAACTTTTCAACAGTTTGAGCCATCAGAAAAATCGAAATCAAAAAAGGTTCCTGAAAGCTAAAAAGCTGCTCTTTACAGACAACATACATTTATTACAGTAGCTTTACTTCTGCTACTGGCGAAAAAATTGATCTGGGGGTACTGCCAAAACATGAATGCCCAGGTTTAAGGACGCACCTGCTTACAAGCGTATTTCAGGGCGGCATGGTGGCTTAGTAGTTAGCATGTTCGCCTCTTAGGTTTGACTCCCAATCTGGAAAGAGTTTCCATGTTCTTCCTATATCTGTGTGTATTTATGGGGAGAAACATGGATTTAAGGTAAATTGACTGCTCTAGTTTGTCCTATATAGCCTGTGTGTCTGTTCGTGTGTGTGACCAGCAATAGATAGGCACCCTGTTTTCGGTGTTTCTGACCAGCGGCCAAAACGTTCTCCCCTGGAAGCGCATGGGGAAGCCCTCCACGACCCTAATGGAGGACTTAGTGAAAGATAATGAATGAAAGTGTACTTCAGTACACAAAGGAATCAAAAACAAAAAAACATTCAGGCAACAATATATATATATATATATATATATATATATATATATATATATATATATATATATATATATATATATATATATATGGGATATTTTGTTAGCTTAATATCAAATATATTTAATATTTAATTTGTCTTCTATTTCTGCTGTAGCAACTGTATGGTGTGCCACACGGGATTTTAAGGAACCTGCTTTGATCTAGAAAAGCGTTTTACTAAGCATTAACAAAGGATTACGGCTCCCAATGTAGGGAACCATAGAAAAGATAGGGATCAAACGAAGTGTTTAGTAAGCTTAAAGATGTCAAACTATACGCCGTGTTAAAATGACAGTGTTCCCTGGGGTCAGATGAAAAAGGTATATGACACGCTTTGGTTAATGTGTCCCAAAGGATTATGCATCATAGCACCTTTCTGCTAAAAGTTAAACATTTAGTGACAATGTTCGAGCGAGAAAGACGTGAAGCTACCACGTATGTGCCTGCTCTCTCAAAACTCAACCACATCAAAACTCAGATCAATTATAATTGGTTATTGAAGCAGATTCTATTAATGTTGTACTAATGTAGTATGTAATGTATCACTTAATTTAGATAAAAAGCAATTGGCTTTGTATTATACGAATTTATCAATTCATCAACCAATCAATAATATTGTGATGATGACGAGGAATGGACCATGAGTTGGGTCACCATCTAAGCAGATACATCCATCCATTATCTTCCGCTTTATCCTCTACTAGGGTTGCGGGTTCCCCATGCTCATTCAGATACACCCAGGACAGGGCGCCAATCTATCGCTGGGCACACACTCAATCACAGAGACACACACACAAAAAAAACACACTTTATATGGGGCTATTAATGACCTTAATCTATGTTTTTGGACTGTGGGAGGAAACTGGTGAACCAGGAGGAAACCCACAGGGACTGGGGAGAACATGGAAACTCCACCCAGATTGGGATTTGAACTGGGAATCCCTAGCGCTGAGAGATAAAGGTGCTAAGCCACCGTGCCGCCCATTTTTAGTTATTACAATTGTTTAATGTATTGCGGTGACCGTGTGAGCCCGTCATTTTGTAGACTCTATGGGGCCTGCCATTTCGTGTGCAGGGCAGGGTTTTATAGTGGGTTGCCACACTGATGGTTACACTAAGGTTGCCGTGAGGGTTTCCTGGCATGCAGTTTGTGGAGGGTTAAAAGGAGGTCAGAAAGAGTGGCGTGTGTGTGTGTGTGTTTTAGTTCTGTGATCAATAAAGTGATCCTCTGCTAAAATGGTTACCCGGCTCCAAATTGCCCCGTATAGAGTGTATTCGTGTGAGTGATAGATTAGCGCCCTGTCCTGGGTGTATCCGCACAGCGCCCGAAATGTTGCCCCCCCCCCGGTTCGAATCCCAATCTAGGTGTTTTCCATGTTCTCCCTGTGTGTGCGTGGTTTTCCTCCGGGTTCTCCAGTTTCCTCCCACATTCCAAAAACATGGATCAAGGTCAATTGAATTAATTTGCCCCCATATAGTGTGTGCCCAGTGATAGATTGGCATCCTGTCAATCTATCAACCCCCCCCCCCCCGACCCTAGTAGAGGATAAAGCGGAAGATAATGGATGGATGGATGGATGGATGGATGGATGGATGGATCTCCACACCATTATCTGGCGTACCACCTCATGCTATTTAGCGTACCATAGTTTGAGAACCACTGGTCTACTGGAGGTGTGTGTGTGTGTGAGGGGGTTTCCTCATATCCATCCATGGAAGAACGTTTTAGGCGGTAGGCAGATACGCCTAGGATAGGGTGCCAATCTATCACAGGACATTTACACATTTACTGGCTTACACACAGACACAAACTATATAGGGGCAACTAAGAGTATTCAATATATCTCGAATCCATGTTTTTGGACTGTGCAAGAAAAACGGCCAATGTGAACACGGAAACTCCTCCCAGACTGAGATTGGAACCTGTGCTGAGAGCGCTAAAAGGCCAAAGCAGAGAGGCTAACTACTAAGCCACCGTGCCACCTGCACTAAAATTATCAAGCTTTAAACTTGTGTGCAGCGACTGTGTGACTCAGCCATGGAAACAACAAAATCTCTACAGCGCTTGACAAAGTTTTCGCTTCCAGATGCACTAGTAGAGAGTATTGCATAGAGGACAGACTATTTTTAAACTCATACTTCTCAGCACTCCACTAACTCACTCAGTGAGATTGTGTGGCTTTCTGCTTCACAGATGAGCTGTTGCTGCACTTAGACATTTCCACTATACAGCACCAAAACTTACAGATCATTTACTGCTGCAAGGCAAACTGAGGTGCATAAAAAACAGTGGGCTTTTCAGCAGCACAATATCCATTGTTGGTCTATAGAAAATGCATGTGGGTGATTCTATGCAACTGAAATAAAAAATAAAACATTATATGGCCAGATATGATGGCCCGTGTATCTTGGTGTATATACACTTATTATAAGACTAATAAAATTATTCATTTATTCATTCTTTAAATTCAGTGTAATCCTCTATTAGGGTAGTGGGAGGGTTCCCCATGCCCATACAGGGAGGACGTTTTTGGCGCTGGGCAGATACACCTAGGACAGGGTGCCAATCTATCCCTGAGCGTGCTCAGTCACACAGAAACACACACACACACATTACAATGGCCAATTTAGAGCATTTAATTCACTTTGAATCCATGTTTTTGGATTGTGGCATGAAACCGGAGAACCCAGAGAACCCGGAGGAAACCCACAGATGGAAAGGGGCCCCTAAGATTAGAATTCAAACCTGGATCGAGAAGAACGTTTGGGCGCTGGGCAGATGGACAGGTTTCAAATTTCTCACTCAAAATAAATCATAGCACCGCTACGGACAGTCCACCCCATAGGAGTCGGTCCTGTGGTGGTCGTGGCCCAAAAGAGCATTGGTGGGCATTCCTTATTTTAATTTCATAAAGGTGGCAACCCTACTGATTAATGCACATCGTGGAGGCTCTGCTGCTGATCTCTGTGCTGCCTTTATATTCTGGAGTATGTCATGTTGTGAGGTATGAGATTGCGACTCTACAGGAACATGGCGGCATCGAGAACCATGAGTCACCTCCATTGCCACCAATATGTTCTTGTTGCATCACAATTACTCCGCTCAAAAACCCCAACAAAGTCCTCCCAAGGGGAAAGAGATGCATCTCCTGTATCTCACTAACACAAAGTTGGAACGGAAGCAACTTCTCCATTGAGCGCAGCTCCTGTCTTGCCAACTGTATTTAGAGTGCAGGATTTTCATTCATTCATTCATTATCTTCCGCTTTATCCCCTATTAGGGTCGCGGTGGGGTTCCCCATGCCCATCCAGGGAAGAACGTTTCGGGCGCTGGGCAGATAGATCCAGGACAGGGCACCAATCCATCGCTGGGCACACACTCACTCACACAGACACACTCTATATGGGGCAATTTTGTAGAATTCAATTGACTTGATCCATGTTTTTGGACTGTGGGAGGGAACCGGAGAACCCGGAGGAAACCCACGCGGACACGGGGAGAACATGGAAACTCCACCCAGATGGGGATTCGAACCGGGAACCCCTAGTGCTGAGAGGCGAACGTGCCACCGTGCCGCCCTGAGTGCAGGATTTATCAGCATTAAATTTCGCTAATAGACACAAAGCTTAAATGATTTAATCAGGTCACTAAAACTGCCTATTTATGCATCCTCTCCCAGCTCTACTATTGTAATGCATTACTTGCCGGTCTCCCAGTTCGCAAATTCAGGACTCCACAGCTGATCCAAAACGTGTTCAACCAACCCAAGTGAACTCATGTGGAGTGTCCACCCGCAGTGGGTTTCCTTCCCCAGTCCAAACATCATGGATTCAAGGTAAATTGAATGTTTTAAATTGCCCTATTTAGTTTGTGTCTGTGTGAGCGGTGTGCCCAGCAATAGATTGAGTAACGTTTCCGGTTTCTGTAACATTCAAATACTGCCGTCTTGTGGCCAAATTTCCAGATAATAGTATGGATATAGAGTACATTATATTTTTCTGATATATTATATAAACTGGGCTTGGTTTGCACATTCGCCTCTTCCCGTATCCGCGTGGGTTTCCTCCAAGTTCTCCGGTTTCCTGCTACAGTCCAAAAACATGGATTAAGGTCAACTAAATGCTCCAAATTGCCCCAGATAGAGTGTGTTTGTGTGTGTCTGTGTGAATGAGTGTGTTCAGTGATAGATTGGCACCCTGTTCTGGGTGTATCTGCCCAGCGCCCTAAACATTCTCCTCTGGATGGGCACGGGGAACCACGCCGCAACCCTAATAGAGGATAAAGCAAAAGATTATGGATGGATGGATTATATAACCTGCATTTCGTGAAGTGTTTTTGAATGTTTGAGAAACCAGAAACATTATCAGCGTTCACTTTGAAAACCGGACTAAATTACGTTTTTGTTTTTAATAAATGCATTTTTAAATCAAACCTTTTTCAAATCAAAACGTTTTTTATTATAATGTTTTTAACCATTTTATAAAAGCAATAAGGCACATGAGGTTGTGTATTCATTAATTCATTATCTTCCGCTTTATCCTCTACTTGGGTTCCTCATGCCCATCCACTGAAGAACGTTTAGGGCGCTGGGCGGATACACCCAGGTCAGGGCGCCAATCCATTGTTGGGCACACACTCACTCACACAGACACACACACAAACACACTCCATATGGGGCATTTTGGAGACTTCACTTGACCTTGGTTCATGTTCTTGGACTGTGGGAGGAAACCGGAGAACCCGGAGGAAGCCCACGCAGACACGGGGAGAACATGGAAACTCCACCCAGATTGCCATTCAAACCGGGAATCCCTAGCGCTGAGAGGCGAACGTGCTAACCACTAAGCCACCGTGCCCCCGGCCTCTCGTACCTTATTGCTTTACTACCATCTTAATTGCTGACTTGCGTTGTTCTCTCATTTGTAAGGCACTTTGGATACAAGCGTCCGCTAAATGGCTAAATGATTAGATGTAAATGGCGTACAGTGTTCAGGTGAGCCATACAGGTGAGCCGTACCGACCTACATAACAAGGTGCTTGTCATGGAAATAGAACTCTTCCTGTGTTTCATTACCGAATGTGGCTGCTCGCAATGAGTGAAGACTGGGGACAGCTGATACTTAAACTCAATAAAAACCTTCTTAGCGATTGGAGAACAAGTTTTCCAGCTGACTACTGCTGCCTGACTTTCATAAACTCCTAAATATGTTTACTTCTTCGTTCTCTGCTGCTTGCTCACCTTTTATTCTCCCTGTTGACTGCAAAACAGAGGAAGCAAACAATTAGCTACTGGTCCTTTAGGTGACCTGATTTCCTGACGCTGCCTTCCACTTACAAATGAGGCCTGAGCGCACCCTGATGCCATGCATTCATGAATCTCAATGAAAACTGCGACGAAAGCACAGACTTCAGCTGTTTAGTGTTTTCAAAATTAAGATCGAACTTTAAGTAATGGCTAGCACAACTTATAAGTAAAGTAACTCTTAGAAATAGATTAACTGGTGTTCGGCAAACACAAAAAAGATCTCATTATCCCCGGAATGTCTTTAGGCTCCTGCAGGGCTCCTCCCTGCAGACCACATGCATGCGGCGTGTTCTGTCTCAAGAGATTACGAAATAGGAAAAGATTTACACAGAGACAAATTAAGCCCCAAGAAAGAATCTCAGCTGGAATCTGGTATAATTACTCAACCCAGTCACGGAGGGCCACTGTGCACCGATTCAAAGTGGTTCAGGCAAAAGGGGGAGGGGACGGGGGGTGGGGGGGACGGGGGGGGGAGATTGCAGTCCTTTATCTGACCTTTCTCACCACACATTATTATAGGCAGTTGCAGCACATGAATAAATTGAAAGTGGCGGCATCACCAGCCAAGAGGGAACAACCCGCGTTGAACTTGACTTAAACTCAAGTTCCCCAGTCATTCTATCACTTCCGGAACAAACAATCGGCCTGGACCTCGCATAGCGAGGGAATTCGGTTCGATCCCAGTTCGCTTTTTGTGTTATTCTGTTTGTAAATTTAAAACGTTCCGATTCTTTATCTGCCTTTCCAATTCGATGAAATAAAGCAAATCCCCCTTTGAAATGCAGCTCATGCTCGTGCACGGTGTTCAGCAGCGTAGCCGTTCAGAGTGCTGTGTGTGTTTCGAAATTTAATGAGAACATCTGGTTAGCAGCACATTAGTGTTGGCAAATGCAGCTTCTGCTATTTGAACACAAATTTACAGGACACTGTTGCAGTGCATTTTGGGTAATGAAGATTTAATGTTTTTTTTTTTTTAAATGAAACTTTTATGACATGGTTTTATGACATGGTTTTTAAAAAAAGACATTGTGGTTAAATTTGCAATTCGTGCAGTTATAAATAAAGCTCACCAAGACATCAAGCTGAAATACCAAACATTTTATATAAAACATACATATATATCGCTGAGAGGCGAACATGCTAACTATATATATATAGTTTGTCATTTTGGGTGATCATGAGATAATGAATCCAAAATCTGTTGGAAACCAAATAAAATATTTTTAAATTAAGATATTTTTTGTTTTCACTGTGACAGTCCAAAAATAACGAACATAAATGAATAAGAGGTGATTTCTCTTTTCCGCTATGTGTCATGCCTAATAACACCTCTTTTCGCTTGATTTATTATCAGTAATGCATACGTTTTGTGCTCTATTGCTTTATTATTGCATGCTATTTTTATTTAGCACATTCGCCTATATATAATATGTCATTTTGTGATTTATCATTTCCAGTATTATTTCTCATGGTGAGATAATTATTCCAAAATCTATTATGAGCTAAATAAAACATTTTAAAATAAAGGTATTTTTTGTTTTTACTGTGACAGTCGAAAAACAATGACCAAAAAAAAAAAATCTGTAAATAAATGTGCTCTCAGTTTCAATATTAAACCAGTATGCAATTAACAAAACAGGCAGGTCCTGGTCCTTAAATCTGATTGGCTGGACCGGCTGTTCAGCCATGACATTATTGACAATAACCTGCACCTCTGACCACTTTAAATTCGTATTAATGTGTCATATACAATGCATACAGATTCTGCGATCTGTAATTTGGTCACTAGTTTCAAGTATTTATAAAAACTGAAAATCTGTTACTCAGCGTTCACTTTCAAAACTGAACTAGATTATTAACCAATTTATTACCGTTTATGCTTTTAATAAATGTATTTATTAATCAAATCTTTTTTTATAATAGTGTATTTGTAACTGTTTAATAAAGGCAATAAGGCACTCGAGGTTGAGCATTATTGTGAATAAATCACAGAAAAGTGGTGATTTAACTTTCCTGTGAGAAAGTCACACCTTTGCCACATTTGTTTTCTTCTCTCTCACTTTTCATTATGTCTAATAACACAACTTTTTTCATGTTATTTATTAACAATAACGCATACTCTTGTGCCCTATTGCCTTATTATTGCATGCTATTTTTATTATGTAGACGATGTTTTAAAATAGTTGCGTCAGGGTGGCTTAGTAGTTAGTATGTTGGCCTCTCAGCGCTGGGGATCCAGGTTCGAATCCCATTCTGGGTGGTTTCCATGTTTATCCACAGTCCAAATTAAATACATAAATTATTTAAAATATAATATGATGTCCAAACCGACCTCTGGTTGTAAAAAGGACAAAATCCTGAAAAGAATTAATTATAAAATCTGCTATAAACTGCTTCTATTGCATAACAAAATCAATTATAAACGACAAATTTTTCAGAACCGTTAAAAACCTAGGTTATTAATTTCTGTAACTCACTAAAGCCAATGCCTTTGTCTACAGTAACTTACTTGAATACAATGCAACTGATATACAGTGATATAAATGTAGCATCTGTGCTCTGTGGTCAGGTCAGAATACATTAGTCCTCCATCAATAACCTAAAACCTTATTTTCCCAAGATCATTTAGATATTATTTCTTCCGTATTCAGGGCCACAATAAAGGAGACACAGGGACTAGGCTCTAAAGTCAGAAAGTGTAAATCAATAGAAAAACAGCCAGAACTCAAAGCTATTACCTCACCCTTGCCACACGAATCCCTCAGTGTGATAAATATGTGGGCCTGAGCATAGAAGATCATGCTGCTGCCTGGGTAGCTGAGATGCAAGTCCTGTGCACAACACTGAATCTCTTGCAGGGAGGCAGATGCATAAGCGATATGCATGCAGGCTTCACCTGGACAGTTTAAAAAAAAAAAAAAAAAAAAAA
>JAFMOD010000239.1:2484798-2510290 GCA_019802435.1 Corydoras maculifer
ATTTACATTTGGTCATTTATTAGACACTTTTATCCAAAGAGACCCAACTTGATTGTTGGGGTCAGGGCACAGGGTTTGGTCACAGCCCCCTGGAACAGTTAAAGAGGGTTAAGGACCCACATTGGTAACTCCAGTGGACCCAGGATTTGAACTCACAACCTTCAGATTGATGGCCCAACACCCTGACCACTGACCTATCCTTTAAAGACTTTTTAAAACCTATTCCAATAAGTTAAATTTTTAAATATTGATTCAAAATGGGCGGCACGGTGGCTTAGTGGTTAGCACGTTCGCCTCTCAGCGCTAGGGATTCCCGGTTCGAATCCCCATCTGGGTGGAGATTCCATGTTCTCCCCGTGTTAGTGTGGGTTTGCGCTAGGTTCCTCTCCTCCCACAGTGCAAAAACATGGATTTAAGGTAAATTGGCTGCTCTAAAATGCCCCTATATGGTGTGTGCCAGGCAATGGATTGGCCCTTTGTATCAGGCCGAAATGTACAGTCATGGCCAAAAGTTTTGAGAATGACACAAATACTATATTTTCACATGATCTGGTTTTTGTGTGTGTTTGTCAGATGTTTTTATCACATACAAAAATATAATTGCAATCATATTATGAGTAACAAAAGCTTTTATTGACAGAATGAGTTAATGCAGCAAGTCAATATTTGCAGTGTTGACCCTTCTTCTTCGGGACCTCTGCAATTATCCCTGGCATGCTCTCAATCAAATTCTGGACCAAATGCTGACTGATAGCAGTCCATTCTTGCAAAATCAATGCTTGCATTTTGTCAGAATGTGTAGGTTTTTTGTTTGTCCACCCGTCTCTTGATGATTGACCACAAGTTCTCAATGGGATTAAGATCTGGGGAGTTTCCAGGCCATGGACCCAAAATCTCTGTTTTGTTCCCTGAATAGTGTAGATGTAGTTATCACCTTTGCTTTATGGCAAGGTGCTCCATCATGCTGGAAAAGGCATTGTTGATCACCAAACTGCTCTTAGATGGTTGGGAGAAGTTGCTCTCAGAGGACATTCTGGTACCATTCTTTATTCATGGCTGTGTTTTTAGGCAAGACTGTGAATGGTTTCAGGATGCTTTACAGTTGGCATGAGACTAGACTGGTGGTAGCGCTCACCTCATCTTCTCCGAATAAGCTGTTTTCCAGATGTCCCAAACAATCTGATAGGGGATTCATCAGAGAAAATGACCATACCCCAGTCCTCAGCAGTCCACTCCCTGTACCTTTTGCAGAATATCAGTCTGTCCCTGATGTTTTTCTCTGGAGAGAAGTGGCTTCTTTGCTGCCATCCTTAAGACCAGGCCTTGCTCCAAGAGTCTCCGCCTCACAGTGCCTGCAGATGCACTCACCCCTGCCATTTCTGATCAAGCTCTGCACTGCTGGTAGCCCGATCCAGCAGCTGAAACACTTTTAAGAGACGGTCCTGGCGCTGGTCTTTCTTAGGCGCCCTGGAGCCTTTTTGGCAACAATGGAACCTCTCTTCTTGAAGTTCTTGAAGATGATGCGATAGATTTTTGACTGAGGTGCAATATTTCTAGCTGCGATACTCTTCCCTGTTAGGCCATTTTTGTGCAGTGCAATGATGAATGCACGTGTTTCTTTAGAGATAACCATGGTTAACAGAAGAGAAACAATGATGCCAAGCACCAGCCTCCTTTTAAAGTGTCCAGTGGTGTCATTCTTAATTAATCATGACAGATTAATTAACCCCTCCAGCCCTGTCCTCATCAACACCCACACCTGTGTTAATAGAGCAATCACTGAAACGATGTTAGCTGGTCATTTTAGGGCTGCAATGAAGTTAAAATGTGTTTTGGGGGATAAAGTTTATTTTCTAGGCAAATATTGACTTTGCAAATAATTGCTGTTAAGCTGATCACTCAAGATATATCACATAACATTCTGGAGTATGTGCAAATTGCCATTATAAAAACTGAAGCACTAGACTTTGTAAAAATTTATATTTGTATTATTCTAAAAACTTTTGCCCATGACTGTACTCCCCTAGATGAGCATGGGGAACCCCCCCTCCCTCTTAAAACCACTGATAGAGGATTGGGAGAAGATCAGAAGGTAATGATATGAGATATCCAATGGATAAATTTAGATTCAAACCCTGTCATGTGGCAGCACAGCAGCTATTAATCTTTAGTTGTTTCGGTTCCAGACCAGCATAACTTTTTAACAACAAAACAAAACAAATAAACTTGGCTTCAGGCTTGCACTGCACCTCAGAGAAAAGATTTAGTGATCCCTGCACCTACTCCTGCATAACAAAACAATAAAGATTTAATGATGTCATGGGCCTCTGAATGCATGAACCTTATGGGGTTGGCTGTAGAGAAGGTGGACATCCTCAGGCACAGGTGCTGTGAAGGGATGGTGCGCAGACTCCAGCTCTTCTGGCTTTTCTGCCTTAGGCAAGAAGAGGGGAAAATCCACCACCCACAGGAAGTGGAAAATCATAGGGTCACGTACAGACACACCATGACCCTCCAACAACTCGGCACACAGCAGCCTTAATTTTCCCAGAAGAGGACGCTGAGAGAGGGAAGAAGTGATATTAATTAGCTTTATTATGGAATGATTTTCTGATTGGTGTTTTAAAGCAGTATTGTCTAATTCAGGTCTTTACAGAACAAATAAAACAAAATATTTTTCTAATATTTTTTTTGCCAAAACATGCTTTTTAATATAGTTTATTAATTTCCCCCCCCCCCTTTTAAGTACATTAAATAGGCTACATTAAATTTGTATTGGTTTAACAAAAGATAAAAACCTTTTCGAAAATACAATTTAAAAATATTTATTCAACATTTCAGCAGGCAATCCAATGAATCTTCAATAAATTAGCAAAAAAAAAAAAAAATTTATTTTGTATCCATCCATCTATCATCTTCTGCTTTATCCACTACTAGGTTCGTGGGGGGGTTTCCCATGCCCATCCAGGGGAGAACATCTCGGGCACCAGGAATGGGCACCAATCTATCAAAGGGCACACACTCACTCACACAGACACACACAATATATAGGGCAATTTGGAGAAATCAATTGACCTTGATCCATGTTTTGGACTGGGGAGGGAACTGTGAACCAGGTGAAAACTCCAACCATATTGGGATTCGAACCAGGAATCTCTAGTGCTGAGAGGCGAATGTGCTAACCACTAAGCCATTGTACCGCCCTCATTTTATACCCCCTTCTGTATAATTAAAAATATTAAAGCCTCATCATTAACACGTTTTAATGTGCTTAGGATTTGTACACTAAACCACCAGGGTATTGATTTTGTCTCAATTGTAGTGCCATCACACTTTACTACCTGTGTGATGCTCCGTTGTTTTTGTGGTTTTATCAAACTAGCGAGCTTGCAAAAAGAAATAAAAAAACACTGATATATGGGATTTTGTATTTCCTCCAAATAGCTCACAATAGGTGCGGTCGCTTTGTGCTAAAGGAGATGTGTGTAATATTGTCTTAGTTGGCACTTTTGTACTATTTACATATTACAGACTGATTATAGATTTACGGGTTGATTATACCTTAGATTTGGGAATGTGACATTTATAATTTATGCTTTAAAAGAATATATTGTATGTCACGCATTGATACAAATGTAAAGCGGTCCAAATGTGTGCATTATCATCAATAATGTCACAGCTGGACAAAAAGTTTAACCAATCAGAATTAAGGACCAGAACTACCCATTACCAATCAGAATTGTTAGATTACAAAACATGAGGCAATTTAACAGACATTTTGATTCAAAGCGACTTACAAGTGTCCCAACTAGATAGTTAAGGTTAGAATACATGGTTGGACATGATACAGCCCCAGGGAGCATTGAGGGTCATGCTCGAGGACCCACAGTGGTAACTTCAGTTGACCTGGGATTTAAACCCCCCCCCCCCCATCATTCAGACCACAATCCTAACCACTAGGTTACCATACTGTTAAAAATAAAGCAATATTACTTGGAAATATTGCAATTTTTAAAAACATTTTAATGTATTTCACTGAACTGTATAACACCAACTCGTTGTTTTATAATAAAAATAAATAAATAAAAAGAAACCAATGGCCATTCATTTGAAAACCTGCATCGTCATGGACTTGCACTGTACAAGCTGTTATACAAAATAAAATTAGTAAATATAAAAATGCTATACTTGAAAAATAGGTAAATGTGTGAGGAAAATAAGTCCAAGAGAACAGCTTTTACCCGGCCACTGGGAGATTGCCTGTATAAATCCTGTAATTCATATCGCAAGCCCAATGTCAATAAATTTGGCAATGCCCTCAGTATAGGAGGGATGGCACAGTGTCCCCATAAATCACAGCATCACTAGCCTATCATGGCTGCCTGTCATGCATACAGAAGCAGAATGGAGTGCTTTACTTTGTATGCGTCATCACTACCCTGGCCGTTGGGTGAGCAGCAGCTTATAAAAATGTGGCATCTGTCATCACCGGAGTCGGAGGAAGCAAGGGAGCAAGAGTATTTCCATCTCTGACTGGTAACTGGCATGTTATAGACTACAGATGTTCACATTTACATTTTGTCGTTTTGCTTTTGTCTCCTCTTTTTTGCAGGTGACAAAACAACATGAGTCAAACTTGTCAGTAAGTTAGGAAGCAAAAAGCTGAATTGGAGAATTATTGACCCACCTACTGTGCAATTTTTAATATTTCTAATATTTGTTTACGATGTGCAATATGTAAATATCATTTATTGTTTACTTACGTGCAATTGTGTATTCTTGAATCCTACTAATATTCATCACGGAACAACATATGGCAAACATCAATTAGATTAAATTAAAGTAATAAGGTACGAGGGGGTGGGCGGCACGGTGGCTTAGTGGTTAATATGTTTGCCTCTCAACACTAGGGATTCCCAGTTCGAATCCTAATCTGGGTGGAGTTTCCACGTTCTCCCTGTGTCCGTGTGGGTTTCCTCCGGGTTCTCCGGTTTTCTCCCACAGTCCAAAAACACGGCTCAAGGTTAATTGAATTCTCCAAATTACCCCTTAATAGATTTGGGTGAGTCTGGGTGAGTGAGTGTGTGCACGGCGATAGTTTGACGCCCTGTCCTGAATGTATCTGACCAGTGCACGAAACGTTCTTCCCTGGATGGGCATAGGGATCACACAAAAAAAGAGGTAGTGGGCGTGATGCATAGCGGAGTCCAGTTACACCTCTTTTCCGTGATTTGTTCACAATAATCCATGACCTGTACGGCACGGTGGCTTAGTGGTGAGCATGTTCGCCCCTCAGCACTGGGAATCCAGGTTCGAATCCCGATCTGGGTGGATTTTCCATATTCTCCAGTTTCATTCCACAGTCCAAAAACAGTCCAAAAATGGATCCAAGGCAAATTGAATGCTCCAAATTGCCTCATATAGAGTGAGACTTTTTTGTGGAATAACCTTGTAAATAGCAGTGCTCTCAAATGTAAAGTAAATAGTAGTGTGTGAGCCTTGTAAAAACATCTACTGGGACATGTACTGCAAGCAAGTGGAAAGAGGTAAAGAAGCTTTTACAAACATTGCATCAAATTCACTTCTGATGCACATCTTATTAGTCATGTACTGTACAGAAAAAATAAAATTTACTGTCCTAAAAATAAAATTATAATATCATGAAAAATTTTATTTATTTCAGAATGAATTCCATTCATAATGTTCAAAATTACACACAGACTGATATATTTTAAATGGTTTTAATTTTGATGCTTAGTGACAAGTGACTACTAATGGAAATCCCAAATTCAGTATCCAGTAAATAAAATTTGAATATTACTGACCAATACAAAAAAGAAACGTTGGTCAACTGAAAAGTATGAACATGAAAAGTATGAGCATGTACAGCAATCAATTTTTACTTGGGGCTCCTTTGGACAGGATTACTGCAGCAATGCAGCAATGAGGTGTGGCATGGAGTCTATCAGCCTGTGGCATTGCTCAGGGGTTATGAGAGCTCAGGTTGCTCTGATAGTGGCCTTCAGCTCTTCTGAATTGATGGGTATAGCATATTGCATCTTCCTCTTTACAAAGCCCCATAGATTTTCTATGGGGTTTAGGGCAGGCAAGATTGCTGGCCAGTTAAGAACAGGGATACCATGCTCCTTAAATCAGGTACCGGTAGCTTTGGCACTGTGTGCAGGTGCAGGTCCTGTTGGAAAATAAAATCCTCATCGCTATAAAGTTGGTCAGCAGCAGAGACCATTTAAAGGCCTTTGGGGGCATGTTGAGTTCATTCGCTGATCACAGTGTGGCATCAGCTGTCTTCAATATTTAACCTTTCACAATATTCACATTTTCATTAGTTGTCAGTTATAATCATCCAAATGAAAAGAAATAAACATTTGATATATCAATCTGTGTGCAATGAATAAATGTAATAGACAAGTTTCACAATTAAAATAGAATTGCTGAGATAAATCTATTTTTAATGATATTATAATTTTATGAACAGCACCTGTATATAAAGTCTCACATCGATCCACTCAAGCAACTGATTTATAAGCAAATAAATCATGCTGTATGGAAAAAAAATCGACTGAGGTTACGCAAACCGTCTGTTTGTTTTTTTGAACTGATGTTAAAAGAGCAAACACTGCTGTGTGAAACACAAAACCTTGTGTTCTGGAATTATTGTCTTGTAGAGGCTCTGAAAAGCCACCCGCTGTCAGTTGAGAAAACAAAAGTCATGTGTAAATCCATGCACTTAGTTTTGCAACACAAATCTGTAAATATGGATTACGAGATCACAAACAAACAAACATGATTTACAAACAAATTACAGAAAGGAGGGAAAATACTGCAACATTTTATTACTTAGCTGCCGTTACATATGTTACGATAATGGTGAAATTCTATATTGTTTAGAATTACTGCATTTATGTCAGATAAGCTTCCTTAAAATTGTGACTGAAAATTGATGGGTTGTTGAGACTTCTTTGTTGTTGTTATTATTATTATTGTTATTATGGTTCCATCCATCATTCATTATCTTCCGCTTGTTGCGGGGGCAGCAACCGAAATAGGGAGACCAAGACCTCCCTCGCCCCAGCCACCTCCACCAGCTCAACTGGTGTTCCCAGCTCAACTGAGGCGTCTCCAGACCAGCTGGGAGACATAATCCCTCCAACGTGTCCTGGGTCTTTCCTGGGGTCTCCTCCCAGCTGAACTTGCCTGAACCACTTTCCTAGGAAGGCGCCCAGGAGGCACCAGATGCCTGCACTACATCAACTGGCTCCTTTCGATGCGGAGGAGTAGCGGCTCGACTCCGAGTCTCTCCCAGATGACCGAGCTTCTCACCCCATCTTTAAGGGAGAGCCTATTCACCCTTCGGAGAAAACCCATTTTGGCCGCTTGTATTCGCGATCTTGTTCTTTTGGACATTACCCAAAGCTCATGACCATAGGTCAGAGTAGGAAGGTAGATCGACTGACAATTCGAGAGCCTTGCCTTATGGCTTAGCTCCTTTTTCACCACAACATAGGTATAGGGTCCGGATCACCCTGCAGTGATCCGTCTGTCAATCGCACGCTCCATCTTACCATCACTTGTGAACAAGACCCCGAGATACATAAACTACACCACTTGAGGCAAGATCTAATCCATGTAATTCCTTCAGGCCCAGCCCAATGGAGTTACATGGGTCCCCCCTCAAATGGGCTCACCACCTGTGGGAGTGGTAGTAATAGGGGTTCGGTGTGTAGTGGATCGAGTGGTGGCCGGAGTCGGGGGCCTGGGCATCGCAATCCTCGGTTGAAGAAATTGCCTTTAGGAACTTGTTATTATTATTATTATTATTATTATTATGATTATTATGTTGTCTTATAAGAGCAAACATACTATTGTTATTCATTCTGTTATTATTATTCTCACCGTACCTTGTACCATAACATACCTTCTCCTGTATTTTAGTATGCTTTTTTTATTGAAGGATCTGAAGTGGACCATTAAAGCCATAGCTGTCCTCAATCAGGACACCCAGAAGCAATTTATATGTCTAAGCCAATTGCCCTCAAGCTCACAGTCACCTGGGGCAATTGGAAATCGCCAGGAGTACTTAGGAGTCCAGTGGACACCTGTGGGCAAATTGGACAACTGCACCCAAGCTGGGAGCAAAGACAGATGTTGACAACAATATTAATGGAATCAAGCCTGAACCCCTATGAACAAGCCAAAGTGACGGTGGAAAAGAAAAAACTTCCTGTTGATGATGATTTTTTTTTTTTTTTTTTCAGGACGATCCTTATGAGAACCAAGGCTCAGTCTGGTACTCATCCACCTTGATTGGCAGGGCAGCTCTAGAGCACAGGACATCAACGAAAAGATTGTGGAATGTCCCGATGTCTATCTTCCAAAAACATAAAAACTCAATCATCCAAAATATTAAATACTCAGATGTGAACAATGATTCAATAACGGAAGGAAATAAAGGAGAACTGCTGAATCAGGGGGTGATGGGAAAGCAGACTGTGTGCATTGGCTGAAAAACACATTCAAACTTTGCAAAGAACTGTTATGCAATGCTGAATCTAATGCATGTTGTGGTATGAAAATTAAGATGGTCATTAATTAGCACTTAGTACATAAAACGTAATCACTGCAACCCCTAAGCCCTTAAAATGGAACCTATTCCTGTACATCTGCTTAATTATACATGTATCCAGCCAATCTTGTGGCAGAAGTGAAATACAATAAATTATGTAACTTTTAGGCATTAAAAAGGGGAAAAGGTTATGTTAGTGATTTTGACTGCAACATGAAAGATGACAGAAATAGAAATCTAAAAGAAATAAGGGATTCTTGGCAGCTATTTCTTAAAAGATTCTTTTTCCTTTTTCATTGTGGGCACAGCAGTTTTTAAACTAAGACACAAAGAAGGAGGAGGTGGGATACTGCTATGGGCTGGTATTATTAAATATGAGCTAGATGGACTTTTTTGGGTATAAGAACTAAAAAAAATAAATAAATAAAAAAGTCAACTTTTTTGAGATTTCTTCAAACTCAGATCCAGGAGAGAGTCTGCATTTTTCAAGAAGCCCATGATTTTTATGCAGTACTATACTCCATCGTGTGCCTCAAAGTACCGCACCGTGTGGCTCGCAAGTGAAGGCCTTCAAGATGAAAGAGTAACGACATGGCTCCCTTCCTCACTTGACCTAAATCCCATTAAAAACTTGTAGGCTCTTTTTTAACATCTGATTTATAGTGAAGGAACATAGTACATCTTGCCGAACAATGTCTGGGAGGCTGCAGGTGCACAAAAATTTAAAAGTCTTATAACTGGTATTATATAAAGAATACTATATAGGGCACTGATTGAGACAAATTTTGGATTGATTTAAAGCAATAATCTTTGTGTATTTGTTCAATAATAGGGTAACACGATGGCTCAGTGGTTAGCACATTCGAATTCCAATCTGGGAGTTTCCATGTTCTCCCCGTGTTCGTGTGGGTTTCCTCCCACAGTCCAAAAACATGGATTGGAATGGCTCTAAATTGCCCCATATAGTGTGTGTTTGTGTGAGTGAGTATGTCCAGTGATAGATTGGCACCCTGTTCTGGGTGGTTCTACCCAGCACACAAAACACTCTCCCCTCGATGAGCATGGGAAACCCCCCTACGCAACCCTGGTAGAGCATTAAGCCGAAAATAATGAATGAATAAATGAATGAATTTAATAATAAAATAAGAGTGGCACGGTAGCTTAGTTCTTAGCCCATTCGCCTCTCAGCGCTGGAGATCCAGGTTCGAATCCCAATCTGGGTGGAGTTTCTATGTTCTCTATGTTCTCGGTGTCCACATGAGTTTTTCTTCCACAGTCCAAAAGCATGGATTCAAGGTAAATGGAATGCTCTGAATTGCCCCATATAGTGTGTGTTTGCGTGTGTGGGTGTCAAAATTCTGAGCAAAGGATAAGTATACAACAGGTTATATCAATAGAGATATACCTCAGGATTGTTGTCTTATTGTTTTTACCTTATCGTAAGGGACTAATATAGATGCAGCAGTTTTTTAAAGTCTTTATTTTGGATCTTAAAAATCCTGGAGCAGTGTGAAAACCACATGTGATGCCTTTTATAATGTAAACCTGCTAGCGTGAACAAATCCTTTATCACTACACCTGCCTGTCAAGACTATCCGCATAATCCTGCATATTCAGTCTTCCCTCTTTAATAGTTTGTGCTTCTTTCCCCAAGCTCAATTTACCTCACTCTAGTAAGGGACTTCAGGACTATTGTTGTTGTTTAAAGACAAATTAAATCTGTGACCATCTGTTAGTCGGAAAAGGGTGGATAGCTCTCTCCAGGTTGGAGAGGAGTTCCTGCCTCAAGTGGAGCAGTTTAAGTATCTCGGGATCTTCTTCTAGAGAGAGGAAAAGACGGAGTCGGAGGATGAAATCGGCAATATCGTGGCAAAGCTCGAGTTGAGCCAAAAGGCAAAGCTCCCAATGTACAGGTCAATCTACATTCCTACATTCCTTACTTGGCGGTGTTGGGTTGGTGATCTGGGATCAGTCTGTTCTGGCATTTTACCTCTTCACCCAGCTTATCATTGGTAGAGGGTGTGGCACTGAAATGATGCTGTTTCAGGGAGCCCTCTCATCTAAGTAGAGTCTGCAGTATCTGCCCCCTTTTAGTTCTGCTGGAGTCACATGGTGCAATGTGTCAATCAAACTCTGGTTATTAATTAAATGCTGTGTTCTTCTAGTTCTAACTGCGTTTCTTGTCTGTTTTTGGAGGTGTCGTCAGCTCTTTATCCATGGCTCTGCTGAAGCACTGCAGCTATGACAATTACTGGATGGATTTTTACTGGACTAGCAGTCCTGCGAGACGCCCTCAATGGACGTATACAGTTTTCCAATTGTTAAATATGGGTCACCTGATCATCAGATCTGTACATGGTTGTCCTACACTGTTGATGCAGCCCGGCCGCTCAAGGAGGATGTGTCCCCCACTGTGTCTTGGTCCTCCCAAGGTTTCTTCCTTAAGATAAGATAAAATAAGGACATAACAGGGAGTTTTTTCTTGCCACTGTCACTTCAGCTTGCTCTTTGTGGGTTTAAAGGCTTATAACTCTGTAAAGCTCCTTTGTGACAATGTGTTATTGTAAAAGCATTATATAAATAAACTACTGGAACTTGAACTTGTACAGATGCTGCTCCTCCACGTTGAGAGGAGCCAGCTGAGGTGGTTTGGGCATCTTTCTGGACACCTCCCTGGTGGGGTGTTCCAGGCATGTTTAACTGGGAGAAGACCCCGAGGAAAACCCAGGACAGGATGGAGAGGTTATGTTTCTTGATTGGCCTGAGGAACGCCTTGGGGTGCCTCCTAAGAGGCTTGGAAGAGGTGGCTGGGGATAGAAATGTCTGGGCTTCTTATTAGGTTGCCCACCACCCAGATGTAGATATTGGATGGATGGATAAATGATTTGTTTAAATCGTCAACAGCTCTTGCTTTATAAAATCCAGTGATGTGACACAAAGAAATAGCATTCAGAATAACATACCACACGGTCCTGGGTTCCAGCGGTGATGAGAAGCAAGTCCCCCGTGTTGGCGCTCATATCCTGCAGCAACTGCAACCTTGTTAGTTCTGGTATCAGCCTTCCTAAAGGGGATCTGACAGAGCCCTCTGTCAGAACCAGCATGCAGTCAACCTGCTACATAAGAAAGCATACGACCTTCAATATCTAAACATCAGGATTCTGAACATTTGGAAACATTAAAGTGTTCTTTTACTCAGATTGTTTTAGTGTAAACATGTACAAATCACCCAGCACTTTATGAAGTACACATTCTTGTCATCTTTTGATTAGTTGTACCCATCACGTAGATGAATGTAATTGTATAATTACATTCATTCAGCCTGTAGTGCCAATCTGCATTTATATAGAACACATAGGACCCGGTTGCAAGGCGTGCTAGTAACAGTAACAGTACGACAGTCAATTACATCGACCCGCCCACCTTTATAAGCAGTTTGAAATTTAAATGAGATGTGATTGAGGCACGGGGGCATGGCCACACGCCGAAATTGGGAACAGAGAAAGAGACAGACGGGAGAGAGCAGCGGGGATCGAAATTGCGATATGCTTCCAATACTGTGTGTGTGTAGATATATTTGAATAAAAAAATAAATGTGTGTGTGTGTGTGTGTGTGTATATATACACACAAATACTGGCCATGTTCATGTGATTCACAATAATGCACAACATTAAAGCTTATTGCTTTCACTAAACGGGTAGTTCCTGCTCTTAAATCTGATTGGTTAAGCTGTTTGACCAGCCGTGACTTTATTGACAATAACACACACTTCTGACTGCTTCACATTCGTATCAATGTGTGATATACAATACATTTTTTTCCTGTTGTATATAAACTGTGAATGTGAAGCAGTCAGAGGTGTATTTTATTTTCAATAATGTCACAGTGGGACAAACAGCCCAGCCAATCAGATTTAAGGACCGAAACTCCCAATTGTATAATAACATTTCACATTAGACCTAATGAAAATAGACAAATAAATGCTATGAATTCAAACCATTAAGGCATGTCACACTTGATTTAAAACCAAGGGAATTAGTGAAAACATCAGTCTTTATAATCCACATCCTAAACTGGCCATGCCTCAAGTAGTCAGCAAATTAAAGATGTTTTCTCATCAAATTATGTCCCTGTCTTGTACCGTTTATGACACTTTGTCAGCTTAATCAACAGGAATGGACTAAAATGATTCGTCAGTGTGTAAGTAGCTACACAGCTGAATGCCATCTGAGGCGGAAGATGAGAACATATGCACTACACTGACCTTCATAATCCAGTTAAACAAAAACACTCTTCTGAATGGAAAGACAGTTTTAATTATTCTGATATTATCACTTAAATGAAGTTTGATATCTGGAACATGAATATGACAGGGAGAATTTGTATTAAAGTCCAAATACGGCAGAAGTGGATCAGTCCTGAAGCTTTAGGCTATTAATTGGATGGTTAGGGATTTAAAGCCCGGCTGCCAAATTGTCACTGCCGGCCCTGGAGCAAGGTCTTTAGCTATCAGTACTAAACATCTGATCCTGTACTCTAAAGAACTTTTGGAAATAAAAAAAAAAAATATCTCTCTCTCTCTCTATACATATACATATATATATATATATATATATATATATATATATATATATATATATATATACATACACACACACATACACATATACACACACGTTCTTAATAATGCACAACCTCAAGTTCCTTATTTCTTTCATTAAAACGGGATTGGCTGAGCTGTTTGACCAGCCGTGACATAATTGACAATAACACACACCTCTTCACACACGCTTCATATTTGTATCAATGCGTGATACAATGGCAGATGGCAGTATTTGATAGAGATACCATAAACATGTCAATTAACAATTACTTCAAAAACCGGACTAGATCACGTCGCGGAAGAACATTTAATAATGATTATGCTTTTAATAAATGCAATTATGAATCAAACCATGTTTTTTTATTGTGAGTTTGTACTGTTCTATAAAAAATAATAAGGCACTCAATGTTGTGCATTATTGTGGATAAATCACAGGAAAGAGGTGTAACTGCACTTCGCTTTAGGTCATGCCTCGTTCCTGTGATTTATTTACAATAACATACGCCCTCGCGTAGCTTATTGCTTTAATAAAAAGGTAATAAAAACACTTTATTAAAAAACAATTTTTAACAACAAGTTTTTGTTGTTTTAAATAAATTAATCTTCCGAGATCAGTCTGTTTTTTAAAGTAATCCTGATCACTACGTAACAGGAAACCGGCTTTGTGCTATTTGGGAATTCTTGCTATTTATATAAATCTTAATTTCTCTGATGGCACATGATTTGAGATATTGTTCTACCATGTTCGCATGTTTTATGCAATGGTATGAATGTGAAGTGGACAGAGGTGTGCATTATTGTCAATAATGTTCACAGCTGAACAAATGGCTTCTGAGAAGTAAGGCTCAGTGGGGGACTCATCCTCCTTGAGCGGCCGGGCAGCATCAACAGTGTAGAACACTAATGTACAGATTGTGTGATGATCAGGTGACCTGTATTTAACAATTGGAAAACTGTATAAGTCCATTAAGGGCGTTCTGCAGGACAGACAGTCCAATAAAAATCAAGGTTCTATTCAGTATTTAAGGACTGGAACAATCCATTTTATAATTGCCAGATAACAATAGTATGATGGAACATGCAAAACTAAGCAACCTATTCATAAATAAAACCAGGACTTACCAGCAAACAATGACTTTGCTGACATTTCTCTTTTAATTGCTCTTTCTATAATGTTCTCACTGTATTTGTATGATATAGACATAGGATGGCACAGTGGTTTAGTGGTTAGCACGTTCGCCTCTCAGCGCTAGGGATTCCTGGTTTGAATCCCAGTCCGAGTTTCCATGTTCTCCCTGTGTCCGCATGGGTTTACTTCGGGGTTCTCCGGTTTCCTCCCACAGTCCAAAAACAAGGATCAAGGTCAATTGAATTCTCCAAATTCCCCCATATAGAGTTTCTGTTTGTGTTGCCACCCTGTCCTGGATGTATCTGCACAGCACCCGAAACATTCTCCCCTGGATGGGAATGGGGAACCCCCCGCGACCCTAGTAGAGGATAAAGCGGAAGGTAACGGATGGATGGATATAGACATAGATTTATTCTTTAATCTAAAGCCTTGTTTGGTTTTGCTTTTTGGGTTTTGATTATGGTTCTTAACCCACATTGCCTCAGGGGGCCTGTACCATAACCCTGTGTTCTAACCCTTCCCATCAAGTTGGGATGCTTGTAAATCACTTTGGACAGACGCGTCTGCAAATTACATAATGTAATGACAACGTAAATTGTCCACAGAAACATCCTAGCCATAGAACTATCTGGCAAAAGCCATTTTATTTCAGAGAATCAATACAGCCATCTGGTACTTTTTTAGATAAACCAGCGACAGATGTTGTACACCAAGCAGTAGGCTATAATTTACATACGAATTTCCCTTCACCATATTTTTTGCAATCTAGAGGACAAAACATGGGTCCAAACTGCTGCATATAACTTTCAGGCTACGTCAGGCCTGACGAACAAATGCATTGAGATCACTACAATATATTCATCTCATCAACGTCAGTCCATATCCTCGAGTGCAAGACTCTACTTGCTGTCGACAATGCATGAACGCATGTGTGGCCATGCATACAAAGATCCAAAACGTTTACATGGTGTAACCTGACAGATCTGTCCTTTTAAAAGCATTCTGTAACAGTGTCTCGTTTTGACTGGTTCCAAACTGGTACACATACAATGTAGTCCATTCATTATGATGACTGCATAGCAAAAAGTTTCACACTGCACCCACTCCGAACTCCAGGGCTGTAGTTGATGGTTTACATATTTTGATTTCCTGTGATGGAATAGTTTTTCTACATGGGCATTGTACACCACTTTTTGTTTAATTAAACTTAATTTAATTCATTCTTTCTCTCTTTATCAGAATGTATTTATATTGCTCCATATTTTTATTGATATCATTCATCATTTCTTTTACTCTTTTTTTATAGATTTTTATATTTATTGTTCTGATTTCTTGATTTCATTCATATGATTTTTTATTTCCATGCACTATTTTAAATATTTAAAATTGCTTTTATTATTTTTACTATTCAAAGCACTTTGAATTGCATCTGTATGAAAGGTGCTCTATTTATAGAATCCATGCCCTATACAGACAAAAGGAATGAGACACATCACTTATTTATTTAATTCAATTGTTCCATGTTCTCCGGGTGGGTTTCCTCCGGGTTCTCCGATTTCCTCCCGCAGTCCAAAAACATGGATCAAGGTCAATTGAATTCTCCAAATTGCCCCATATACAGTGTGTCTGTGTGAGTGAGTGTACCCAGCAATGGATTGGCGCCCTGTCCTGGGTGTTTCTGCCCAGCGACCAAAATGTTCTCCCCTGGATGGGCATGGGGAACCCCCCTCCACGCGACCCTAGAAGAGGATTATACGGAAGATAATGGATGAATGATAAAGAGTAAGTATTGTGGCATTTTGCGGCAATTATGTTACCAAATTTTCATAGGTTTAAGAATTTAAAAAGCCAGTAACAGCATATGAAGAGTGTATACAAGTGTGGCAAGTGTTTATGAAGCCTTAAACAGATAAACGATAAAATACTGCCGCTACGTCGCGGAGTCTCTTGAGGTACTACTCTACACGCTCACTGCTTCAATGACTTGTTCCTGTTTGATTTCCAATCTAGGGAGCGGAGGATTAAGCATGCATGTTTTAACTCATAAAAAAACTAAACATACTAAAAGGCTTAGTAAAAAAAAATGTGCAAAAATAAGCAGAGATTAAATGTTTTTATTTTAGCTGTGGATATTGATAAAGATGATTCGGCCTAATACGCGCTAGCACGTTTGAAATGTTTCCAAAAACATAACTCACAACCACTGCACAATGCTGACTGTCCGTGTTTGATCTAACCCCCCCCCACATGCCCATCCAGGGGAGAACTTTTCGGGCACTGGGCAGATACACCCAGGACAGGGCGCCAATCTATTGCTAGGCACCACTCACACAAACACACTCTACATGGGGCAATTTGGAGAATTCAACTGACCTTGATCCATGTTTTTGGACTGTGGGAGGAAACCGGAAAACCCGGAGGAAACCCACGCGGACACGGGGAGAACATGGTAACTCCACCCAGATCGGCATTCGAACCATGAATCCCTAGCGCTGAGAGGCAAACGTGCTTACCATTAAGCCACCGTGCAGCGCCCCCTTATACTTTATGGCTCACTTTATTTTCTTCTTCACCAGAACAGTGGCAATTTTCGTAGCACCAAATAAGGGCCCAATATGAAGTAAAATTCCATGAACATTTGTGTAGGTCTACTGTCCGAGTGTCTCAATATTTTTGTCCGTCCACTGTATGAACTCAAATTTTAAGTTCAACTTATATTTTATGAATAAATTCATATTAAACTTGCAAATAACTTGGAACTGCCTGACTAGCCTTCTAATCATACTGAATTAAATCTCTTAGATCATTAAGGCCTTATGCGGTAGGTAAGGACATAAATAAAATGGGGTCAAACAGGCCAAATCGCTACAAACCACAAATTACTCCCCCACATTCGTCACTGCATACTCAAGCGCCAGTGTTGCAGGGAAGGGTGAATTTATCATTCCCTTTCACAGTACGCGTGAGGAGCCTCCAAAATCAGTGGGCATGTACCATTTGAATGCGATTTGCCCTTGCCTCCGGGTAAGTACGCGTTCACCATGATATCTTCCTGCCTCATGGATTTACCTTTCAGATAAATATTTCATCAGAGCTGTCTGTATCTGGGATGCAGTGTGCATCCTAAGTGCTCGGAATGCTGCTGTAATGAGAAGGAAAAGGCAGAAAAGAGGAAGAAAAAAAATAGAAGCTACAGAGGTGGCCAGAAAGTAGTGACAAAACACAGCGAGCAGGGTAAGAGTGGCGATGAAGGAAGACAGTGATTGAGAGAAGCCAAGAACGAAGGTGGTGGAGGTGAAAATGAGTAGAGTGAAAGAAATGGTAAAGAGAAATGAAGACGAGGAGGGCCGAGAAAGGGGAACTTACTTGATTGAACTGAGTCCTGGCTGTTTGTTTCAGAAGCTTGAGGTCCTTGCCCTTCAAGTGTCTCTGAAAAGACATCACATGCAAATCAAGCTGGTTTCGAAGTTCCGCTAATTTACATTCGTGTCTCATTTACAAAACGTTGAAAATGCACTGTAAATATTTATGCAAAGCCCAGGAAAACTTATTAGCATTAGCCGTACCTTTACAATACAGATGCCCTTGAGAGTGGAAGTGTTTACAAAGCAGCGTGTAGTAAACAAGTTATAGATTGGGCTAAAAACTAAGTTTGGCCTGATGCTTTTAAGATTCCCGCAACTTTTTCTGTAGTTACAATACATTGTTACGTATAAGTACATATATGACTATTCTTCTTTCTTATCTGCTCAGATAAGTGGTCATCAAGCAGATCATTATTCTCCACACTGTCCTCCTCATCCCCCCCAATTATCGGCATGTTTTCACCCACAACATCCATAAATTTCCTCTTTGGTCTTTCTTGCCTCCTCCTCACATCCAGTGTGAATCATATTCTTCCACTGTACATGCCCAAACCACCTCAAATATGACTCCCTAAAGCCAAATTGACCCAAAAACTCCTCCCTTCACCAACATATTTAAAGTATCTCTAATCACAACTCTTAATAAAGTCAAACTTTACAGTAAGTGATACTAATTAAATGGACAATAAATAGAGCAAAACGAAGGTGTCTACAAACTTTTGACTGGTACTGTACATACTTACATACTAGGGCTGCAACTAACAATTATTTTGATAATCGATTAATTAGTCGAATATTTTTCCGATTATTCAATGAATCAGATAAATTTTTTTGTTCCATGTCTTTATTAAGCAGGTCAATAAATGTTTGGTTTTATTTACAGCATGAGTTTAAGGTATCCAAATAGCCCCAAGAGCAACTAAACACAAATCTCAAACAAACTGGCACAATATGTAGCACAAAGTGTGAAAAAAAAAACATTTAATTACACAAATTTGTGTATCTCCAATGTGTTACCTAATCCCCGTCACTCCTATAGAGTGCAGTGTCTTCACTCATATTTTGTAAGAAAATTCAAACGTGAAGCTTGATCATTAATTACCACCATTGTTTACAAATAGTATGTATGTATAAAGCACATTTAAACACTGCTTAAGATGAAGTGCTCCCACACTTTAGATAATTTAAACAGAAGCTTTTTTTCTGCGTTGGCTGTGTTTCATTTCCAGAATTTATTTAACATTGTTTCGCAGATTCCGCCTCGTTCTGTTCAACCCGCTATTTTTTTTTTCCAGTGTTGTTGAAGTGCTGCAGGTGACACAAGCGGTTACGGACAATGCGAGTAACACGAAAATCGTGCGACCCAACGAATCGATAATGAAATTTGTTGACACTTTTCATAATCGATTTTTATCGATTTTATCGATTCGTTGTTGCAGCCCTAATACATACATATACTTTTTCTTCTGTAAAGACAAGCTGTGAAGTCAAATTATTATTCATTTATTCATTCATTCATCATCTTCCACTTGATATTCTACTAGGGTCACAGAAACTCCTCCCAGATCAGGATTCTAACTTGAATCCCCAGCACTGGTAGGAGAACGTGCTAACCACTAAGCCACCGTGCAGTCCCCTTGTTAAATTTGCCTTCCTAAATCCATATTGACCTAACAACTCCTCATAACCTCTATTCCCTTTACCGAAAGCACAATTGCAACTCTCACAATCGCAACTCTCTCCTTTAACCGACCTTTGCCAAAGTCTTATTTAACCCATTCGAGAAAGGTGCGTCCTTTTCCATCTTACAACCCACTAACAGAGCATATGCATCAATGGCATTTAATAACACTCGATCAGCTCTACACTCCTCAGACACTCTCGTTATTGACACCAATATCATCAGATCATAGTCTTCACCCAGTTCTCCTCATCCACCCCAATCATGTTTTCATGCATGTTTTCACCCACAACATCCATAAATCTCCTATTTGGTCTTCCTTGCCTCCTCCTGCATATTCCTCCACTGTAAATACCCAAACCACCTCAATCTTGCCTCCCTAAAGCCACATTGACCCAACAACTCCTCATAACCTCCAATTCCTTTACTGACATTCGCAATCGCAACTTTCTCCTTTAAAGTACATACATTACATTTACACTTGGTCATTTAGCAGACGCTTTTATCCAAAGCGACTTACAAGATGAACACAGGGTTAATCACAACATCCCTGGAGCTTAAGGGTTAATCTTTGAGCAAGGCCCTTAACCAATTGGTAATTGGTAATTACCTGGGATTTGAACCGCCAACCTTCAGATTGATAGCCCAATGCCCTAACCACTGAACTACCGCGCCTTTACGTACCTTAACCAAAACCTTATTTAACCCATTTCAAAAAAAGTTCTTTCCTTAATATCTTACAACTCACTGCACTTTGTAGTTTTACAATTGCAGACTATAGTACATCTGTTTTCTTCTGTGTTAGTCCTCTGTTGGTTCTCTGTTCTCTATTGGTCAGGATTATCACAGAACAGGTATAATTTGGGTGGTGGATTGTTTATTGTCTGTTCTGCTCTGACACTGATGCAGTGAGGGAGTTTTACTGCTGCAGTGCAGCTGTAGTTTCCTTTAAACACCTCAGTGACACTGCTGGGAAGGAATAACGTACCAACCAAATAATCCCTGCTCTGTGGTGCTACTACTGGGGTCCTGAGCATAGAGATAGTAGCGCAGTATGTACTGTAGTTCACAAACGGTGAATTACAGTATGTCCATCTTTACAGTAAGTGCAACTGCGAACAAGGAAAATAAGTGAAGCAAAAAGAAGGTGTCCGAACTTTTAACTGTACATATATACATATACAATTCTTGTCTGTAAAGCTATGCAGTGAAGACAAATTAGCCCTTGTTTTTTTTTTCTTTCGTTTTTTTTTAAAGCTTCTTCTA
The DNA here is from genome assembly GCA_019802435.1 of Corydoras maculifer. Classification (NCBI taxonomy): domain Eukaryota; kingdom Metazoa; phylum Chordata; class Actinopteri; order Siluriformes; family Callichthyidae; genus Corydoras; species Corydoras maculifer. Next base: position 2,505,428 of record JAFMOD010000239.1, read on the forward strand.
ATTAAGCCAAAAGATCCAACGGCCATTAATTTGTTTCTCTGTTAAATGTCTCATTAACCACACATCACTTAGGTTTAAGGATGACGAGCAGTCAGCAGTTCGCAGGGCATAGTATGCCACATTGAACACATTCTACTGCAGTCTTTTAAATAGTGAACTTTTATTTTCTCTTATTACCCAGTTTGTTTCATTTGATATATATATCAACAAACAATATTCGATGGATAAATTGAATATATGCACAATTTACAGGATACAATATACACATAGAGCAGTTGCACAAAGGCAGATTAAAGCCTTAATAATATAAAAACCTATTTATTAAGAGGTTGTGCATTATTGTGATCACAAATAAGAGATGTTATTACCTCTTTCCCACGATTTATTCACAATACTGCACAACCTTGAGTTTGCTTTAATAAAACAGTTACAAATACACTATAATAAAAAAGGTTTGATTTATAAATGTGTCTATTGAAAGCAAAACCATTAATAAACTGGTCTTGAATGCTGATCACTGAGTATTAGTAATTTAAAAAATGCCATCTAGTGGCCATATTACAGAGCACATATTATAAAAAACAGCCGCAACAGGTTTAGTGCTTATCGGGAGATGGCTGACTGTTTATATTAATCTGTATTTAATGATTTCAAATAATGTATCGTATATCTTGCATCGATACGAATGTCGATAATGTCACGAATGTACAAACAGCTCAGCCAAGGTTACAACATATGCTTATGTCCAAGAATTGAATTGGTAAAAACAGCTGGACCCCATCAAACTAATTCTAATTTCTAATGTTCACATGATGTACCAGAAATTATTTAAAGGTTTCGCAACACGTGTTAGTTAACAGTTATAAAATTACATGCTTTATTCTTTTTATTCGAGTGTTTAAGAGTTACACAGTATAATAAATAACTAGACAGACTTTCGACAAAAGAGACAAAAAGAACTCAAAAGGCACTGCTATCTCCTTATCACTCTTTCTTCTTCTTCTTCTTCTTTTTTCTCATTAGATGACATTGCCCTAGGTCAGGCAGAGTTATTGAAAAGCGATTTTAAATCCCTCACAGACTCGCTTTGTGCAGCAGGATGAAATTTGTTCAGTGTGTCCCCATTTCCTAAAATGGATATGGTGATATATAGTCACTTGTTTGCTTTGAACAAATGGCTCAGACTGCAGGAGAGCTTGAAAGCCGAATTTAATCAATACTTGAGAAACCTTCAAAAAGCAGCAGCAGCAAGCAGCAGGATTTAAACAAAATGATCTTCCTTATAATAAAAGCAATGACACAGTGCTGTTCATGGTGGACGGTGTCGTTTCAAGGTGTGATTATAGACTGACCTCAGACAAATTGTCTGTAAAATCATACTACTTTTGTAAACTAACAATTTAAAATATACAAGTTAAAACCTTGGCAAGTGTTTTACTTTTACCTGTGTAGGAAAATTATTGGATTTAAAATAAACTTGAAACCCTTTTATGGATTTCATAAAATAATTTAGTAGTCATTAGGGCTGGGGCAACGCATCGACTATGTCAATGTAATCGATTATGGAAATACGTCGATTTGTATAACTTGCATCGACACGTCAACAAAATGGTTGTGCCTACCGAAAAGATTAATTTATCCAGCGCATCAGTTAAAAACCACCTGCATACTTCTAAAATGTGAGAGCACTTCACACAGAAACACAAGAGCTATACCTCTATCAGATTTACAAAGTGGATATGACTTTTCACAACAGTACGAGTGCTACTCACGAGCGTTTAAAGTGCAAACATCTGCGCCAGGATGTCTGCGCAGCAAAACAGGTTCAGTTTTTTTTTTTCTTTTTCTTATCCAAGCATATTATTTTAACAGGTTTAATGTCTTTCCATTATTAGTTATGCAATACTAAATGTTTCTTCATTGTCCTGTGTAGATACATGCAGCTTTTCTTATTACAAATTTCGCATTTAGATCAATTTGAATGTCCGCACTAGTATATAGTTAACAAAAAAAAAATATATAGTATATAGTTAATAAAGGTCATGTCATATGTGACTCAAAGTTCAGTCAGTGCAGTTTTTTTGCACCAAAAACCGACTGAGTACCTGGTGATTTAATAATTTATCTATTTAAGAGAAAAAAAAAAATTCACGTCCAGTATTTTTGATAAGACATTTCAGTAATAGTAAAATAGTAAAATCTCATTTTAAAATATTCTACCATCATTCAAATGTGCTTAATATTATACTTGAATTATTGAATCTCTTATGGCTGAGATCTGAACACTGACAAAGCTGTTAATGTTAAAGCATTTCTGATTTTCAATAGAGCCCCTAAGAGCACTGTGCTTGATTAATGCAAATATTTAAACATTAAAGGTTTTTTTTTTCCATTATTTTGGATTCCAAACACAATCATGTTTAAAGGTGGCTTAGTGGTTAGCACATTCGCCTCTCAGCGCTAGGGACTCCCGTTCTGGGTGGAGTTTCCATGTTCTCCCCGTGTTCGTGTGGGTTTCCACCGGGTTCTCCGGTTTCCTCCCACATTCTAAAACATGGATCAAGTCAATTGAGTTCTCCAAATTGCCCCCTATAGAGTGTGTCTGTGTGAGTGAGTGTGTGCCCAGCGATGGATTGGCGCCCTGTCCTGGGTGTATTTGCCCAGTGCCCAAAACGTTCTCCCCTGGATGGGCATGGGGAACACCCCCGCGACCCTAATATAGGATAAAAAGCGAAAGATAATGAATGAATGAACACAACCACACTGGAGTAATAGTTTTTAGATGAATCGGCAAATTAAAAAAAAGAAAATTATTCGTTAGGTGCAGCCCTAGTAATCATCTTTTATCAGTCATACAGTTATTAGGTCTTCCAACATTTGACATTTCTCACATTACATTAAGCAGATTATTCCAAAAATAGACATCAGATGATCTGAATTCAGTGAAACCAGGTTTGTATTTATGCGAATAGCAACAGGGTCATGAATGATCAGATAGTTAAGGATTAAACTTCGGTTTAAAGAGGAAACCCAACAATAATGAATAAATCAACAGTTTTAGTCTTTTTAACAAGTAATACTACAAAAACTGGCAAAATATATTAAGAATTCAAGTAACGCAAAAACAACCCAGTCTCATAACTGAGGTTTTTTTTTACCTGTTGTAAATGTTTAGCCACTTTTTTACAATTACATACATGAAATAGGATATTTTTGGTGTTGGTCCCTAAGAAAAAAACATTTTTGAACCGCAATTTAATCAAATATAGTGGCACGGTGGGTAGTGGTTAGCAGCATATTCGCCCTCTGCACTAGGGATTCAGGTTTGAATCCCAAACTGGGTGGAGTCATTATGTGCTCTCCGTGTCCACGTAGGTTTTCTTTTGGTTTTATAACCTAACCCCTTGCCCCAGTAAAAACATAATTTCAATTTGAACTGGTTATTTGCCATCTCGGAATAATACATTAACTATTTAATAATTATTTCTAAATTGCAATTTAGATATTTTTGTTTTCTTTGTAACCAAAGACAAAACTTACTTAGCCTATTTAAAATATGTACATGTTTTGTTTTGTTTTAGCTTCAATCAAAAACCTCAGTAAGACATTTAAACTATTTTAACAAATTTAAATGATACTAAATCATTGCATCACAGTGCAGATTTCTTAATAATTGATGCAGACAAAGATTAAGTATTAACATGGCATGGTATGTCAGGGGACGGCAGCTCAGTGGTTAGGGTGTTAAGCTATCAATCTGAAGGTTGGGGGTTTAAATCCCAGATCCACTGAAGTTACCAATGTGGGTCCTTGAGCAAGACTCTTAACCCTCATTGCTCCGGTGGGCTGTAAGAACCCTGTGCACGCTTTGTAAGTCGATTTGGATAAATTTATAGATGTAAATATATAAACACTTATATAATTGAGACATTTTTGTGCCATTTTTTTAAATGCACAATCACTACAAATAACTGGTATAAAATAGGACTACACTAGGCTTCCAAAAATCACTCAAAAAATAAAATTTAAATATATTTAAGTGAGATGTACAACTCCCTGTTAAGTAAAAACTAAAACAAATTAAACTATATTAAACTATTAAACTATATTGATTTATATATAATAAAAGAGCTGAATTCAATGGCAAATACTTGGAAAGGTAATAAATGTGCTCAAAATTGCATCACATGGGTATTTAATATCATTATAAAATGTGATACATTTCCAGTCTACTAAAATTATCATTAAAGGTCATTTGCTTATAATTTAGGGGTAAATTACTTAAAAAGTGCAAGTAATTTCTAGAATATTCTGTTAATTGTCTGGGTTGTAAAAAAAAAAACCATAAAAGTTTTATTGGTGTTAAAATATGCTGACAGTTCGGAATGAATAAATCTCTTGTTAAGTGTAACATAAAAGAAATCATATAAAAGAGCAGTGACCATATCAATTGTGCTTATTTTATTTCCTTGGGAAAGTTCCACCTTGAAAATATTGAGCCTCATTAGTTCCAGTGTTTGATGTAACTGTTCTCACCCCAAAACATAATCTGTTTGTCTGTGCTTTCACAGTAGATTTACATTGAAGCATTCACAATGTAACTAAAGGGTAGACCTCCAGCTTTATATATAGTTTTACTATATAATTTCAGCCATGGGCAGCACTGTGGCTAAGTGGTTAGTACGTTTCTTCTCTCAGCGATAGGGATTTTGGGTTCGAATCCCAATCTGGGTGGAGTTTCCATGTTCTCCCCGTGTCCAAAAACATGGATTTAAGGTAAATTAAATGTTCACGATTGCCCCATATAGTGTGTTTGTGTGTGAGTGTGTGTATATACATACATACATAATATATATATATATA
>JAFMOD010000239.1:2517034-2533308 GCA_019802435.1 Corydoras maculifer
TTCACAATTGTATACCACTTTGTGTTGGTCTTTCACATTAAATTCCAGTGAAATATATTTATGTTTGTGGTTGTAATGTGACAAAATATGGCAAAGTTCAAGGGGTATGAATACTTTTGCAACCCACTGTATATATATATATATATATATATATATATATATATATATATATATATATATATATATATATATATATATATATATATATATATATATATATGTATATATATATATATCATATTTCATATTTACATAAGTATTCACAGCCTTTGCTTAATACTTTGTAGAACCACCTTTGGCAGCAACTACAGCCTCAAGTCTTTTTGAATATGATGCCACAAGCTTAGCACACCTATCTTTAGGCAGTTTTGCCCATTCTTCTTTGCAGTACCTTTGAAGCTCCATCAGGGTGAATGGGAGACGTCTGTGCACAGCCATTTTCAGATCTCTCCAGAGATGTTCAATCGGATTCAAGTCTGGGCTCTGGCTGGGCCACTCCTTTGAAATCTTGGCTGTGTGCTTCGGGTCGTTGTCCTGCTGAAAAATGAACCGTCGCCCCAGCCTGAGGTCAAGAGCACTCTGGAGCAAGTTTTTATCCTGGATGTCTCTGTACATTGCTGCATTCATCTTTCCCTCTATCCTGACTAGTCTGCCAGTTCCTGCTGCTGAAAATCACCCCCATAGCATGATGCTGCCACAACCATACAACCATGCTTGACTGTAGGGATGGTATTGGCCTTGTGATGAGCAGTGCCTGGTTTCCTCCAAACAATACACCTGGCATTCACACCAAATAGTTCAATCTTTGTCTCATCAGACCAGAGAATTTGGTTTCTCATGGTCTGAGAGTCCTTCAGGTGCCTTTTGGAAAATTCCAAACGGGCTGCCTTGTGCCGTTTACTAAGCAGTGGCTTTTGCCTGGCCACTCTGCCATACAGGCCTGATTGGTGGATTGCTGCAGAGATGGTTGTCCCTCTGCAAGGTTCTCCTCTCTCCACAGAGGAACGCCAGAGCTTTGACAGAGTAATCATCGGGTTCTTGGTCACCTCCCTGACCAAGGCCCTTCTCCCCCGATCGCTCAATTTAGACGGCCGGCCAGCTCTAGGAAGAGTCCTGGTGGTTCCAAACTTCTTCCATTTACGAATGATGAAGGCTACTGTGCTCATTGGGACCTTCAAAGCAGCAGAAATTTTTCAGTATCCTTCCCCAGATTTGTGCCTCAGGACAATTTTATCTCGGAGGTCTACAGACAATTCCTTTGACTTCATGCTTCGTGTTTGCCCTCTGACATGCAGTCAACTGTGGGACCTTATATAGACAGGTGTGTGCCTTTCCAAATCATGTCCAATCAACTGGATTTACCATAGGTGGACTTCAGTTAGGCTGTAGAAACATCTCAAGGATGATCAGTGGAAACAGGATGCACCTGAGCTCAATTTTGAGCTTCATGGCGAAGGCTGTGAATACTTATGTAAATGTGATTTCTTAGTTTTTTATTTTTAATAAATTTTCAAAACTGTCAAGAAAACTTTTTTCACATGGTCATAATGGGGTATTTTGTGAAGAATTTTGAGTAAAGAGATTAATGTAATACAATTTGGAATAAGGCTATAACGTAAAAAAATGTGGAAAAAGTGAAGCGCTGTAAATACTTTCCGGATGCAGTGTATATATATATGTATATATACATATACATATATATATATATATATATATATATATATATATATATATATATATATATATACACACACACACACACACACACACACATCATGGTTTAAGTCCTAACTGTCAAAAACCACATCAAATGTTTATCAAATTAATATTATTATTATTCATATTTAAATACATTTATATTCTTTATCTGTTATTGTGCACTATTCACATGTTATAAATGTTATACAGACATGTCTAAAGCCTGGCAAGAACATGATAATATGACTTTATACAACTTTCTTTATACGACTTTATGAATATTATACAACTCTTAATAATATAAAATACTAAAACAACCATTTCGTTTTGGAGTCTTTGCATTACTAAAGGATGCAAATTTTCGTTCCCAGCATCAACAGAGCACAGGATACATCACTGGGAGAACATTAGTACAATTATAACATCATTTCGGGAAATCAATTATTTACTCATGCAAATACGAGCATCTGCTCGTTGACAGATGTGGCCTATTATTTTATTATTCGACAGTATAGATTTATTTGTTTGTCACAAGCATAGTTAACAGTATACTGTGTATACTTGTAATATTGAAACCGCGTTTAACTTCAACACTGTGTCAGCAGATTTATTAATGATATAAACAATAAAAAGACAATAATATAAACGAAACGGAAGAAGTGAAAGGCAGAATATTAATGGAAACTAATTCCTTGTTATCTTCAATAATTGACAACAACATAAATTATTCAATTGCTGAACAAAATACTCTAACAAAATACCAGACACTGAAACACATCTGCACTGCACTTCAAAGTGAGCAAGATAACTGCTATATTTGAAGCAGGCCAATAGTCTTTTTTGCATACTTTGTGTTTTTAGAGATGCTCTAATACTGATACTAGTATTAAACATGCGTCTAATACTATACTAGGGTATCTCTTCTTGTATTTGTTTGTAGATTCTTCATAATTGGTATAGCTTTGCATAAATTTGACTTGAACAAACATCAGACTGTCAAACAAGTCCTAAAAGTAGACAGAGACCAAAGAGATCAACCACTATTATATTATATATTTGTCTAATGGTGACATGGTGTCTTAGTGGTTATAGCAAACTGAGGATCCAAGTTCATATCCCTGTGTGGGTGGAGCTTCCATGTTCTCTCTGTGTCCATGTGAGTTTCCTCCCACAGTCAAAAACATGGACTCAAGGTAAAAGTTAACTGCTAAATTACCTCTATATAATGTGTGTGTGTGGGTGTGTGTGAGTGCCCAGCCATAGATTGCCCTGGGTGTATCTTCCCGACGCCCAAAATGTTCTCTGCATGGGTACCCTCCAGCACCTGCCAACTCACTCCCCACCCAACTTCATTATAGGATTAAGCTGAAGCTAAGGGAAGGACAAATGGAAGTTTGACTAGGTGACAGTCAAGACTGCTTAAATCAATATATTTTGTGTTTTTATACTCTAGATTTTCATTTTAATTTAATTTTTTTCCCCATACCTAAAATATCCATCCATCTATTATCTTCTGCTTTATCTTCTAATAGTCTACTAAGGTGGGGGGGTGGGGGTTCCCCATGCCCATCCAGGGGAGAACATTTCGGGCGCTGGGCAGATACACCCAGGACAGGACTCCTATCTATCGCTGGGCACCCTCATTCACACAGACACACACAAACACACACTCTATATGGGGCATTTTGAAGAATTCAAATGACCTTGATCCATGTTTTTGGACTGTGGGAGGAAACTGGAGAACCCGGAGGAAGCCCATGCGGATACAGGGAGAACATGAAAACTCCACCCAGATTGGGATTCGAATCCCTAGCACTGAGAGGCGAACGTGCTAACCACTAAGCCACCGTGCAACCCCCCAATATATCCTATATTCCGTTTTTATATTTCCATTTTTCAATTGATTAATTTGTACAATATGTGTGAGTGTGTGAGTGAGTGTGCCCAGTGATAGATTGGTCTTTAGTAGTTTCTTAAAAATGCCTAGTGACTCTGTCTTATGGACAGAGTTAGGAAGATCGTTCCACCATTTTGCAGTGATATATTCACACGTTCCATTGCTATTTAAATAACACAGGAGCAAGGCATGAAAATACTGTTAGCGGGGTATAAGAAAACAATGAGCATTATGATACACCTTGAGCGGAGTGTAGGAAAGGACCCAGACTGCAAAATGAGAACCTGTTTACTTAATTTTAAGACCACTGTAACTTGTTTTCATTTGAGTGCTGACACATACAAAAGGAATTATTGTTTTCTTTTATATAAGTGTAAACACAAAGAACTCTTACCTATCTAGACCCGCTACCATTAAAAGCTGCTTGAACTGCTGTGGGCTCTGTGGTAGAGAGTAAAACTTTCCGGGTTCTCCAGTCGGCACCACAAACTCTTTAGCACCCTGACAAAACATTTCAGTGATAAATAAACTAAAAAAACAGTACAATCCCAACTCATATTATTACCATAATCCCTAATTATGTGTGTTAGAGCACATTTTCTCATTATAGTATATGCTGACAAAAATATAATGAATCTGGAAGAGGCACAGGAATATAAATTCACTTAAAATTAATATCTGGATATTCAAAAAGAGTTTTATAACTCAAAAAAACAAATCTCCTTTCATGCAAACAATAAACTTCACACAGGGCATCATGGTGTCTTAATGGTTAGCATGTTCGCCTCTCAGGGCTGGGGATTGTATATGGGTGGCTTTGTAAATGATAGATTGGCACCCTGTCCTGGGTGTATCTACCCAGCACCCAAAACGTTTTCTCCTGGATGGTATGGGGTACCACCCCTATAACCCTGGTAAAGGATTAAGTGGAAGATTATAAATAAATGAATGGATAAACTGTACATATAAGCAATTAATTGTCTATTTAAAATAATTCCATTATCTTCCGCTTTATCCTCTAGTAGGGTCGCGGGGGTTTTCCCTATGTCCATCCAGAGGAAAATTTTTCGGGAGCAGGGCAGGGCGCTAATCTATCGCTGTGCACACACACTCACTCATACAAACACACTCTCTATGGGGCAATTTGGAGCATTTAATTGACCTTGATCCATGGACTGTGGGAGGAAACCGGAGAACCCGGTGGAAACTCAGGCGGACACGGGGAGAACATGGAAACTCTAACCAGATTGGAATTCGAACAGGGAATCCCTAGCACTGAGATGAGAACATGCTAACCACTAAGCCACCGCGCCACCCTAGTTAAATTAATTGTTCAAGATATTCCAATTCCAACACCAAAAAAAGAGGGAAACTTACCCCAGGTGTTCTTTTGAAAAGAGTTGGGGTCTCCACATCCACAAATCCTGAACAGAATAATCACGTAAACACTTACTACAACAATCAACAACATACAAAATGATCTGCTTCTAATCCTACCGTGTAAAGTGCTGAGGTACTCCCGCATTTTCATCACAAGACGTGATCGAAGTCTCATGTTGTATTGCATCTGAGATGAGCGAAGATCAAGATACCTATACTGCATCCGAAGAGCTTCAGATTTCTGTAACACCATAAATAACAGCATTGAAGAATGGCTCTGTAGGCAATTTAAACAGTTCTAACTAAATGAACGTATATGATTTAAGACACATTAAGTCTCGACACAGGTGTTTATCCAGGTGGATCATCATCATTGGTTTCGAATCCCAATCTGGGTGGAGTTCCCATGTTCTCCCCGTGTCTGCGTGGGTTTTCTCCCACAGTACAAAAACATGGATCAAAGTCAATTGAATCCTCCAAAATTGTTACATATATGTATGTATGTATACATGTATCTGCCCAGCACTCGAAATGTTCTCCCCTGGATGAGCATGGAGATGAATAGCATCCTCATAAAGTAAATATTCAGGTCAGACTCAGTAAATTGCTTCATAATTCCCAAAAAACATGTGCTCTGTGCTCCACTGTACAGTATGTCCTTCTGTTTGCTTTATCATCCCCAGAAGATAAAACACAGGCAAAGTTTTACTAAATTTATGCAAAAAAACTATATATTTTATATAAAATGGCATACTGGTTTGCACGTCCACCACTCAACACTGGGGATGAAGTTGAGATTCCGATTTGGGTGGAGTCTCTTTGTTCTCCCTGGGTTTTCTCCGGGTTCTCGGTTTCCTTCCACAGTCCAATGTGATCAAGGTAAATTGGCTGCTTGAAATTGTCCCTATATAGTGTGTGCCCAGTAGTGGATTGGCACCCTGTCCTGGGTGTATCTGCCCATCATCCGAAACAGGGGATGGGGGACAGCGCGCCCCACCATGACTTTATTGGAGAATTGGGCAGATGAATTTGGGCAGAATGTCATATCCATCCATCCATTATCTTCCGTTTTATCCTTTATTAGGATGGCGTGGGGGGGGGGGTCCATCCATGCCCATCCCGGGGAGAACATTTAGGCGCTGGGCAGATACACCCAGGACAGGGCACCAATCTATCACTGGGTACACACTCACTCACACAGACACACTCTATATGGGGCCAATTGGAGAAATTAATTGACCTTGATCCATGTTTTTAGACGGCGGGAGGAAACCGGAGAAACAAGCTGTTTGTTAACAACCATGTCAAAACACATCAAAAAGAATAATCTTATAACCATGGATCACGATCATCATCATTATTATCATCATCAAAGTGCCTCATCCATCCCAGTAAACAGCGGCAACCATTATGAAAATAAGACTCAATTTTTCTTGTACACATTATCTGAGTTGAGATTTTATGGTAGTCATTATGGTTGGTTTTTAGTTTTTAGTTAGTGTACATTATATCAATACACCAACTCTTGGCTTTAATTGTACTATGCTGTTTTTTATTTTTTAATAAACCATTTTCATCAAAACTAATCCATTTTTGCTGACATTTAAAAATGATAACAGTGCCACCACATTTTTCCACCATACATCCTTCTGCTCAGGTCTTTATACCCCACTTATGAAAAACTGTCAAATACATGAGAGGTGACATTTGTGACTTGAGGCAAGGGATGGATGTCATGAGTGTCAAGCAATTACAAATATTGAACACGAACCTTTCTAAATTTAACACCTTTCTACATAAAAGAAATCGCAGTCATTCCGTTCGGTGCGCTTTCTTCCTTCCCATTAATCTTATTTCTGTCAGTATTGATATTTCCAACCCAATGTGACAAGTACAGCCTCTGCCATGTGACTCCTGCATGTGGTCAAATTACAACATCAATGCTAATGTGATGTATAGTGCATCATCAGGCTGGGAACTAATTACGCTGTTCTAACAGCAGCCCTGAGGAAACGTCTCCGAGGTTCTACATCAATATGGAATTCCCACAACAAGCTACACCTTCGATAACCTTTTACATGTTAAATAGCACCGCAGTGCAGCACGCTAACAATGCTTATTTACCTTAATCTGATTGAAAACAGTAAGCCCAAACAGGGGAAGAGAGTGAATGGCATGTGCATTGCTAAAACATTCAACTTACCTTGACAAAGTCCTTAATCTCGAAAGGCAGTTTGCGGCAGCTGTTCAGCACTTCCACACTGTCAGCGCTTACTTCGATCTCTCCAGTGGCCATGTTCTGAAATTTAGGGCAGCACATACAACGCAAGTTGTCTCAATGGGGTTTTTATGCAAAATTATTTCGAAAATGGCTCTCTGTCCCAGGGCTGCGCAATTATCTTTGACAGAAATGGCACTTGCGAATATTCATTTCATTTTAGCTCAGATTAGTAACGTTCCACTGCACATAGCGCTTTCTTTCGGAAACATGATTTGTTAGACAGCTAAAACTTGCAAAACACTCGGAAGTTTGATCCGAATTCCTCATGCCTGTTCACGCCCCAAATATTTCTGGTGATTTTTGACTCTTTAGCTACGCGTTGTTGCATTTAGCATCAGTTGTTCTGACGGAAGAGAGAGGAAATTAGAATGAACTGCTAAGATTTTATTACCGATATCAATATCGGCCGCATTCCAATATATTTAAAGGAGCTTGAAAGCTCAGTGGTAGATTATTAACCTGGATAGGCTTAATTGTGAGGCTTAAAGAGAGCACTAGAACTAGTGCACTACACTTCTTACAGAATATATTACTCCATTTTTCAATTGTTCATAGGAACTTAATTCTTTAACACTAAGCATTCCATTGTAATCCATCCATCCATCCATTGTCTTCCTCTTAATCCTCTATTAGGGGGGGGGGGGGGGTTTCCCATGCCCATCCGGGGTAAAACATTTCAGGCACCAGGTAGATAATCCCAGGACAAGGCGCCAACCTATCGCTGGGCACACACTCACTCACCCAAATACACAAAGCACACACTATACGGGCAATTTGGAGCATTCAATTTACCTTAAACCATGTTTTTGGACTGTGGGAGGAAACCTGAGAACCTGGAGGTAACCCACTCGGACATGGGGAGAACATGGAAACTCCACCCAGATTGGGATTCAAATCCCAAGCACTGAGAGGCAAACATGCTAATCACTAAGCCACCGTGCCGCCCTTCATTGTAATTTTACTTTGGCTTGTTCATATAAAATGTGAGACACAAGAGTAAGAAAGTTCACCCTTAACAAACTCTTACATACACAAATTAAAAATAGGAAATAAGCATTAGTTTTAGGTTAGTTCAATGATATGTGAATAAGGAATAAAAAAAACTATGGCTTCCTTGTACAGTGGAATTTTGACTTTGCTCAATCAAAATAATGCCTACTAGTAAAATCTTCAACACAATAATAATCATAATAACAAAATACAATTAAGCACAAAAAAATAATAATATTGCACATCTAACATATAAAGTGCATTGGTGCTGATTTCAAGAAAACTCTTACATCTGAGGGAGAATTTAAAAGTCTGGTCTGCTGTGTGTTCTCTTTCACATTCGGAAGCATTTCTACAAAGCTGTTAAAAACCCATTTTCTCATTTGCTCATCCTGAGTAAGCTTACTAATGATGCTGAAGCCTATCCCAGAGCTAACCAGATAGAAAGCAGGGAAACACCCTGCAGTGGTCACCAGTCCTTCACAAAGGCGGCACAAAGACAATGAATTCAATACAAGCATTTCAGCATTGTCAGGTCCACTGACCTTCACACACCGGAAGCATTTTATTCACATATTATGTGAAAAATTCTCACATTGATATATGAGTTTTGTCATGTTTATGCCATGTTGGAAACTGTATATCTGAACAACATTGGTGGCTATTTCTTGACAGGTATGGTTACAAGCAATACAGTCATGGGGCCATTAAGTATTCACCCAATAGCCATGTCTTTGGAATGTGGAAACTAGAGTCCCATGAAAAAAAAAAAAAAAAAACAATGCAAGGAGCTTTTTTGCAAATCATTGCACCAATATGTATAGCTATGCCACCCCGGTTTGCAGAATCAGTATTATTAATTTATTAACCCTCAGATTTATAGTAAACAAGTAAACAATAAGGAATAAATGCACTACTAGTAATTGTACCAACAGTAATAAGCATGTTACAATATATACAGTATATACACATACATACATACACACACACATGCAAGCGCGCACACACACAGATATATGTACACAGTATATAAACACACCCTGTATATTAATTATACACACAAATTATTGCACTAAATTAGATAGTGTGATTAAATGAAATATTAAACCAAATAAGGCATTGTTATAAGTATATATTTTACGAGATTGTCACACATGCAAAACTTGTGTAGAACCCTTCACTATATATGTATATATTTATATATATACACACACACACATTATTGCACTAAATTAAATAGTGTAATTAAATATTATACCGAATAAGGCATTGTTATGAGTATAGATTTTACGTGATTTTTTTAATGTCACACCTGCAAAAAAGTGTAGAACTCGCTTGACACAAAGTGCAAGGTTTATAATTTCAAAGGATCCTGATAGAGTGTCTTCTGCTTGCTGGGATAAAGTGCTAGCATTTTCAGGATTAAAACTCCCAGAGCATTATGAAACATGTCTGGAAACAGCAGTGGTAAAGTTTTTAGCCAATGCACGATCAAATGGAACTCTTCTTCCTCTGGTTAGGGATGAAATTGGATATACCCAATATCTCTTCTCTGACGAGTCAGAAAGAGGTGCAAGACCATATTCACTAGATAATGAATACAAGAGCTGGTCTGAATCCGTTTAGACATTTTGAACAAGTGACACAAGTAGAACAAATGAGCATTGCTGCCAGTATTAAAAGTTTGCTGCAAAGTTTGCTATTCAAAGGCAAATACTTCACGTTTGAATCAAGTTTATTTGTCCAGCCGCTGATGTGCACCGGCATTTACATGTCTTAAGAACGTGGTAGGAAACCTAGCTGCTTAGTCAGCAAACTAACTTTTAAGAGGGTCACCCACTAGGCCACTGTGCCACCCACATTTAATATTTGTATAAATGCACAAAAATGCTAATGTAAGGAGAATGCAGATGCATTAGGCCAGAGGTAACAAACATGGTGCCAGAGGGTTTTCTAAAGATAGCACTAGTCACCATGGAGCACCGTCAAAAAATTGTATTTAATTTGGTTTGTGTGTGTGTGTTAAAAACAATAAAACATTCAATGATGAAATATTAAAAACAGAACTATATATATATACACATAATATACTAATATACATACATACATATACTAATATACATACATACATACATACATAATATACTAATATACATACATACATACATAATATACTAATATACATACATACATACACACACACACATATGTGTGTGTATGTATATACAGTATATGTATGTATGTACACAGAATATATATAAAGCAGTATGAATACTTTTCAGTTTCAAAAAAAGTTCATCAATGCTATGCACCTACGTTAGCCACAGCTTTTCAAGTTCATGTCAGGTCTTTGATAATTTTCTTTCCTATTCTTATCTAAAGTCGTCAGTAATATTTTATATGACTCTTTAATTATAGTTGAGGGTTGTGAACTCTGACTGAACCATATGAGTGGCCTGAACAGCAAACGGTAAAAAAGGATACTTATTCATCTCTATTGCCCTCTGTTGGCAGATTACAGTACAACATTCTACCACTACCATGATAACTTTTTTTCCATCAGCAGACATTGAGGGCCATTCAGTGGCTTAAATTGTTACAACAGGAGTAAATGAAAATGTAAGCAGCATCACTAATGCACAAAGAAATAGACTGGACAATTTCATTAAGACTTATTCTGTCCCGGGTGGTACCTTAGTAAGTGGTGGAAGATGGGATGATACGGTAATGACTTTAATGGACAATGAATCCCACCCTATGTATCAGACTCTATCAGAGGACCCGAGTAGAGGATTAAAGAGAAGATAATGAATGAATAAATGAATAGACTAGACAAAATTTGGACCAGCTCCATTTAAATAGCTGCATTATAAATTTGGGTTCTGTTCATTCTTTGACCTTACTAAGCAAATTGCAACTAAAATCTTCGAGTAAACCCTTGTGTTTGCAATTATTTACCCAGACACTAACCTTAAGGAGGTCATATTTATATAAATACACAAGAACCATATTACAAACCTTGTTCCTTTGGTGCTTGGGACGAAGCTTTACTCTTCCTTTCACCTTAATTACTGATTCGACAGATAAAGCATTCTTTATTCCTCTCATGGACTAAACAAAGAAACATGAAGAGCTCTTAGTATAAATGCAGTAAACATGTCGTTTAATGAATGTGAATAAACCCAACATTTACTCTACCTCATTTTGTGGAATAAGGACTTGAACCAAGCCACTGAAATCCCTCAAGATCACAAAGAGATCCTGTCTGGCATTTTCAAAACCACAATGTTACTCCACACAAGGAAAAAGCTGGGTATAAACCAAAGAAATATGAAAATCATACCTCAAATACTGAACCCAACCACATAATGTGACTTCCTCTCCCACGTGACGAGAGTTCAGGTCACCACAGCAGTGGCTTCTGATGGAGAAACTGCTCGGATCTACAGAGAAAGAAAAAAAACAATGGTAATGTAACAGGCTAACAAATCTATAATGAGCCATACAACATTTGCAACTCCTAATATCATTTTGGGGCAGCATGGTGGCTTAGTGGCACCCGTGTCCGAGTGGGTTTCCTCCGGGTTCTCCGGTTAACTTCCACATTACAAAAACATGGTGTAACAGGTGGTGGAAGGAATGAGGACCGGAGACAGGATTGCACCCTAACAAACAGGCTTTATTGCTGACATGACACAGACACATGTACATTTAAATACACCAGGCTTTTAGGGTATTATACTTCCACCGTCCCCTAGCTTTTGGCTTTCTTCTCCCCGTGGATTTTGATGTTCCTTGTATTAAAAAGATGCACACTCATTAGGCGGAGCCATGTCAGATGCATTAATTAAGCGTAATCAAAGTCCTACAATCTTCCCCCACGCCACACATGGATTCAAAGTAAATAGAATGCTCTAAATTGCCCCATATAGAGTGTGTTTGTGTGTGTCTGTGTGAGCCCAACAATAGATTGGTGCTCTATTCTGGATGGGCATGAGAACTCCCCATAATGAATAAATACCATTTTAGTTGGAACATTTTGTATAATGCAATTGAAACATACATATAAATATAAGTATGCTGCAAAAAAAAAGTGTGCAGAAAAATTAACATTAATTACTCCACATTCACGTGTGGGAATAGCACGTGCCAAACAAGAATTAAAATAAATATTAGACAATATACAGGACAATAATTATTCGAGTAACTGGAAGGGAACAGTGCAGCAGACAATATACAGGGCAATAAACACTAAATGTAACCTTGCAGGTGGCCCCCTAGTGGTGTGAGCCACAAGGTGCAAAATATGTTCATGGTTATAAATTTTAAGAAAAAGTATGTTTTTAGCAGCAGTTGAATATAAATGTAAAAATGGTGTATAACACATTTACTGGAATTTGTCCACATGTTCTCCCAATGTCTGCGTGGGTATCTTCCAGGTTCTCCGGTTTCCTTCCACAGTCAAAAAACGGATTCAAGGTAAATAGAAAGTTCCATATTGCCCCATATAGCACCATATAGGGTGCGTTTGCGTGTGTGTCTGTGTGAGTATTGGTGCCCAGCAATAGATTGCATCCTGTCCTGGGTGTATCTTCCCAGCATCCAAAACTTGGGGTTTTGGAACCACCCCCCCTCCCCCCCAGCGACCCTAGTAGAGGATAAAGCGGAAGATGATCAGATATCTGTCATCTTAAATTTAAATGCAATAATATCAAAAACAGAGCTTCTTATAATCCCAGCTAAACCCTCAATTCATCATGACCTGACATTCCAAACTGGTGGATCCACAATCTCTCCAACCAATTCGGTCTGTAACCTTAATTTTATAATTGACTCACATCTTAAACTCTCTGATCATGTCACCAAATCTACTCATTCCTGCAGTTTGCTTCTTTACAAAATCAGAAAGATCAAATCTTTCTTAACTGAACATGCTACTCAGCTGCTAGTCCAAGCCCTCATCCTATCCCGGCTTCATTATTGTAATACATTACTTGCCGGTCTCCCAGCTCCCACAATCAGGCCTCAACAACTGATTTGAAACTCTGCAGCATGACTTGCGTTCAACCAGCCCAAGCGAACTCATGTCACTGAAATACTCCTTTCTTTCATTGGCTCCCTGTAGCTGCTGCAGTCAGTACAAGTCACTGACTCTGACCTACAGGACAATCTCTGGATCTGCCCCCTCTTACCTTAACTCTATCTTTTCAAAATACATTCCAACTCATTCAGTTTGCTCTAGTGATGATTGGCACCTGGTGATTCCACCTCATCGAGGTGCTAACCCTCACTCCATGGCTTTCAAAACTGCAAAATGGTGGAACGATCTTCACAACTCAGTCACTTGCCATCGTTGAGAAACAACTGAATACAGATCTCTTCTACAATTACCTTTTATTAATACAAATACTAAAAACAATACAAAAATAAATATTAAATAAAAAGGGGTAGGGTGAAAGATAGGCTAATGATCAGGTTAGAGTATTCTACAGTGTAGCTGGGTTGTTCCTTATTTACTGTTTTCGCTTTGAATAATAGTGTCTGCTAAATGACTAAATGTAATGTAATAATGAATGAATGAGTGAATAAACGTTCTCCATAAAAGAATCAGAATCAGAATACTTTATTAATTCCAGAGGAAAAATTGCAATTTTTACAGATGCTCCATTAGTTGTGTTTATATATACAAAAGGGGAAATAAAAAGATTAACAATAGGCACACTACAATTAAATTAAAAGTACTAAAAATATGCAATAGTGTAAAGTAACTTAAAGCGGGGGCGGCACGGTGGCTTAGTGGTTAGCACGTTCGCCTCCTAGCGCTAGGGATTCCCGGTTCGAATCCTCATCTGGGTGGAGTTTCCATGTTCTCCCCGTGTCTGTGTGGGTTTCCTCCGGGTTCTCCGGTTTTCTCCCACAGTCCAAAAACATGGATCAAGTTAATTGAATTCTTAAAATTGCCTCAGATAGAGTGTGTTTGTGTCAGTGAGTGTGTGCCCAGCGATGGTTTGGCGCCCTGTCCTGGGTGTGTCTGCCCGGTGCCCGAGACGTTCTCCCCTGGATGGGCGTGGGGAACCCCACCGCGACCCTAATAGAGGATAAAGCGGGAGATAATGAATGAATGAAATTAAAGCGGCACAGTAAAAGTAAGTGAAAGTAAAGTGGCATATGGACAGTATGAATATCTGTTAATTAAAAAAAAATTTAATATAGTGCGGCGGCACGGTGGCTTAGTGGTTAGCACGTTCGCCTCTCAGCGCTAGGGATTCCCGGTTCGAATCCCCATCTGGGTGGAGTTTCCATGTTCTCCCCGTGTTTGCGTGGGTTTCCTCCGGGTTCTCCGGTTTCCTCCCACAGTCTAAAAACATGGATTAAGTCAATTGAATTCTCAAAAAATTGCCCCATATAGAGTGTGTCTGTGTGAGTGAGTGTGTGCCCAGCGATGGATTGGCACCCTGTCCTGGGTCTATCTGCCCAGCGCCCGAGACGTTCTCCCCTGGATGGGCATGGGGAAACCCACCGCGACCCTAATAGAGGACAAAGCGGGAGATAATGAATTAATATAGTGCACTGTGTGGCAGATGATTATCATTATTAATACAACAAGAAATGGAGATTGCATTAAATGCTCATCTGGGATGTGCATGTGGTTAACTTTTGTAATGCTTACCTTGTGGGGACGTGCTGAACCGATGACTGGAACAAACCAAAACATTGGGAAAGTTGGTTTGGGGAGAACACGTGACTCGCGGCGCTCCAATCAGGGAAACACGTGACGCGTGGCGTGCACCGCGAAAAGTTTGACGGACTCCTCTCAGTAGAAGCGTTGCTGTCCATTTATTAATCACCATGGTGATGCTATAAACACACCAACTCGTATTTACAGACTGGATAAACAAAAATAAATAATAAACATGGACTGTTTGGAAGCAAACAATGATTACATCGGGCGCAGTAGAGCTAGTTTAGTCACCTTCCCATTCACGCTTACTTTGCTGACATTTAAAAGTCAAACGCGACTAATCGCAGTTGTAAAAGACAAACAGAATATATAGCACTACTATCCGACGTGCCTACAGTATTACGTTATAAAAGCACTTTAATAACACTGAGATACAGTACAGTACTCAAAACCCTGGCAGCGTCCTACTCTAGCACGTTGCTGCCAACTCCTCAGTAAGGAGTGTAGCTATTGGTTGTCCTGAAAGAAGCTAAACGTCGATGTGACACCATCGCCTAATTTGCATGACGATCCGTTTGCGTGTTTGAAGAATTAAAACTACGTAGGACAGAAAAAAAAAGTTTTTAAAATAATTATAATAAAAATAAATAAATAAAAACACCCAAAATATGGAAGAAGTACAATGCTCTGTTTTTTTTTATTTGCATAAACTTCTGTTGATTTGTTTAGCCTTTGAACTAAGTGTCACTTCTTAAAATAACTTAAGGAGGACCAAAAAATACATGTATTCAGTATAAGAAGATAACATAATCTTGTTATGTTGTGATCAGAACTTATTTTTGAGTGACCAGAGAAGTGGCAGGACGTTTCTGTCAATACACCTTATAGATGGATGGATGGATGGATGGATGGATAGATAGATTCAAGGTAAAGTAAATGCTCTAAATTGCCCCTTTCTTATATATATAAAAATCTATCCATTCATCCATTATCTTCCGCTTTATCCTCTATTAGGGTCGCGGGGGGGTTCCCCATGCCCATCCAGGGGAGAACGTTTCGGGCGCTGGGCACATACACCCAGGACAGGGCGCCAAACTATCGCTGGGCACACACTCACTCACACACACACACACTCTACATGGGGCAATTTGGAGAATTCAATTGACTTGATCCATGTTTTTGGACTGTGGGAGGAAACCGGAGAACCCGGAGGAAACCCACACGGACACGGGGAGAACATGGACACTCCACCCAGATGGGGATTCGAACCGGGAATCCCTAGCGCTGAGAGGCAAACGTGCTAACCACTGTGCCACTCTATATATAACTATATATATATATATATA
>JAFMOD010000239.1:2549887-2591101 GCA_019802435.1 Corydoras maculifer
TGGGCACACACTCACTCACACATACACACTCTAAATTGGGCAATTTTGAGAATTCAATTAACTTGATCCATGTTTTTGGACTGTGGGAAGAAACCGGAGAACCCGGAGGAAACCCACGCAGACACGGGGAGAACATGGAAACTCCACCCAGATGGGGATTCGAACCGGGAATCCCTAGCGCTGAGAGGCGAATGTGCTAACCACTAAGCCACCATGCCGCCCGGTTTGTTAAAACAGTAAGGTGTTATTAAAAATAAATCATGGGAAAGGTGTTCGGCATGACGCGTGATGGACATCCAGCTTTACAGCTACTATTTAGGAATAAAATAAGAAAGTAAAATCTTTCTCCCTGGACCCTTAGATCATTCATAGTTTTACGTGTGGTGAAAACTAGGGGTGAGACAATTTTATTTTTGCATTTAAGTTACAATTAATGAATTATGAAGAGCATTTTAACATCGTCATGACAACATTTATAAGAAAAATGGTATGTCGTAGCAGGAACTTTATTTAAACATTATTCTCTTTCAAATGGGTTTGAATGTGAAGTTTGAAAGACAATTTAATAAATGAAGAACAAATGTGGGCAACACAATGGCTTAGTGGTTAGAACGTTTGCCTCTTGGATTCGAATCCCAATCGGGGTGGAGTTTTCATGTTCTCATTTCCGTGTTAGTTTCGTCCTGGCTCTCCAGATTCTTCCTACAGTCTAAAAACATGGATCCAAGGTGAATTGAATGCTCAAAATTGCTTCCTATAGTATGTATGAAACGTGGGAATCTCTGCCCAGCGCACGATATGTTCTGTGGATAGGCATGATGAAGCCCCCCCCCCCCCCCACAACCCTACAGAATTAAGCCGAAGATAATAAAATAAATAAGGAAACATGCATGTTTTCTTATGTTAGTAATTTAATTAATTAAATGAGTAATTAATTCATAAGGGGGGCCCGGTGGCTTAGTGGTTAGCACGTTCGCCTCTCAGCACTAGGGATTCCCGGTTTGAATCCCCATCTGGATGGAGTTTCCTCCCACAGTCCAAAAACATGGATTAAGTCAATTGAGTTCTCCAAATTGCCCCATATAGAGTGTGTATGCGTGCGTGTCTGTGCGAGTGAGTGTGTGCTCAGCGATAGATTTGTCCTGGGTGTATCTGCCCAGCGGCCGAAACGTTCTCCCCTAGATGGGCATGGGGAACCCCACCGCGACCCTAGTAGAGGATAAAGTGGAAGGTAATGAATTGAATAATTAATTTATAAATAGATGCTTGTGTGGGGCTGCTATCTTTTAGTCAGTTTTTGTGTTTTCCTCGTCCCCTCGCTGCTGGGAGGTCGGCATTTTGACGAGTGTTGGCTGGAATACAACGAATACAAGCCGTGGATAAGCCGAATGAAAAAGCCACGAGTAGCCTCCCACAAAGTCCACATAAAGGATGTGCAGCTTTTTACAATTTTGAGTAGATGTATGTATAAATGCTCTCAATCACCCCAAATTTGACATACTACAGTAACTGCTCAATCAAATGAATAGGGTAAACATGCGTTAAAGAACATTGGTATTTAAATTGTGTGAACCTGACACCGGTAAATCCATAATTTCTGCTTTTTACTCACTTAGAAGAATTTATTTTTCTCAGTAGCATTGTCGCTGTGAAGTGTGGAGGAGAATCGTTTGGCGATATATTGATTATCACTGAATCGCAGTTTTGAGATATCACCGTTATTAATTTACCACAGTTTAAAGTGTGAAATGGGCTTTGATAGGTGCTAGAATTCTACCTTGTAAAAGGTGTATGAACCCTGTATTGATCCGCCGTCCTCGTCTTATTAATTATCTATTGTGATCATGCTTTCTTTCAGATTGGCAGCAGTGACTACATCCCCACCTTACTGACCCTGCTAACAGAGTGCGCCCTCCAGAGAGCTCCTGCTTAACTCATCTTCTCTACAATTTTATCTGTAAATAGCTTCTTTTAGTTGTAATTAGCACAACACCACACGTCGAGGAGAAGTGATGTATATAAGCACAGATCTTAATGTTTATATTTATTTGTTGCGTCTTTCTCAGCTATAAAAAAAAGCACCTTTTAAAACGGATCTTTTCCTAACGCTTAACCAGAAGCTGAAACACAATGCTTTTTGTATTTTGTTTATATGTAGGTTGGGAAATGAAATTCCTTCTATACGTCAAGGTTAAAAGAATGGCTTCGTCCTCGTGCCACAGTAAGCACAGAACACTGTAAATAGTGAGATATTTTAATAACTGCATTTTAAACCTTTAATTTCTTTGAGATTGTATTTCAACGATGTTTAGCTGCTTTTATGGGCACACATGAACTGCATTAAAGATCTGAACCCAACATATGGCCCAAAGTTCCAGTTAAACCCTTAATGGGACTACTGGGATAACAAAATATGGAATGTGTTTTCCTGACTTCACCCATTTCTTTATCTGGTTACACAATTTGTTTAGCAGTTGGGCTTTATACAGTAGATCTATGTGTAAATATATTTTATCTCTTCAGTGCTCTATAAGAAACATTTATTTCATTTATCTGTCTTTTATTATTTTTTTTAATAAACTCAGAATTTATAACTCATGGAACCCACTGCTTCCCTTAATACTGCTTGATGTAAACATCCTGGTCCCACAATAAAGACATAAATAATTATGCAATTTATTTTATCTTCTTAATCCTTAAGAAGGGTCACTATGCCCGTCCGAAGACGACCGATACACCCAGGACAAAGCACCAATTAATCGCTTGGCTCATAATCACACACACAATATATAGGGGCAATTTAGAGCAGCCAATTTGGATTCAATCCATGTTTTTGGACTGTGGGAGGACATGGACTCTACACTGATGTCAAGATTCGAACCTACATCCCCACTGCTGTGAGGCAGACATGCTAACAATTACGCCACAATGCCGCCCTTTTTATTTATTTTATAGTTTTATATGTAAAATATAAAAAGATATTACAGTTGAATTATTTTATATTTTACAGAGTAAACATCCGAGTTTATTGCTATTTTTATGGAATTAATGTGATATAGTTTGTAACTTTTTAAAGACAGTCTTGGGTACTAATGTGGAAAATTGCTTCTTGCCACTGGCCTTTATAAAAAGAATTTACAGTGACAATTCTGTTTTTTTTATACTGTATTATATACTTCACCATTCTGCCTCATGATTCTAATACACACACATTCATATCAATGCATGATATACATTACATTCTTTTTTTTTCCCCCAATGTTTTTATAAACTGCGTTCTGTAATTTGGCCACTGGATGGCAGTATTTGTTAGCGAACCTGGAAACTTATTACTCTGGGTCAGTGTTGGCTGTAAAAACTAGATTCCGTCGCGGATGATAGGTTCTTAACGATTTTGCTTTTAATAATGCATTTATTAATCAAACCTTTTTTTATATATAAGTGTGTTTGTAACCATTTTATAAAAGCAATAGGGCACTTAAGGGTGTGCATTATTGTGAATAAATCATGGGAAAGACGTGTAACTATACTCCGCTACCCGTCATGCCTAATAACACTTCTTTTCCATGATTTATTCACAAATACACACGCCCTCTCATACCTTTTGGCTTTATTGAAGCAATACAACACGAGAGGGCGTGCATTATATGCACAATAATGCCATACTGCTTGATTATAAAACTGGTAGTTCCTGTCTTTAAATCTGATTGGCTGAGCTGTTTGTCCAGATGTGCAATTGACAAAAACACACACTTCTGACCACTTCACAATTGTTTCAATGCATAATATACAATATTCCGATGTCTTATAAACTGCGTTCTGTAACATGACCACTAGATGGCAGCTTTTGATCGTTGAAGAAACCGGGGTCCTGTTACTCGGGGTCAGTGTTCAATGTAAAAACCTGTGTAGATTACATTGCAGAAAAAAGTTTATTGATGCTTTTGCAATCAATAAATAATAAAAAAAAAATTATACTATCTTAGTAACCATTTTATCAAAGCAATAAGGCACTCCAAGTTGTGTATTACTGTGAATAAATTATATATGGGAATTATAATTTTATCCTGTTATTGAATATGGCCTTATCACATACCCACGCCCGTTTATTTGCCCTATTCGCTTCCATTCATTTTTTTTCCCCCGTTGAAGATAACACGGTTCCAACTCTGAATCATCTATCCCGAATAATGATGTGACCAGGTTTTATGGACACGCTATTACCCAGGCCATGCCCAATTTTTTTTTACCTAATTAGAGGGCCTGAAAAAGCCCTCGATTGTTATTCCTCATAGCAATATTCTTCTTAGTGGAATTTGTGCAATGAATACAGCCCGAGCCGCTCAACGTACAGCTCCCTTCAAACATTGTTACGTAGGTAATGATGACACAATCTGTGTTATGTATTTTTGGAGTTTGTCACATTTATAGTTTTGAACAAATTTAAGTTTTAAGAGAAAAAAATTCCCATAGAACATGATTGGGGCCTATTTTCAAACTGCCGTTTTTTGAGCTACAGCCACAAAACTTCAGTGCTTTGGCCCCAGGGTAAATGTTTACATAAATCCAAATTTACAGACAGATTACACTTTTCGTTCACTTTTTATCACTCTTTAAATTTCACTCTATCCATTTCTATGGGAAAATCTAGAGTGAGAGATGTCCCCGCTCAAAGTCTGAGGTAATGCAGTTTTAAACTTTAAACCTCTAAAATCAGTTTCACCTAGAAACACCATTTTACTTTTAAAGAGTAGGGATTTAAAGGTAAGTTTTAATTTTTGAACTATGATGGTTTGATTGATGGTTGGACTGAAACTGCTCCATAGACTTCAATGTGAAATTATTTATTTTTTACCTTTTCCTCACATTTGAATCATCATAACTTGGTCAATCCGCATTATTTTAGAGCAAAATTATCCAAGGGGTCTTCTTTTAAACACTGTCCTCACTGAAGTGATAGATGGAAGGTTTTCGGAGTTATGAGCGTTTGTTTGGAATGTGGAAATAGGCGGGAAATCAGCTTTAAGCACACAGAAGCGCTGGAGCATCAGGGCAACTTTTACTGCCCTCTTCTCAGCATTTTAACCCTTTAATGTGCAGCATTTCCAGTCCTTTCTGTAGTTCAATCCAACCATTATCTTCCGCTTTATCCTCCATGAGGGGGGGGGGGCAGATACACCCAGGACAGGGCGCCAATCTATCACTGGGGCACACACAAACACACTCTATATGGGGCAATTTAGAGAATTCAATTGACCTTGAATCCATGTTTTTGGACTGTGGGAGGAAACCGGAGAATCCGGGGGAAACCCACGTGGACACAGGGAGAATGTGGAAACTCCACCCAGATTGGGATATGAACCAGGAATCCCTAGTGCTGAGAGAAGAACATGCTAACCACTAAGTCATGAGCACTGGGCCTGCCGTCTCTCTGTAGTTCCTTCAGGAAATACAAATCTAGTTTACTTTGCTTTACTTATGCCCTGTGACTGCTTATGGAACTACTAGGCTACTTCATTATACAGGATCTGGCAATAAATCCTAACACAAGTTAGAAAGTTTGACGGTCTGGACCCTGACGAAATTTCCTTGCACCCGAAAACTAGACTCTTCTGAATTGATATTAAATGCCCCTGGTGTAGACGTTGGATATGCATTCTCTGTGCAAATGCAGTGATATTTAATAGCGCTCAGTGGCTATTCAGCCTGTGCTGACCATTCACTGTCAAGATGGAATGCCAAAACAGCAATACGCCACAATTTATGTAAACACACCCCATTCTGAGACCCTCTGGCATCAATATATTTGCATGCACTGTTGCTTTTTACACTGTTGGCGGGGTGTAAGACAGCAACAAGCACTACAACACGCCTGACGCAGGTTGTAACAATATTAACAACTACATTGAGGTAGTTTGCAAGATGAAAATGCATCTTTTTTTATTGAATAAATCTCAACATGTTGATGAAAAGTGTCCAGGCAACACTAAGAACCGTGTCTTAAAATTCAGCAACAATTTCAATGCATAAGAAATCCACCAACACACTTCGTTGTTGATGGCGCACTGTTCAGCAAACAGTCTCGGGACGTCCTCCTCTGCTGAGCGTGTCATGTAAAGTGCACGGACCGATGCATTCTATGATCTCGGAAACAAAAATAAAAGTAGGAACATCTTGAAATGCTGGAATCGTTTAGTAAAACCGATTAGCTCTCGCGGCGGACTCGATCATTTGCTGGTGAGGCTTGTATTCCGTTCGTTACCAATTGAGAAGCACCACTAGACCTGAATAAAAATAGAGCATGCATTATTGATGGCAGGTCGGAAAGTACGGGAAAATGGAAAAACGAAACGGATAGGCTTAAAAGTAAACAGCACAAAAAAAAAAAGAAAAAAAGAAAATCACAGTGCATCTAGTCCTTAAAACCACGGTCCGGAGCAGCTACTGTTCAGATGAACACGAGGCTATGAGGCCGCAGCAGCTTAGTCTCTAATGCATTCTGAAATCGAAACACTTGGCAGTACAGGTCCTTTCAGAGAAGTGCAGGGGTAAGCGTTGTGGCGCCTTGCGCTAAAAACTGGAGGAACTCATAAGGGAGGTTCAGTTTGCTTACTTTCGGGAAGTCCTGCCGTCGAAGCGATGGAACTGCGTCTGTTGAAGATGAGGGCTGAGCGGATCTTCACAGCACAGCCGCCGATGGGGTTAGTCCCCTCCATTTTGTCTTTAATTTAACAATTACAGCGAGTCTTCCGCTCACTCATGAATTGCAATGTCTCAATGAGAGGCACAAGCTATGGTGAGGCATCTGTGGGCAGGGATGGGGCTTTGGGGGTATTACCATATATGCGATTCACAGTGAGTCATTTTAATAACACCTACGCCCCCACCTAACCTCCTGTAGTTCATGCCGCCATAAAGCCTGTAAAGACACACAGGGGATTATTCATGAGAAAAAAAAAAAAAAGTCATCTGTGAGTCCATTTACTAAAGCAATCCTGTTAAATGTATACAGACCTATGTATCATGCTAAAGTTGATTCATTTCCATAATTCTATTTAAAACGTTTTATACATTATATCATGAAAAAGTTAATTATTCATTCATTATCATTCATTATCTCCCGCTTTATCCTCTATTAGGGTCGCGGTGGGGTTCCCCATGCCCATCCAGGGGAGAACGTATCGGGTGCTGGGCAGATAGACCCAGGACAGGGCGCCGATCTCTCGCTGGGCACACACTCACTCACTCACACACACACACACACTCTATATGGGACAATTTTGGAGAATTCAATTGACTTGATCCATGTTTTTGGACTGTGGGAGGAAACCGGAGAACCCGGAGGAAACCCACGCAGACACGGGGAGAACACGGAAACTCCACCCAGATGGGGATTCGACTGGGAATCCCTAGCGCTGAGAGGCGAACGTGCTAACCACTAAGCCACCGTGCCGCTCGAAAAAGTTAATTAATTTCCGTAATTCTATCAAAAAAAGTTAAGCTTTCATGGATTATAGATTCAGGGCCCACAATTTAAATAATTTGAAGAATTTATTTGTTTATTTTTACATGATTTGGGCTTCCAGCTCATAAAACTCACGAAAACAGGAATTCATAATTAAAATACTGTGAAGAAATCAGTTCAAATTTTCAAAGGGCAGTTCAAAGGGCATGAATGTGTTAAACAGAGTGTGAGACACTAATCATCTACTAAACAGTAGAGGTGAGGAACAGAATCCAAAATGAGGTCCAGTGTGAAATCTCCAGTCAGTCAGGATTTGGCTGCAATGTCCGGTCCGGCTTTCTTAAATCTAAGGTCACTGCAACAGTCTACCAGAATGTTTTAGAGGACATCATGATTCCTTCTGCTGAGAATCTGTATGGAGATGCAGATTTCATCTTCCATCAGGACCTGACCCCTGCCCGTGCCGTCAGTAGCACCAAAACCTGCCATCACAGTCCTTTGACTGGCCAGCCAACTCGCCGGACTTAAACTCCATTGAATATCTATGGGCCATTCTCAAGAGGAAAATGAGGGGCACCAGACTCAACAACAAACAATTCCCCATAGATTCTTAATGGAGTTTAGTTTCAGCGAGTTGGCTGGCCAGACAAGCACTGTGATGGCAAGGGCTTTAAACCAGATTTTGGTGATTCTGACGGCATGGGCAGGGGTCAGGTCCTGCTGGAAGATGAAATTTTCCTGTTTTTTATTCCTGTTTTCATGCGTTTTATGAGCTGGAAGCCCAAATCATGTAAAAATTAACAAATGAATACTTCAAATTGTTTAAATTGTGGGCCCTGAATCTACATTTACATTCAGTCATTTGGCAGACGCTTTTATCCAAAGCGACTTACAAGGTGAACACAGGGTTAATCACAACATCCCTGGAGCAATGAGGGTTAAGGGTCTTGCTCAAGGACCCACACTGGTAACTTCAGTGGACCTGGGATTTGAACCCCCAACCTTCAGATTGATAGCCCAACGCCCTGACCTGAATCTATAATCTATGAAAGCTTAACTTTTTGAATAGAATTACAGAAATTAATTTACTTTATCTTGATATTTAAATTTTTTGGAAAGGGTCAGAATACAGTACTAGTCAAAAGTTCGGACACACCGTCTTCTTGCTCTGTTGTCCATCTCCTCCACTTATAATACAGATGGACTGTGGTTGTAGAATTACAGACTATAGCACATGTTTTCTTGTTTTTGTTAGTCCCCTGTTCTTGATTGGTCAGGATCATCACAGAACAGG
Organism: Corydoras maculifer; assembly: GCA_019802435.1. Classification (NCBI taxonomy): domain Eukaryota; kingdom Metazoa; phylum Chordata; class Actinopteri; order Siluriformes; family Callichthyidae; genus Corydoras; species Corydoras maculifer. Next base: position 2,558,647 of record JAFMOD010000239.1, read on the forward strand.
TAAAATTTGGGTGGTGGATTGTTCATAGTCAGTTCTGCAGTCACACTGATGTGGTGAGAGGGTTTTATTGCAGCAGTGCTGCTGTAGTTTCATTTCTCCAGCTCAGTGACAGTGCTGGGATAGGAATAATGCACCAACCAAATAATACCTGCTCTGTGGTGCTACTATTGGGGTCCTGACCATTAGAGAACAGAATAAAGGGGAGGTACACTGTATGTACTGTAGTCCACAAACAGATGGAACACAGTCTGGAATTGTGGAACTAAAGTCCATCTGTACAGTAAATGGAACAAAAAGGAGGTGTTTCCAAACTTATTATACCAATATTGTACAGAAGATAGATAAATTAGAAAGCTATGTAATGCAAAAGCAGCAACATGTAGAATTTAGTGCCATCTAGTGGTATTCCTAGAAACTGCATTTTAAAAATCATTAAAAAGCATGAAAAATATTTATATATTACCTCCAGGTGTTAGCATCTGGATCATAAACCTCTATTGTTTTCAAGTAAGTAGTTCCATCAAATCCACCAACTGCCATTAGCTGCCCGTTAACCACAGCTAAACCCACCTAAAGAGATAAACACAGAAACATTTACACTAATAATTTTGTTATTATAGTAGTGTGAGAATATCATGCTGAAGTCCACTGAAGCAAGGCCTTTAATGCTCAGTGTAAAATGGGTCGTTGCGGTCATTAAATCGCATTGGCTGAGCTGTTTGTCCAGCCATGACATTACTTACAATAATGAACACCTCTGACCGCTTCACGGTGGTATCCAATACATTCTTATTACCGTTTTTTATACGTTGCATTCTGTAATATGGCCATTAGATGTCAGTATTTGAAACCAGAATTGGGGTAATCAGGGTCAGTGTTTACTTTAAAATAACGGACTACATTATGTTGCGGAAGACCAGTTTATTAACGTTTTTACTTTTAATAAATACATTCACGAAATCAAACCTTGCTTTTTATTACAGTGTGTTCGTAACCATTTTGGGGAGGCACGGTGACTCAGTGGTTAGCATGTTCTCCTTTCAGCACTGAGAATTAAACGTTCGAATGCCAATTTGTCCACGTGGGTTTCCTCCAAGTTCTCCGTTTTCCTTCTACAGTCCAAAACCATGGATCCAAGGTATATTGGCTGCTCTAAATTACCCTTATATAGTCTGTAATGTGCCGCGTATAGTGTGTGTTTGTGTCCAGCGATTGATTGGCACCCTGTCCTGGGTTGAAGCCAAAAACATAGATTCAAGGTCATTTGAAGGTCAATAAATTGCTCCATATAGTGTGTGTGTGTGTTTGTGTGAGTGAGTGTGAGCTCAGCGATAGATTGGCACTCTGTCCTGGGTGTATCTACCCCCTTGCAACGCTAATAGAGAATTAAGTGAAAGATAATGAATGAATTAATGTAATCATTTTATAAAAGAGGGCGACACGGTGGCTCAGTGGTTAGCACGTTCGCCTCTCAGCGCTAGGGATTCCCAGTTCGAATCCCCATCTGGGTGGAGTTTCCATGTTCTCCCTGTGTCCGCGTGGGTTTCCTCCGGGTTCTACGGTTTCCTCCCACAGTCCAAAAACATGGATCAAGTTAATTGAGTTCTCCAAATTGCCCCATATAGAGTGTGTTTGTGTGAGTGAGTGTGTGCCCAGCGATAGGTTGGCACGCTGTCCTGGGTGTATCTGCCCGAGACGTTCTCCCCTGGATGGGCATGGGGAACCCCACCGCAACCCTAATAGAGGATGAAGCGGGTGATAATGAATGAATGAATTTTATAAAAGCAGCGCCACAGTGGCTTAGGGGTTAGCACGTTTGCCTCTCAGCACTAGGGATTCCCGGTTCGAATCCCCATCTGGGTGGAGTTTCCATGTTCTCCCCATGTCTGCGTGGGTTTCCTCCAGGTTCTCTGGTTTCCTCCCACAGTCCAAAAACATGGATCAAGTCAATTGAGTTCTCCAAAATTGAATTCTGAAAACAGCGATAGGTTGGCGACCTGTCCTGGGTCTATTTGCCCAGCGCCCGAGACGTTCTCCCCTGGATGGGCATGGGGAACCCCACCGTGACCCTAATATAAAAGTGGGAGATAATGAATGAAAATGAATTTTATAAAAGCAATAAGGCAATCGAGATGTGCATTATTACAAATAAATTACGGGAACGAGTTGTAACTGTACTCCGCTGTGCCTTATTAAACCGTTTTCCCGTGATTTCTTCACAATAACACACACCCTCTTGTGCCTTATTGCCCCATAAGTTGCTGTTTTATGGCCAACCCTGTGCTCTGACCCCAACAATCAAGTTGGTATACTTGTAAATCACTTTGGATAAAAGCATCCACAAAAAAACGACCTCATTCAGTAACATTGTTAATACTGCAAATCTGAATGCAACATTAGGCGAAGTCCTCACCCCACTCCGTCTGGAGGTCATGGCGACCACAGGAGACCACTGATTACTCCTCGGGTTGTAGCGCTCGGCGCTGCTTAGTTCCGTGGTATCATCCCGGCCTCCCACTGAGTAGATCATGTCCTGATAGACGGCGCAGCCCAGGTGTTTCCGTCTTGTTCCCATAGGGGATACTGTGTGCCAGCGGTTCTCCTGTGGGTTATACCTCTCCACTATACACAGGACAGGACGAGAGGAGAAGAAAACACTTTTTTAGATTGATTATTAAATTGTATTTTAGAAGCACTGCATTTAGCGCATGACAATATTCATTAAATATTCATAAAATACAAATACATGAAGTTAAGCAAGGAACCAACAAGGAAAATTGACAGTAAACAGACTGTGCTTTCAGGTTAGCACAGCATTTCTCAAAAGATACCTGTGTTTAAAGGGGAGGTGCCATCGGAGCCTCCCACTGCATAGAGAAAGCCACCCAGAACCGCTACCGCCACCCCCAAACGCCGCGTACTCATGGAGGCCACTCGGGTCCACTTATTCTCTTTCGGGTCATATCTGTAATGGACAGAAATAAACTGATGAATAAAAGATTCACAAAAAAATAAAATCCCAGGACAGCTAGGCACCGGACTAGAACAACTACAAGCACTCGCTGGACATTTACATTACATTTAGTCATTTAGCAGACGCTTTTATCCAAAGCGACTTACAAATGAGAACACCACAAGTCAGAAGCCATGGAGAAAACCAACTATACAGTAAATTCATCAAACCTGATTGTTATTCGATGCTGCGGCCCCTCTCACCCCCCACCTTTTTTTTTTCTCCACAACAGGTATTTGTTAAAGAGATAGGTCTTCAGTAGTTTCTTAAAACTGTTTAGTGATTCTGCCTTACGGACAGAGTTGGGAAGAACGTTCCACCATTTTGCAGTGGTGAACGCCACGGAGTGAGAATTAGCTCCTCGGTGAGGTGGAATCGCTAGGCGGCAATCATCGCTGGAGCGAAGTGAACGAGTCGGAGTGTATTTTGAAAAGATAGAGTGAAGGTAGGAGGGGGAAGATCCGGAAATGGTTTTGCATGCCAGAGTCAGTGACTTGTACTGAATGCGAGCAGCTACAGCTACATGCCATCTCAAAATGATGTTGACATTATAAGCCTCATCAATCCATTTAGACTTTAAATCAGATTCCCTGTCACTGTGAACTTTACTCAATTATGATAACGTTGATAATGTGACGATGCCGTTTCACAACAAACAGGAAAGCGCACATATGCCATTAGCAACAAAAGCTTCGTTTTTTGATGATATTGTTCGACCACATTGATAATCTGATGATGGACATGTCCAGCATCAACAGTTCCTCAGCTGGCAAAGAACGGAGACCAGTGTTTACAGAGCTAATGTGTGGGCATGGGTTGAGCATGCAGACTCAAATCAAAATCGAATCAATTCAAGTTTAATTGTCACATGTGTAGTTACACGGTACAGCCAGCAGTGAAATTTTTTTCCCAACATTTCCACGTTAAGTTAAAAAAAAATTGGAATTACAAATATTTAAGCAAAAAAACAGATATTTACAATGTGCAAAGTTAAAAAGTACACAAAAAACTACACAAATATGGCACTGTATGAATAAAAAATAAAAATTGTTTTCATTCATTCATTCATTATCTTCCGTTTTATCCTCTTCTAGGGTCACGAGTGGTTCTCCATGCCCATCCAGGGAAGAACGTCTCGGGTGCTGGGCAGATACGCCCAGGACAGGGAGCCAATCTATCGCTGGGCACACACTCATTCGCACAATCTATATGGGGAAATTAGGAGAATTCAATTGACCTTGATCCATGTTTTTGGACTGTGGGAGGGGCGAACGTGCTAACCACTAAGCCACTGTGCCGCCCTAAAATTGTTTTATAACTTAGAATTAAAGTGAAAATAGTGCATGGGTGCAACTAATGCAGTGCAGGGTTAAAAAGTTGTTTGAGTTACGAAGGTGTTGTAGGTGGGATTGTGTCCGTTTAATCAGATACCGAATAGCCGTTAGGAAAAAACTCCTCCTCATCCTCTCTGTGTTTGCCTTTAGGAAGTGAAAACGCCATCCTGATGGCAATAGACTGAGGAGCTTGTTATTAGGATGACTGAAGTCTTTCATAATCTTTTTGGCTGAACACAAGGCTGAGGTTTGAGATGCTCTTAAAGGGATGGGATGTGTCCCAGTGGATGCACTAGACTGTCTGTTGGGAGTTTGTCAAAATAAAATTTTCATGGTGACATTAAAATACCCATTAGTTGTAAAAATCTGTATCTAAATGTACTTTAATCTGGCTCAAAAGTACGATTATATAAAAAATCAGATTTTTTTCCACAGATTTAGTTCCACATTCATATCAATGCATGCTATTTGTGTAGAACAAACAAGACGGAGGAACAGCTTCACAGCAGTAGCAGTGAGCCTCACAAACTCCACCTAACAAAACAGACGTTCATGGACACTTCACAACACAACACCTTACTAACTGGACACCTCATCATCCATCCACCCATTATCTTCTAGGTGGGGTTCCCCATGCCCATCCAGGGGAGAACGTCTCGGGCTCTGGGCAGATACACCCAGGACAGAGCGCCAATCTATCACGGGGCACACACTCACTCACACAAACACACTCTGTATGGGGCAATTTGGAGAATTCAATTGACTTGATCCATGTTTTTGGACTGTGGGAGGAAACTGTTGGTGGGAGCAAACCGGAGAACCCGGAGGAAACCCACGCAGACATGGGGAGAACATAGAAACTCCACCCAGATTGAGATGCGAACCGGGAATCCCTATCACTGAGAGGCAAACATGCTAACCACTAAGCCACCATGCCGCCCACACCTTATCATTCTCCACCAAAATAATCCATTATCTACCTCATTTTACACTTTTATACATGGTTTCTGCTATGTTTTACATATGGTGCTATATATATATATACTATATTTCCATTCTATACTACTAAATATATATATATAGATAGATAGATAGATAGATAGATAGATAGATGTATATGGTATATTATATTATATATATATATATATATATATATATATATATATATATATATATATATATATATATATTTATTGTATATTATGTTTTACATATCAATCTCGTATTTTATATCTTAATTTCTTTTAAAATTTAAGTTCTAACTTAAAGTTTTAACTTAAAGTTGATTGGCTGAGCTGTTTGTCCAGCCATGACATTACTCACACCTCTGTTTAAATGCTGAATGCTTGTCCTTAACACCAGTGTGCAGAAATTCAATTACAGAAATACAATTGTAATTATTAAGACATGAATTCATATTTTCATATTAATGTGTCTTCCCAAGTACTGACCTTTCTACTATATTGAGACATGAGACTCCATCCTGCCCGCCAACTGCATACAAGTAACCACCCAACACAGCAACCCCCACACTGGTCCTGCAAGTACTGGTAGGTGCCACATCACTGCTCCACTGGTTAGTCTTAGGGTCATACCTGGAAGAAAACACAAGGGGGCAGCAATGTAACAAGTTTCTGATTACATTTTAGAACTCATACATAAAATATATATTGTGTTATAGTGCCTTTGTTTTATTCGGTCTTAAACTCCCCCCCCCCCCATTACACTTAACATGTACAGTATGCATTGCTGGCTTCCGAATGCAAAACAGCATCCCCCTTGCAATAAGCAATAAGGTACTCAATGTTGTACATTGCTGTGAATAAATGCTGGGAAGAAAGTGTAACTATCCGCCACACATTGTGCATTATAACACCTCTTTCCCGTTATGTGTTCACAATAATGCACAACCGCTAGTACGTTATTACTTTATTATAATACATAACAGAGGCGCTATAAAAAACCAAACCTCAAAAATAGTCTGCCTCAAAACCTCAAAAAGTGAGAATTGAACACACCAGTCCTATTACCGATTATAATAATAATAATAATAATAATATTATTATAACCGTCTAAAAGCAACTTTTGCTCACCGTTCCACACTGTTAAGGTAAGAGGATCCATCATGACCCCCTACAGCATACAGTAGATCATCGAGGACACTGACACCTACACCACATCGCCTTTTACTCATAGACGCCACCATACGCCATTCATTGGTCTGGGGGTCGTAGCGTTCTACACTTGAGATTGCATCTCCACTACACCATCCGCCTACTGATCCCAAAAAAAACAACAAATTAATCAAATTAAATTAAAAAAAACACATTCAACTCTAACATATTCAGGACAAGCATCATCCAGTAAATAAAATTTAAATCTACATATTTACCAGCAAAAAGAACTTCGCCGCAGCGAATCGGTTTGCGGGGCCGTGTACGTGGTCCTTGCATCAGCGGCCGCTCTTGAGGCAGCAGAAGGTAGTTTTTGGCCTCGTCCACTAAATCTCTAAAGAGACGTCAAATATCAGAACTCAATTAAATGAATACTACAAATATCGTATTGACCTACTAGGCTATTGGCATAGTTATGCATAGTTGCTATACGTTCGCGTTTACACACCTACATTCCTCATCGCTTTTGATCAGTGGATCCGAGCCTACGGTACCCACCAGAAATTTGGGGCTGAGGAGTGGAAGGCGGACATGCTGTAAAACCTGAGGAAAGAAATAACACAGAGTTTTCAGAAACATAAGGATTATTAATTCCTTGGGGAACTTAAAAGTTCGAAGGCTCTAACTTATTGGCAACTTCTTGCATTTGCAAAATCTACAGGGGGTTGAATACAACTTGGAGGAACTGTATGGTTCTGGTTCTTCTGTTCTAGCCAGACTTTTAAATAAGAAGTAACTTATTCATGAACAAACCTCATATTTCAAATTCACAAGCTATACACTGACCGAGTGAATAATAAACAAGATAATGATGTTGACAGGAAGTCTCTTGCTAATTGCAAAACCAACACAATGTTGGATGTGTTGTGCATTTTTGAGGGATTTTCTGTTCCCAACAACTGTAAAGTGTGGTAATATCGCAAGAACGTAGAAATCCTCAGATCAGTCTGCATTTGGATCTGGCATTGTCCTAGTATATCTTTTAAATTAAAATTAAAAGCATTTTAAGCTCAAGCTGCCCAAAATGATGGATGTGATGGGCAAAACTGTCGAAAATCAGACTGCGACTATTAATCGCAACACGGAAACCAACGGCTGCAAACGAGGTTAGAAACTTTGGAGACCAGATTAAGGGATTGACGTTAAAATTCGGTGAGCCTTTATCTAAACAAAAGTCTTATCTGCTTCTCGTGTTATCAGAATTTAGCCTCCAGGGGTGAGTTGTTCATAGCGAAACCTCCCTTAGAAGAACTGGTGCTATGGAGTGCTGATGCCTACAAACTGTTCCAAGGACAATGCTGTGTTGCTGTGGCATTGCTGTGCATTTTTTTAATTGCATATTGTCTCACCTCTGTATTATATGCCATGTACAAAATTTTTATTTATTTTTAGCGGCATGGTGGCTTAGTGGTTAGCACGTTCGCCTCTCAGTGCTACGTATTCCCAGTTCAAATCCCAACCTGGGTGAATTTTCAGCATGGGTTTCCTCCTCTCACAGTCAAAAAAACTTTTTACTTTTTAAAGTACTTCTTGTAATAGATACATTAGATGTATCTATAACTTTCTCAATTATTGTCACTTCTGCTGCTTTTTGCCCCATTGTGGGCATTGTGACCAATCTTATCTTATCTTACTTAATCACCCGTCATATGATCTTTCTCCTTTTTAAATCTCCCTATTGCAGGACTAATATAATATAATCGATCATCATCAATCAAGTACACCATGATCAGATTGTAAACAAACATTTCAACAGCGTGTCATAAATTCACAAGGCCTTAAATATCATTTACTTGTGTAAAAACACAATAGATTTAAGTACTGAGTAACATTAATCACTTATATCATTCACTTATTGACATGCTGTAATTGTGACCTGTGGGAGCTGTAGCCGTCGCTCCTGGATGCTGTATTTGACCCAAGCCATAACCGCGTTGAAGACCTGCTCCTCGCTGCGCACATTCAGCTCATCGCTTGAAATGATGTCTATCAGCTGATTGGCTGGAAGCAGCATGAACTCTTCACTCTCCATCACCTGAGGATGTGGTTTAGAAACTTTAGATTAGCAACTTGAAACTCTGGTGACTCTAATCCTAAATGATTTCTTAATAAAGTATTCAAAGCTCTGAAAACATTATTCGCCATTCATTCATAACCAACATTTTAAGATTTAAACCTAAACCTAAATGTATTATAATCCATGTTTAATAAATGAGTGTTAACAGCATTTTACTATATATTATATTTAATATAATAAATTTCCCCATGGTGGAACTAATTAAGCATTATCTTATCTTTTAAGATAGGTTGTTCACGTCCTCAAATCTGATTGGATGAGGCGACATTACTAACCGTAATGAACAACACTAACCGCTTCACATTTGTATCGAGTCATGATATACAATCCATTATTTTTCCTATGTTTTTTTTGTAAACTTTATTCTGTAGATTGGCCACTAGGTGACAGTATTTGATTTGACAGTGGTTAGGGTGTTGGGCTATCAATGAGAACGTTGTGGGTTCAAATTCCTGCGGCACTAGGGCTTAGTGGTTAGCACATTTGCCTCTCAGCACTAGGGATTCCCGGTTCAAATCCCAATCTGGGTGGAGTTTCCATGTTCTCCCCATGTCCACGTGGGTTTCCTTCGGGTTCTCTGGTTTCCTCCCACAGTCCAAAAACATGGATCATGGAATATGGAGTTCTCCAAATTGCCCCATATGGTGTGTGACTGTGTGCTGTGATAGATTGCTGCCCCATCCTGGGAGTATCTGTCCAGCGCCCGAAACGTTCTCAACGGGATGGGAATGGGGGAACTCCCCTGCAATCCTAGTAAAGGATAAAAGAGGAAGATAATGGATGGATGAATGCTCAAATCCCAGGTCCACTGAAGTTACCACCGTGGGTCCTTGAGCAAAACCCTTAACCCTCATTGCTCTAGGGCTGCTGTACTAACTCTGTGCTCTGACCCCAACAATGTTGGAATATTTATAAGTCGCTTTGGATGTAAATGTAATTGTTATTAGAGAAACCTAAAACCTGTTACTCTGCGATTAGCATTCACTTCAAAAACCAGACTAGATTACGTCGAGGAAGACCAGATTAACAATTTAGCTTTTAATAAACACATGTATGAATCAAACATTGTTTTTTTATTACAGTGGGTTTGTAACTGCTTTATACAAGTAATAAGGCACTCGAAGTTGTGTATTAATGTGAATAAATCACCTGAAACGATTATAACGGTACTCCACTTCACATTGTGATTAATTCTAAAACTATTAAAAGTAAGATTATAAAATAGTTAGTAAACAGACATTTTTTTAACACTGGGTCACATTAACTTTCTGTGTGTTAATAGAATCAACCTCAAAAAGTGTTTATATATTTGGCAAACGGCAAAAATATCTCATTTAAAAAAAACAAACAAAAAAAAATCTCTGCTATATCTACTTGTGTATTATAGACACGGATGATGTAACAAATTTAGTAAATAAATATTAATTACACAAATTATATATAACTAATATAGTCGTGGGTGGCACGATGGCTTAGTGGTTTAGCACCTCTGCACGTTTCCCGGTTCGAATCCCAATCTGAGTTTCCATTTTCTCCCTGTTTCTGCATGGGTTTCCTCTGGGTTGCCGTGTGTGCCAGTAAGTGTGTCCAGAAATAGATTGGCCCCCGATCCCCATCACCCGAAACATTCTCCCCTGATTGGACATGGGGAACCCCCCACGACTCTACTACAGGATAAAGCGGAAGATAATGGAATCGCCTAGGACATAACATTAAAAACATCCTATGAATAAAAAAAATGGAAACATGGAAACTCCACCCAGATCAGGATTCGAAGCTGGGTTCCCAGCAGTGAGGCGAACATGCTAACCATTACGATCGCAATGTGTACACAAAAAACAATTTTGTCACAATAATTAACATGTCTGAATATAAGATCCAAAGATAACGTAGTTTAGCCATGAAAATATTATGGTATTCAAAAAAATATAAACATTTTATTAAAGAATTTCATACTCATACCATCTAAAAAGTTGACACCTCATTAACTTAAATGTGCATTATACTCTACATTACTTCTTGGCACCACTAGATTATAGATAAATTCTCGTGAAGGCTCATTTAGAGTCAGTATTAAAGTGGAAAGAGAGTAAAGGTTGCCTAAGATGCAAATAAAAAGTCCTTTACCTCCTGAAAGTTGTGTTGGGTGAACTTGTCAGCGATGCGTAACAGCTCCCGACATGAGTGTGTGTCAGCAAAAGCTCGGATCCCGAGGCAGTTTGATGGATCAAGCTGGCGCTTGAGGAATTCGCAACATGCCTCCTGGATTTCCACCAACTGAAGCAAGCAGGCGGCAGGCAGCAACGTCTGGACATTCCCCTCCTCCACAGTCACCTGTGTACCACACAAACAGCTAGGATTAGACCTTTGGGATGTCCTATTATTCATTCATTCATTCATTATCTTCCGCTTATCCTCTATTAGGGTCGCGGTGGGATTCCCCATGCCCATCCAGGGGAGAACATCTCGGGCGCTGGGCAGATAGACCCAGGACAGGGCGCCAATCCATCGCTGGGCACACACTCACTTACACAGATACACTCTATATGGGACAATTTTGAGAATTCAATTAACTTGTTCCATGTTTTTGGACTGTGGGAGGAAACCGGAGAACCCGGAGGAAACCCACGCAGACACGGGGAGAACATGGAAACTCCACCCAGATGGGGATTCGAACCGGGAATCCCTAGTGCTGAGAGGCGAACGTGCTAACCACTAAGCCACCGTGCCGCCGATGTCCTATTATTGGGTCATGAAATTGTACATGTAACTATATATAGTTATAGAAATATAGGATACATATTAATAAAGCAATAAGGTACGAGAGGACGTGCATTATTGTGAATTAATCACGGGAAAGGTGTTGGTAGGCACGAAGTGTAGTGGAGTAGTTACAACTCATTTCTGTGATTTATTCACAATAATGCACAACCTCAAGTGCTGTATTGTTTTCTTGAAATGCTTACAAACATACTGGGTTACATAAAAAAACAAGGTTTGATTAACAAATGCATTTATCGAAAGCAAAATCTTTAATAATCTGGTCTTCCGTGACGTAACCTAGTCCGGGTTTTACAGTGAGTCCGGACAGGTTTCCCTAATGATCAAATACTGTGGCCAAATTACACAACATGAGGGAAATAAATGTATTTTATTTCATGCATTGATACAAATGTGAAGCGGTTATAGGTGTGCATTACTGTCAATAATATCACGGTTGGAAAAACGGCTCAGCCAATAGTGGTTAGCACGTTCGCCTCTCAGCGCTAGGGATTCCCAGTTCGAATCCCTATGTGGGTGGAGTTTCCATGTTCTCCCCGTGTCCGCGTGGGTTTCCTCCAGGTTCTCCCACAGTCTAAAAACATGGATTCAAGTTCAATTGAATACTACAAATTGCCCCATATAGACTGTGTGAGTGTGTGTGTGTGTGTGTGTGTGTGTGTGTGTGTGTGTGCCCAACGATAGACTGGCGCCCTGTCCTGGGTGTATCTGGGTGTTTTTCCACATCTTGGAAACCCTGTTGTTGGTCAGGACCCCCACAGGTCCATCATGGACATGAACATCAACACACCACGCACATGGTCATCCACCTAAAACAATAAATAGGGGCTGAGAACTAAATGATTTGAGATCCAACTAGAGTACTGGACGGTTGCTTAGTGGTTTGTCTCTCAGCGCTGGGGATCCAGGTTCGAATCCCAGTCTGGATGGAGTTTCCACGTTCTCCATGTGTCCACGTGGGTTTTCTTCAGGTTCTCTGGTTTCCTCCAACAGTCCAAAACATGGATTCATGGTCAATTGAATGCTCCAAATTGGACTATATAGAGTGAGTTTGTGTGTGTCTTTGTGAGTGAGTGTGTGCTCAACAATAGATTGGTACCCTGTACTGGTCGTATCTGCCCAGTGCTCGAAATGTTCTCCCCTGGATGGGCATGGGGAATCTCCCCCTGACCCTAGTAGAGGATGAAGCGGAAGATAATGGATAGATGGATATTTTGTGTCATTTTAAGATCCAGCATCATTAACAAAACAGTCTTCAATTCGAACCACCGGTTCAACTCTCTCACCTGTGAGGTATAGGCAAAGTCTATGAGTAGCTCCATGGCGCGCTCGTCAATGTCCCGGATGACCACTTCGGTCTGCCGGCTCTCTGCCAGCTCTCCGGTGAACATGGCTCTGAAGTACGGGCTGCAGGCGGAAAGGATAACTCTGTGTGCATAGATCTTTTTGGCTCCCACAACAAGCACGACGTCGCAGAGCTCCCGGTGCTTGCGCAGCATGTTGATGACCTCCAGCGTCTGGCGCGGATGCTTGTCCGAGACATAGGGCATGCGAGCCGGTTGTGGCACCCCTTCTGGCAGCTTATTGGGGTCTCCCAGGGTGCAGCGGCTTGTGATGTCCATCCCGCCGGTGCCCCTAAACACAGTACAGATGACAATTGAGGAACACAACTACGGTACATACTTAAACATGCCTTAAGCATAAAGAGTTAAAGAAGTTAATTACATTACACTATACAAACTGAATAAATTGAGGACACAATAAAAAAACCAATAAGGCACAAAAGGGCATGTGTTATTGTGAACAAATCATGAGAAAGAAGTGTTCTTATGCACGACGCATAGCAGAGTTCGCCTCTCAGCGCTAGGGATTCCCGGTTCGAATCCCCATCTGGGTGGAGTTTCCATGTTCTCCGCGTGTCGCGTGGGTCCAAATTGCCCCATGCAGAGTGTGTTTGTGTGTGTGTGTGTGTGTGTGTGTGTGTGTGTGTCCAGTGATAGATTGGTGCCCTGTCCTGGGTGTATCTGCCCAGCGCCCGAAACGTTCTCCCCTGGATGGGCATGGGGAATCCCCCCACGACCCTAATAGAAGATAAAGTGGAAGATAATGGATGAATGAATGAAAATGTCTTTATTAAATAGGTCAATAAATGCCTGGTTTTATTTACAGTATGAGTTTAATGCATCCAAGTAGCCCAAAGAGCAATTTAAAAAACAATAAATAAATTTTAAAAAACACTAAATTACACAGCGCTAGGGATTCCCATCTGGGTGGAGTTTCCATGTTCTCCCCGTGTCCGCGTGGGTTTCCTCCGGGTTCTCCGTGTCCTCCCAAAGTCCAAAAACATGGATCAAGTCAATTGAGTTCTCCAAATTGCCCCATATAGAGTGTGTATGAGTGAGTGAGTGTGTGCCCAGCGATGGATTGGCATCCTGTCCTGGGTGTATCTGCCCAGAGCCCGAGACGTTCTCCCCTGGATGGGCATGGGGAACCCCACCGCGACCCTAATAAAGGATAAAGCGGATGATAATGAATGATTGAAAAATGTCTAAATTACACAAATTTGAGTAGCTCTAATATGTTTCCTCATCCCCATGCAATTCCACCTACCTCACTCCCATAGAGTGCAGTGTCTTCACTCCTACTTTTCAGAAAATTAACGCTTGAACATTAATTACCACCATTGTGTACATGTTGTATGTATTTATAAAGCATATTTAAACACTGCTTAAGATTTTAACACGAAAATAAAAAATAACACGTTCTCCATCACGGTCATTATCCACTTAACATGCTCTGGTTCTCATAGAGAGTGCACCGTTACGTTAATTCACTTTAAAACAATGGAAACTGGATATTGTAGTGATTTCCTTTGCTGTTGATCCAACATGTTTAGTTTCAGGTGGTGTATCATCACCGTGGTGCTCCATGCAGGTCAAATCGTTTTCGCAAAGTTTGCATGTTCCACATTCTTCATTTGTGTGACGCGTGAAGTGCTCCAACACTCTTGATGATTTAAAGCCAAAGCTTTTTTTCTGTGTCGGCCATGTTTCCTTTGTAGAGTTTATTAAACTTTGTTACGCAGATTCCACCACCTCTGCGCTTCGTTACGACATTGCTAGTAACGCGTAAATCGTGCAACACAACAAATGTGAAAGTGAAATTCTTTGTCGACACTTTACATAATCGATTTTATCGATTCGTTGTTGCAGCCTTAATCTGGTCGACGTAATCTATTCCGACCCGGAATAACAGGATTTTGGTTTAGCAAACAATCAAATACTGCCATCCAGTGGCCACATTACAGAACGCACTTAATTTTTTTTTTTTAAATAAACAGGAAAAAATAATATATTGTATCTCACGCATTGAAACGAATGTGAAGCGGTCTTGTGAATTGATATGAATGTTACAGCTGGACAAACGGCTCAGCCAATCAGATTTAAGGAGCGGAATCACCCAGTTTTATAAATGAGTAATCAAGGCCTATTCAACGGCCCTACCAAAAAAAAAAAAAAAAAAGAACTCATATACTTAAATACATGAATAACTTTTCTATATTTCATACCAACACAATCTTCACTCTGTAAAAATTATTATTTAACCTTTAACGGCACTTATTGTCATTGTTTATTAGGATTAAATGTGTGTTAATCTTGCACAGCTTGTAGATGACCTTGGTCCTTGACTATGCTGTTAGTTTGTATGTAACCAAAGCTGAGTCTGCTGCAGTCTATTGTTTGCATATTATGCTTTCCTTTTTAAAGAAAGTTACAGGAGCTCTGTGGGAGGGTTTGTTTTTATGTGTTGTTAAATACAGCCTGGTCATTTTCTTTGCCATCTGATCTGCCGTTTCATTTCCAAAGATGCCACTGCAATGCCTTCCTCCTAACCACAACAATGTGGAGCAGTCAGCCTATAGTGGAGCTCTCTCAACCTAAGGTTTATGACCAGATAATGAACACTTACTGGATGTTTAAGAGCTATTGTAATACTCTGACACAGTCGAGTTAAAATGTGCAAACAGGCCTGTCTTTCAACAATAATCATGCTACAGTCAAAATGACAAATATTATATTATTTCTATTCTGATTGCAATTATTACAGACAAACCCAACTATTCTGTGACTAAAATTATTTGGCTAGAAAAGGAGAAATGAAAGGTTAAATTCATAAAATTCACATTTATCAACTTTTATTCTTTTTTAAGTGGAATCCATCCTAAAGAGACACAGACAGTATCTTCTCAGCACTTAATAGGGGTGTAAATATAATCGATTTGAATCGATACATCAGCAAGAGTATCCAATAATGTGTTTATATTGCCACCTATTTTTGACATCCACGCTGACGTACGTATACTACGTACTCCAAAGCTTGGGTGGTGCTACCTCAATGTCTTCCAACTTTCCTTATACTTCACAAGGGGGAGAAGGCAAATAGTTACACAGTCAAAATTCAGAATTGTCCTTTTAGATAATATTTAAAATGTGTCCCATATTGAACCGATGCAGAATGCGAGTTCCATGAAATGATTTCTGCAAAAAAGATTTCTGCTTCTCTAAACACCACTGCATCTCACAAAGCTCACACCTTTGAAAAATGTGCACTATAGGATACCGAAGATGTCCTTACAGCAAAAATGCAAAGTCAAACGCATCGGCCAGGATTTATCAGACACGTAGGAATGCAGAGAAGCAAAGACTAGTGTTACAGTAATCCATACTCCAATTATATATATATATATATATATATATATATATATATATATATGATCTCCTCACCTGGCTAATGACTAGATACCTTTTTCACCTTTCTTGTAATGTATCTGCTGCTGAGAATGTGAATTTCCTCATTGTGAGACAAATAAAGGTTTATCTTATCTTCTCTTCAAAACAAAGTCACAAATGCTAGTGTTTTTTCTAAGGTGAAAGAGAAAGGGTTAATTTAATAACTACTGATTTAAAATGGGGCGGCACGGTGGCTTAGTGGTTAGCACGTTCGCCTCTCAGCACTAGGGATTCCCGGTTCGAATCCCCATCTGGGTGGAGTTTCCATGTTCTCCCCGTGTCCGCGTGGGATTCCTCCGGGTTCTCCGGTTTCCTCCCACAGTCCAAAAACATGGATCAAGTCAAGTGAATTCTCAAAACTGCCCCATATAGAGTGTGTCTGTGTGAGTGAGTAAGTGCCCAGCGATGGATTGGCCTAGGTCTATCTGCCCAGCGCCCGAAATGTTCTCCTCTGGATGGGCATGGGGAACCCCACCGCGACCCTAATATAGGATAAAGCGGGAGATAATGAGTGAATGAATGATTTAAAATGAGGGCGGCACGGTGGCTTAGTGGTTAACATGTTCGCCTCTCAGCGCTGGGGATCCACGTTCGAATCCCAATCTGGGTGGTGTTTCCATGTTCTCCTCGTGTCCGCATGGGTTTCCTCTGGGTTCTCCGGTTTCCTCCCGCAGCCCAAAAACATGGAACAAGGTAAATTGAATGCTCTAAATTGCCCCATATAGCATGTATGTGTGTGTGAGTGAATGCGTACCCAGTGTTAGATTGGCACCCTGTCCTGGGTGTATCAGCCCAGCACCCGAAACTTTCTTTTCTGGATGGACATGGGGAACCCCGTGGACCTAGTAGAGGATAAAATTAGGTCAGCACGGTTGCTTAGTGGTTAGCACGTTCGCCTCCCAGCACTCAGTATTCCTGGTTTGAATCCCAATCTGGATGGAGTTTCCATGTTCTCACCATGTCCGCATGGGTTTCCTCCGGGTTCTTCGGTTTCCACCCACAGTCCAAAAACATGGATGTAAGGTAAATAGTCTGTGTGAGTGAGTGTGTGCCCAGCGATAGATTGGCACCCTGTCTTGGGTGTATCTGCCACCAACATGTTCTCCCCTGGATGGGCATGGGGAAGCTCCTCGCGACACTAGTACAGGATAAAGCAGTAGATAATGGATGGATGGATGAAGATTTAGTCCTTTATCATGGACCTCTTCACCCTGCAGAGTGTGACTGCTGGCTTGAATTCAAAAGCTCTGAACACTGCAGTGGTGAGGTAAGTCGATTCTGACAGTCAGGTGAGGCGATCATTTAGGGGGAGGGCAATTAACGTGGTTAAAGTAAAACACTTCAACCTGAGAGACTTTAATCGACCTCATCACCAATTGAAGTTTAATTATCAACTCCTAACTTAAGCTAAATTAGCCAAGATGGATGGCTAACGCCGATTTACTATAACAAACACTAATTACTAACAATTAAAGGCAGGTTTATAAAGCAGCTGCTCATGTGCATCCTACTAAAAATACACGACATGAAATTTATTGCTGACTCGAGAAAATAGTTATTTTAGGAATGGGTTCTGTCTCTGTCTGTCGGCGCCTCGTTTGAAGCCTCATGAGGGCAAATGAACGAATACTTTTCTCTGTTAACAAACATATCACACATGTCTACCTTATTTGTCCATTCAAACGGTCCAGAGTGCTCTTTAATCCGTCGAGCCGCCGAGAAATTGGATCAAAATCCTGGCGTGAGGGATATAGCACTGACGGCAAGAATGTGGATCCGTCCTAAACGGCGACGTGTTGGACATGCAGTGCACTGCAGACTCCTATACTTTGAATAACTACACAGTGCACCTACATGCAAGTTCGTGCGCAATTTGGAATCAGGCCCGCGGTTCGTACTACGCTTGCTTGCTGGGCAAAATGGCTACAACAAATGACAATTGTCAAAATAAGAGTTGGTACTTAGTAAAAAAAAAAAAAAAAAAAGGTTGAGCTGTCATAGAGATCGCATTCCATTTTTTCATTAATTAGGAATCAAATAAAACTAGAAAAATATTTGTAAAATATATTTAAAAAAAAACACCCCTACACCGTGTTAAATTACTTTATCCTAAATTAATTCTGCTCGTGAAGTATAAAATTTAGGAGAAATTGGCCAATTTATCCATAGAAAACATAATTATTAATTAACACTAATTAGTTAATTAAAGCATATTCGCCTCTCAGCGCTAGTGATTCCAGGTTTGAATCTCAATCTAGGTTAGGTTTCCATGTTCTCCATGTTCACGTGTCTGCGTGGGTTTCCTCTGGGTTTTCTGGTTTTCTCCTATAGTCATGGATCCAGGTCAATTGAATTCTCCAAATTGCCCTATATAGACTGTGTGAGTGTGCCCAGCGATAGATTGGCGACCTGTCCTAGGTGTATGTGCCCAATACCTTAAACGTTGTCCCCTGGATGGGCATGGGGAACCCCCCTGCGACTATAGTAAGGGATAAAGCGGAAGACAATGGATGGATGGATGGATGGATGGATAGTTAATTAATTGTTTTTTTTTTAAGTGATTTATGTTTTGTCATCAACAATGAAAAATTGTGCAAAGTTTCAGCTTAATCAAATAATAGGAAGTGGTAAAATAGCATTTGCAAACTTTTTATCAGACACACAAACAGATAAAGCTAATATAGGGGTGGTAATTACAGATCAACAGGGGGTTTATGAAGGAATCCAAAATTAAATAAAAAAAAAAAAACACAATTTTTATCTTTAAATGCACGCCTGTCTGCATTTTGGTTTAATTGTTTAATTGGCCGCTTTCTGTAAAATATATTTCAGTTAGATTAGAAGAAAATAGTAGTAAACTTTGCAGGAGTATAATATCAAATTATTACTAAGGGTGGTTTAAAATAGCAATGTTTAAAAGCACGTTTTCAATATACGTTTTCAATTGTGAGAACTAAAATGAATAGGTTTTGAAAAGAAAAATTTAAAAACAGTGTGGAGCTGTTTTGTCCATGCGTTTTCATTTGATGATGTGATACCCATTATAATAAACTGCATCATATAAAACTTGATCTCTTTTGCCATATGCTGCCCAAAAGTGGCATAGCACACACTTCAAACATTTTTAACACTCTTTCTGAAAAGTGTCAAATATACATTATGTTCATTGAGGGCTTGAAAAAAACCCTCTAATGATATTACTCATATTCCTATTAGAGGGCTTGAAAAAGCACTCTATTGTTATTACTCATATTCTTATTATTAAAGGGTCTGAAAAAGCCCTCTATTGTTATTCCTCTTGGCATTATTCTTCTAAGCAGAGTTTGTGCAATTAAAACATCCCGAATCGCTCAATGTACATCTGTTAAACACCATTGTGTAGATAATGATGACGCAACCTGTGCTATGTATTTTTGGACTTTGTGACGTTTATAGTTTTTAATAAATTTAAGTTTTAAGAGAAAAAAAAATCCCCATAGGAAATTAATGGGATAGATTTTCAAACTGCTGTAACTCGGCCATTTTTTGAGCTACAGCCACAAATCTCCAGCGGTTTGGACCCAGGATAAATGTTTGCAAAAATCCAAATACACAGACAGATTGCACTTTTCGTTCACTTTTTATCGCTCGTTGAATTTCACTCTATTCATTTCTATGGGAGAATCTAGAGTGGGTGATTTCACAGCCACCCTAAGTTCGAGCTAATTCAGTTTTCTCCAAACAAACCTCCATAAAATCCTTATACTTCCACCCAGAAACACCATTTTACTTTTAAATGTTAGGGGTTTTGTTCCTTTTAATGTGATGAAAGTTTCAACACGATTGACGTTTTAGTTTTTGAGCTATGAGTGTTTGTTTGGCATGAGGGACTGAAAAATACTCAATGGACTCCAATGTTAATGTATTTTGTCACCTTTTCCCTTTATTCGAATGGTAATAACTCGGTCATTTATGACTCAATCCTCATTATTTTACACCAAGAGGATCCTCAAGGGGTCTTCTTTTAAATGCTGAAGCAATAGGTGGATGGTTTTTCGAGTTATAAGAGTTTGTGTGGAGTGTGGAAATAGGTGGGAAATTGGCTTTAGACCAGTGAATCTCAATTATTTTCTTTAAGCCCCTCCCCAGGAAGAAGAAAACATTTTGCGCCCCCCTCACACACGCACACTCACCTCACCCCCCCACATGATAAAATGGGATAAAGTATTATTTTTGTAGTATGATTTGTCTATAAACCTCTTTTATAACAATGTATCCTTATTAACAATGAAGAAAACAAAAAAGAAAGAAATATAGACCAACTTAGAACAGAATAATTTTTATTAACTTTGTTTTTAAGTTTGTAACAGAAACGAATAAAATCCTTATTTAAACGAGAAACATTTTTAAACTGACTGGAATTTGATACTGAAAAATGAAATGAAATAAAATCAATAAATAATAATACATTCAAATTCATCAGCAACATTAATTTAGGAGCACAATTTATTAACACTTTAACCTACAAAACAAAAATGAATACAACAATTTGTGCTGTTTTTTTTTTTTTTTTTGAGGAAGTCAGAACTAGGCAGCACGGTGGCTTAGTGGTTAGGACGTTCGCCTCTCAGCACTAGGGATTCCCGGTTCGAATCACCATCTGGGTGGAGTTTTCATGTTCTCCCCATGTCCGTGTGGGTTTCCTCCGGGTTCTTCGGTTTCCTCCCACAGTCCAAAAACATGGAACAAGTCAATTGAATTCTCCAAACTGCCCCATATAGAGTGTGTGTGTGTGTGTGTGTGTGAGTGAGTGTGTGCCCAGCGATGGATTGGCGCCCTGTCCTGGGTCTATCTGCCCAGCGCCCGAAATGTTCTCCCCTGGATGGGCATGGGGAACCCCACCGCGACCCTACTAGAGGATAAAGCGGGAGATAATGGATGGATGGATGGAAGTCAGAACTGATGTCTCCAACACGTCCGTTTTGCAGCGCACAGCTTTTCAGAAGTAGATTTCATAAAGCGGGATGATCGCTCGTTATACACGTCACGTTTACGATTAAAAAACTCAAGCGGCTTATCAGCGTGATTGGGGTGTATCTTTAAGTGACGCCTTTATCTATTTGGCTTAACGCCGTCCGCTGCCAACATTTTAAGACACAGAAGACACACCGGTCTTTCTTCGTCTCCCACCTCAGTTACAGTGAAGTCACAGTAACAGTGAAACCAGGCGCTACATACACTTCCACATTTAGTTTTCGGTTGACTTTTGCTCTCATTATCTTCGTCTCTCTCCGCCTTTCTCTCCTCATCACTGTTAAATATTTTTCCGTGTTGTCTCTTGAGGGTTTGTTCAGTACACTTAATATGAATTGCTCTGTGATATCTTGTTATGCGCCACCCCAGGGGGGCGCGCCCCACTATTTGAGAAGCACTGCTTTAGACACACAGACTGATATTCAGAGGAGAGCAGGGGGGGACTTTCTCTAACAAACACCCAACATCCAATCAGGATTAGGGGGCGTGACCAAGTGACGTCACCAGCGCAGACTGCAGACTGAATGATTATTATAATGATTATCTTGATAATCATTATAATTGATTGATAATCGATTAATCTGCCAATTATTTTTTTTATTATTTATTTTTTTCCCTATTAATCAGATGAAAGGAAAACAAGCCAAATTTCCGGGATTTTTTTTTTTTATAAACCAAACTGTCTTTTTACAAAAGTTGTTTTCAACAAGGGCAGCACGGTGGCTTAGTGGTTAGCACGTTCGCCTCTCAGCACTAGGGATTCCTGGTTCGAATCCCCATCTGGGTGGAGTTTCCATCTTCTTACCGTGTTTGCGTGGGTTTCCTCCGGATTCTCCGGTTTCCTTCCACAGTCCAAAAATATGGATAAGGTCAACTGAGTTCTCCAAATTGCCCCATATAGAGTGTGTGTTTGTGAGTGAGTGTGTGTCAGTGTGTGCCCAGCGATTGATTGGCGTCCTGTCCTGGGTGTATCTGCCCAGCGTCCGAGACGTTCTCCCCTGGATGGGCATGGGGAACCCCCCGCGACCCTAATAGAGGATAAAGTGGAAGTAATGAATGAATGAATGAATGTTTTTAACAGCTCATAGAAAGAACGTCTGGGTTCTCCAGTTTTCTCCCACAATCCAAAAACATGGAATGCTCTAAATTGCCCCATATAGCGTATGTCTGTGAGTGAGTGTGCCCAGCGATAGATTGGCGTTCTGTCCTGGGTGTGTCTGCCCAGCGTACAAAACGTTCTCCCCAGGATGGGCATGTGGAACCCCTGCGACCCTAGTAGAGAAATAAATGGAAAATAATGGATGGATGGATGGAACTACTGATCTTAATTGAGGGCAACATGGTGGCTTAGTGGTTAGCACGTTCACCTCTCAGTTCTGGGGATTTCAAGTTTGAATACCAATCTGCGTGGAGTTTCCATGTTCTCCCCGTGTCCACGTGGGTTTCCTCCGGGTTCTTTGGTTTCCTCCCACAGTCCAAAAACATGGATTCAAGGTAAATTGAAAAGTCTAAATTGCCCCATATAGAGTAGGTGTGTGTCTGTGTGAGTGAGGGTATTGTCATATTTCAGCTCACAAAGTGCACAGGAGCTCTGGAGCATCAGGGCAACTTTTACTGCCCTCAGCATTTAAACCCCTTAATGGGTCCAGCATTTCCAGCCCTCTCTGTAGTTCCTTCAGGAAATACAAATCTAGTTTATTATTTTCTGCTTAATCCTCTAATAGGTCCACAGAGGGGTTTCCCATGACCATCCAGGGAAGAACGTTTCGGGCACTGAGCAGATACACCCACGACAGGGTGCCAATCTATCACTGGGCACACACTCACACAAACACACACTATATGGGGCAATTTAGAGCATTCAATTTATCTTGGATCCACGTTTTTAGACTGTGGTAGGAAACCTGAGAACCCGGAGGAAACCCATGGTGAGAACATGAAAACTTTACCCAGATTGGGATTCGAAACCGGAATCACCAGTGCTGAGCGGAGAATTATATGTATGTATATTCAGCATGTAATGTATGTATGCACCAGAACACCTGAAATTAAAACTTAAGTTGAAGTTGGAGGACGGCATGGTGCCTTAGTGGTTAGCATGTTCTCCTCTCAGCGCTGGGGATTCCCGGTTCGAATCCCATTCTGGGTGGAGTTTTCATGTTCTCCTCATGTCCGTGTGGGTTTCCTCCAGGTTCTTCGGTTTTCTCCCACAGTCCAAAAACATGGATCAAGGTAAAATTGAATTCTCCAAATTGCCCCCATATATGAGTGTGTATGTGTGTCTGTATGAGTGAGTGTGTGCCCAGCAATAGATTGGCACTCTGTCCTGGGTATATCTTCCCAGCGCCTGAAACGATGGATGGGCATAGGGACCCCTCCCCTCCGCCCCGTGACCCTGATAGAGGATTAAGCAGAAGATAATAGATGGATGAAGTTGGAACCAGGGTTGTGGTGTGCCTGAGAGGGTTTGAAGTATTTTAATACTTTACTTCCTGTGATCGAATAAGTTAATGGTGACCTGCAGTTTGGCTGGCTTTCTGTTTTCTTTGTGCTCTGTAGCATTTCTTCGTGGCGTGCCTTTGTGTGAATAACACTCCTATGTCCCTGTATTCTTTCATCCCTCAATGGAATGTTTACAGAGTGGTTTACAAGTTCAGCAATGCCTGCTGACTCTCTCTCTCTCTCTCCCTCTCTCTCTCTCTCCCTCTCTCTCTCTCTCTCTCTCTCTCTCTCTGTCTAGTAGGATATCTTATTCAGCCCTTTTGTGGAATGTTGGAGTGTGTGAGGCTTTGTGTTGGTGGCCCCCACACAGCACTATAGATGTTTTTGATGCAATCAGGAAGAAAACAGTGGCACACCATTGGGGTAAATAAAGCCCCCATGCTTGGGGATCATAGAGCCTATTTGTACCCATAGGGTCATGAAACCTTCTTTTTATTTCCTCCACTAGTTTATTTACAGTTAACTCGGCAGGCAGATTTTTCTAAGACAATGACCGAAGCTGTGCTTTCACTATGAACGAGGGCTGCAAATAATGATTATTTTGATAATCGATTAATCTGCCAATGGTTTTTTTTTTAATTTTTAATTAATTTTTTCCCTATTTATCGGATGAAAGGAAAAAAATTCCGGGATTGTTTTTTTTTAATAAACCAAACTGTCTTTTTACAAAAGTTGTTTTCAACAAGGGCAGCGCGGTGGCATAGTGGTTAGCACGTTCGCCTCTCAGCACTAGGGATTCCTGGTTCGAATCCCCATCTGGGTGGAGTTTCCATGTTCTCACCGTGTCTGCGTGGGTTTCCTCCGGGTTCTCCGGTTTCCTTCCACAGTCCAAAAATATGGATCAAGTCAATTGAGTTCTCTAAATTGCCCCATATAGAGTGTGTGTGTGTGACTGAGTGTGCGAGTCAGTGTGTGCCCAGCGATTGATTGGCGCCCTGTCTTGGGTGTATCTGCCCAGCGCCCGAAACATTCTACCCTGGATGGGCATGGGGAACCCCCCGCGACCCTAATAGAGGATAAAGTGCAAGATAATGAATGAATGAATAAATGTTTTCAACAGCTCATAGAAAAAACCTCTGGGTTCTCCAGTTTTCTCCCACAATCCAAAAACATGGAATGCTCTAAATTGCCCCATATAGCGTATGTCTGTGAGTGAGTGTGCCCAGCGATAGATTGGCGTTCTGTCCTGGGTGTGTCTGCCCAGCGTACAAAACGTTCTCCCCTGGATGGGAATGTGGAACCCCTGCGACCCTAGTAGAGAAATAAATGGAAAATAATGGATGGATGGATGGAACTACTGATCTAAATTGAGGGCAACATGGTGGCTTAGTGGTTAGCACGTTTACCTCTCAGTGCTGGGGATTCCAAGTTTGAATACCAATCTGCGTGGAGTTTCCATGTTCTCCCCGTGTCCACGTGGGATTCCTCCGGGTTCTTTGGTTTCCTCCCACAGTCCAAAAACATGGATTCAAGGTAAATTGAATAGTCTAAATTGCCCCATATAGAGTAGGTGTGTGTCTGTGTGATTGAGGGTGCCCAGTGATAGATTGGCACACTGTCCTGGGTGTCTGCTCAGCGCCCAATTCATTCTTCCCTGGATGGACATGGGGAACCACCCACGACCCTAGTAGAGAATGAAGCAAAAGATAATAAATAAATAAATTAATTAATTATCTAAAATGTAGACAGTGATGCAGGCCAATTGAAATTAAATTAATGGATAGTGGGTGAGAATAAAAAAGAAATGACACTAAAACATATGATCAGATACTGCGCTCTGAAAGACGACTGTCTTTCATGTCTTTTACTGCAGCGCACCACTTGTACTTGTGTATAATAACAATGTGTTATGTGTATAATAACTTGGATGCAACTAATCGATTATTAAATTAGTTATCAACTATTTTAATCATTGTTTTTTATTTTTATAGTTAAAGTGTATCAAATTTTAATAGGCCAATAATTTATACCAATATGGCAGGTAATTATTTAAGCAAGCTAGCCTTTAAGCACAATTGTCTAACTATTTATTAACGCTTTAACACTTTATTTAGAAATGCAGGTATAAAAGCATATCAAATCATAAAATTACAGACAGTTCTTGAAATATTCTGTGCTTTACAAATCATGAGCGGGTGTGGAGACCGGAAGCCTTCTCCTAATTGCCCCATGCTTGGAGATCATAGACTCTATTTATACCCATAGGGTCATCACACCATCTTTTTATATCCTCCACTAGTTTATTTACAGTTTACTCAGCAGGCCGATTTTTGTAAGACAGTAACCGAAGCTGTGCTTTCACTATAAACAGTTTTTTTTTTCTTTTTTTTTATGGGATATTAACTGTTTATAGTTAAAGCGTATCAAAATTTTGATAGGCCAATAAGTTATACCAATATGGAGCCTTTATGCAGAATTGTTTTTAGTGATTTATTTACACTTTAACACTTTTTTTAGGAATGCAGGTATTAAAGCATATCAAATCGTAAAACTCCAGACTGTTCTTTAAATATTCTGTGCTTTACAAATCATGAGCGGGTGTGGAGAGGGGAAGCCTTTTCCTAATTGCCCCATGCTTGGGGATCATAGAGGGGACCTATTAATACCTGTAGGGTCATGAAACCTTCTTTTTTATTTCCTCCACTGGTTGATTACTAGTTTATTTAGTTTTTTATTTATTTAAAGTATTTACAACTAGGCAGGCAGATTTTTCTAAGACAATAACTGAAGCTGTGCTTTCACTATAAACAGTTTTTTTATAGGATATTAACTGTTTATAGTTAAAGCGTATCAAAATTTTAATAGGCCAATAAGTTATACCAATATAGAGACTTTATGCTGAATTGTCTTTAACAATTTATTAACGCTTAAACACTTTCTTTAGGAATGCAGGTTATAAAAGCATATCAAATCGTAAAACTCCAGACAGTTCTTTAAATATTCTGTGCTTTACAAATCATGAGCGGGTGTGGAGAGCAGAGAGCCTTCTCCTAATTGCCCCATGCTTGGGGATCATAGACTCTATTTATACCCATAGGGTCATCACACCATCTTTTTATATCCTCCACTAGTTTATTTACAGTTAACTCAGCAGGCAGATTTTTGTAAGACAGTAACCGAAGCTGTGCTTTCACTATTAACAGGTTTTTTTTTATAGGATATTAACTGTTTATAGTTAAAGCGTATCAAAATTTTGATAGGCCAATAAGTTATACCGATATGGAGCCTTTATGCAGAATTGTTTTTAGTGATTTATTTACACTTTAACACTTTTTTTAGGAATGCAGGTATTAAAGCATATCAAATCGTAAAACTCCAGACTGTTCTTTAAATATTCTGTGCTTTACAAATGAGCGGGTGTGGAGAGGGGAAGCCTTTTCCTAATTGCCCCATGCTTGGGGATCATAGAGCCTATTAATACCTGTAGGGTCATGAAACCTTTTTTATTTCCTCCACTAGTTTATTTACTAGTTTATTTAGTTTTTTATTTATTTAAAGTATTTACAACTAGGCAGGCAGATTTTTCTAAGACAATAACTGAAACTGTAATTTGAATATAAACAGTTTTTTTTTTTTTTTAATAACTGAAGATATTTAAAGCGTATCAAAATTTGAATAGGCCAATAAATTATAACAATAACAATATAGAGATTTTATGCTGAATTGTCTTTAATGATTTATTAACGCTTAAACACTTTCTTTAGGAATGCAGGTTATAAAAGCATATCAAATCGTAAAACTCCAGACAGTTCTTTAAATATTCTGTGCTTTACAAATCATGAGCGGGTGTGGAGAGCGGAGAGCCTTCTCCTGAATGCCCACTTTTGCTTTATAGTGCTGCCAGCACACCAGTCTCGTTTTGTTTTGGAGAGAGTGCACGTGGAGGGGGTAGACTATAAACTCCAGAGGAATATGGCCACATATGTGTGCATGTGAACAAGAGGTGTGTGGGTACACATTTGGGGGTTGCTTGGCCGAAACATGTCAACACAGTTGCATAGCCTTTGCTTTGATCTGGCTCTGGCCCGCAACTGTGAATATACACAAATACCACACACGCAGACCCATGCCGCTACTTCATCCTCGTCAGACGCCACTGAAGTTCATATCAGAGGGCGCATGTGATTTTTTTTTTCCTCTTCGAAAACTTGTTTCCCTCTTCATCCTCCCCCCCTCCTGGGAAAACAGCGACAACAAATTAGCCTTCTTTTATGTCACGGACCAAGGACGACACTTGGACAGGCTCGAGATTGTCCTCGCGGGTTCCCATGAACCTCTCTAACCTTCTCCTTTCAGAGCTGAAGGAAGCGACCATTGTGCCAGCACCTGTTTCTGTGGAAATTGGTAAAATGATGGCTTTGTTAGGCATCGCCCTGGCAACCAGGAGAAAGGAGTAGGGGGAGCAAGAAGGAGGAGGGGGGGGAAAGGAGGGGTGGAAGGGTTTGGGGCTGTGTGTTAGACCTCAAGGGTCTCTGCCAAGGGTGGATGAAGTGAAGGGGTGTGCCTCCCTGTCTTGCAAGGGATTATGGGAGAGCGGCTTAGCTTTTCAAGACGTTTTACCAATATCTTTGACAGTTCATAGGGATATGTAATTTAATGCCCTTTTTTATTATATGACACATGCTCTGGATGAGGCTCTTTATGTATTCATCAGTGTCATTTGCTGGGTTTATATTAGGGATGAGGCACAGGCTGACATCAGGCAGACGGGAGGCACAGAGGGACATCAGGCACAGCTTTATTTCTTAATCCTTGCCTCTTATTGTAGTACAGTGCTCCTGCTGCTCAAATTAAGAGCCGGGTTTGAACATAGAACGACTCGGGTGAACGCTATTATCACGTTTACATTGTATATATCCAGCGTTCACTCAATTCGTTACAAAACCCACTGAGTGATACGAGTGTTTTGAGCATTTTTGGGTGCACTTTAAGTTGCAGTACCCTCCCAGCAGATGGCAATCATTCATCAGTAGACTCACAGTGGTACCATCAGTCTTGAGCTCCTGCTGAACTTGACATTGCTGTTTACGCCCACATTGCAGAACAAGACAATACTTATTTATAGTAGCTTATAGTATTATAACCCAAAAAAAAGCATACAAAATTTCAGTATGTAGTTCTATCCTTGAATTACGCTGTGATTTTCTACATTACATTTAGTCATTTAGCAGATGCTTTTATTCAAAAGCACTTACAAATGAGAACACCACAAGTCAGTAGTTAGGGAAAATCAGCACCACTGAAGAATTTTCATACCTGATCGTTATCTGATCCTGCACCCCACTCCTTTTATTTATTTATTTTTTAATTAGGTGTTTGTGAAAAAGATGCATTTTCAGTTGTTTCTTTAAGATGCCAAGTGACTCCGCCTTTAAATTTGTTATACTGTACCAGTCAAAAGTTTGGAGACAGCGCCTTCTTGCTCTATGTTCTCTTACCATGTACATCAGAGATGTCAAACTCAATTGCACCGGGAGCCAAAACTCAAAGCACACTTTAACATGAAAGACATTTATTAAACTCCCTAAAAGCAAATTTTCTGAACATGAATAGGAGCAAGCAAAATCCATCCATCCATTACCTTCTGCTTTATCCTCTACTAGGGTCGTGGGGGGGGTTCCCCATGCCCATCCAGGGGAGAACATTTCGGGCGCTGGGCAGATACACCCAGGACAGGGCGCCAATCTATCGCTGGGCACACATTCACTCACTCACTCACACAAACACACTCTATATGGGGCAATTTGGAGAATCCAACTGACCTTGATCCATGTTTTTGGACTGTGAGAGGAAACCGGAAAACAGGAAACCCACGTGGACACGGGGAGTACATGAAAACTCCACCCATGGAATGGGATTTGAACCGAGAATCCCTAGTGCTGAGAGGAGAACATGCTAACCACAAAGCCACCGTGCCGCCCAACAAGCAAAATATTTAAAAAAAATATTTTTAAAAACCACCCCTATATCATGTTAAATTACTTTATCCTAAAATAATTCTTGTGATGTATAAAATTTTGTAGAAAATGGGCAATTTATCCGTAGAAATCAAAATTAATTAATGACCACTAATTAGTTACTTGGTAAAATGTTTTATTATTTATTCATTCATTTATTATCTCCTGCTTTATCCTCTAGTAAGGTCGCGGTGGGGTTTCCCATGCCCATCCAGGGGAGAACGTTTCGGGCGCTGGACAGACCCAGGACAGGGCGCCAATCCATTGCTGGGCACACACTTACTCACACACACACACTATATGGGGCAATTTGGAGAATTCAATTGACTTCATCCATGTTTTTGGACTGTGGGAGGAAAGCAGAGAACCCGGAGGAAACCCACGCAGATACGGGGAGAACATGGAAACTCCACCCAGATGGGGATTCGAACCGGGAATCCCTAGCGCTGAGAGGCAAACGTGCTAACCACTAAGCCACCGTGCCGCCCCTTTTATTATTTATTTTATTTAATTTTATTTTAATCTGCAGCCCGACTTGTATTCAACCAGCCCAAGCAAACTCATGTCACTCCACTACTCATCTCTCTCTATTGGATCCCTGTAGCTGCTGCATTCAGTACAAGTCACTGACTCTGGCCTACAGGACCATGGATCTGCCCCCTCTTACCTTCACTCTAACTTTTCAAAATACACTCCGACTTGTTGATGATTGCTGCCTGGTGATTCCACCTCACTAAGGAGCTAATTCTCACTCCATAGCGTTTACCACTGCAAAACGATTTTCCCAACTCTCTCTGTAAGGCAGTCACTTGACATTTTTAAGAAAAAAGAAGTGTGTGGTGCAGGATCAGATAAGGTTTGATAATTCTACAGTGTAGCTTGTTTTCTCCATAACTACCGACTTGTAGTGTTCTCATTTGTAAGTCACTTTGGATAAAAGCGTCTGCTAAATGACTAAATATAAATGAAAATGTTTTAATTGCTTTATGTGTTGTTATCGACGATGAACAATTCTGCAGCGTTTCAGCTTAAACGGATAATGGAAAGTGGGTGAAATAACCTTTGCAAACTTTTTACCAGACACACAGACAAACAGATGACGCTAATATAGGGGTGGTAATTAAAAAAATAATAAAAACAGAGAGGAATAGTATTTCCACAATAAATAAACTGAAACATTATATAACTTAAAATGCTTTGCTCTCTATAAAAATATAACTTGTCAAAATGATAAAAGGTTACAACCTTAAACATGCTGCAAAAAAACTCTCTCAGCACTGGAGATCCATGTTTTTGGATTTTGGAGGAAACTGGAGAACTTGGAGGTAACCTACATGGGGAGAACATGGAAACTCCACTCAGATTGGGATTTGCACTTGGAATCTCCAGTGTTGAGAGGCGAACGTGTTAACCACTAAGCCATAGTGCCGCCCAGAATTTAAATATATATGCATTTATTCTCTTCCACTTAATGGGGGGGGGGGGGTTCCCCATGCCCATCCAAGGGAGAACAATATCAGGTGCTGGGCAGATACACCCAGGACAGGGCATCAATCTATCCCTGGGTAGACTCATTCACACAGACACACACACAAAAATACACTATATATGGGGCAATTTAAAGCATTCAATTTACAAAAACCCATGCGGACACAGTGAGACCATGAAAACTCCATCTAGATTGGGATTCAAACCTGGATCCCCAGCTCTGAGAAGCAAACAAGCTGATCACTAAGCCACCGTGCCGCCCTACACTATAAATCATTGCTTATAAAGACTCCGTCTCTAATACGTAACTTTATCCCTAGCTAGTTTTTTGTGCCTGCTTTGGGAATGCGAGCAAGTTAAAATGGAATTTAGCTCAGTAACACCTAGTGTTAGAGTTCCTCTGAGCTAGACATGGTGTGGCGTCTTTGAGGGCAAAGTTTGTGTCAGCTGAGCTAATGAGAAAGACAACACACTGGACATCAAAGAGCTGCTACAGGGTGGTCCCCAGTGTGGTGTCGGCCATGGCACTGTATCAAGAAAGAAGATGGAGTCAGTTAGCATGCAGGGGAGTTGTGAGAACAGAGAGAGAGAAAATAAAACTTGAAGACTGACCTTGTAGATGCACACACATACACACACACACACACACACACACACACACACACACACACACACACACACACACACACACACACACACTGCCTTAAACAATGTGTCAAATTTTACAGTGTAGTAAAAAAAAATAAATTAAAGACCTTATTTATATGTAACAAATATGGTAGATAGTCCTTCGTGTTCCAAAAAGTCCAAAAACATGGATTCGAGGCAAATTCAATGCTCTAAATTGCCCCATATGGAGTGTGTCTGTGTGAGTGAGTGTGTGCCCAGTGTTGGATTGGCGCCCTATCCTGGGTGTATCTGCCCAGCGCCTGAAACCTTCTGCCCTGGGTGGGCATGGGGAACCCCCCCATGACCCTAGTATAGGATAAAGTGAAAGATAATGAATGAATGAATGAATCATGGGCAGCATGGTGGCTTAGTGATTAGCACGTTCGCCTTTCAGTGCTGGCGAATCTAGGTTCGAATCCCAATCTGTGTGGAGTTTCCATGTTCTTCCCGTGTCCACATGGAATTTCTCCGGGTTCTCCAGTTTCCTCTTAAAATTAACATATAGAGTATGTCTGTATTTACCCAGCGCCCGAAACTTTCTCCCCTGGATGGGCATGGGAAACCCCCACGACCCTAGTAGAGGATAAAGCAGAAGATGAAGAAATGAATCATAGATTTATGTTATTTTGAAGTATTATTTTCCCTTGATTTATATTT